>CM035227.1:46219620-46678138 GCA_020226215.1 Sindora glabra | reverse complement strand
AATTATTGTGAGTAGCTTATTTTGTTTAGAAGAGTTAAATAGCCTTTTAAATGGCAACTTGTTAGAAATGATGTGTATGTATATATATAATAACTCTATAGCTTCTAAAAGAAAGATAAAGAATAACTTGCATGCAAAATAAAGATGTTTTGACAAGATAGTTGTATCTCATTTTGATGAAATTTTAACCCTTTTTAAATTTAATGAGAGCCATACTAAGTAGTGTATAATATGAATATGAGCAGTCTTGTGATCCTAGTTTTGCATGTTAAGTATTATCCTAGCCAATAATAATTTGAGCATATTAACTAAGATAAGAAATTAAAGCAAAAGACCTAAGAATGCCTCTTTTCTTTTAGGCATTAAGATTCATCATTATGGATCCCAAGAGCACTTGGCTTGTTAAATTATCGAGTGAAAAAGGCTTAATATATCAATATGCTCTCGTATTTGTTTGCTAACTCTAAAGGATAAGATTTTCTTAAGGGACGAATATTTTTAAAGTGATAAAGTAAGAGAAAAGATAAAGAATATCTCATATGAATTAGTTATAAGTAGCCTGATGTGGACTTAAGTTAGAGATATTGGATTATTACTAAAGCAATGATGAGGTACCAGAGGGTACAAAAAGTTACATATTAACCTATAAGAGATCAAGAGATCAAGAGCTCTCACAATTATAGACTACATAAACTTATTTTGTTGATTGTTTAGATAATCATGAATCTATATCTAGACATATGTTATAGTAATAGAGAGTTATATCATGGTAAAATGTTAACTAGTAATTTATAGCAATTTTCGTAATTAAGGTAGGGTATGTCACATGATATTAATGTGTTAGTAAAGTTATTTAGCTAAAGGATTTCTATTCTTAATCATTTATGACAATACTATTACAGTGGCCTTTTCTTTAAGTAATAAGTATTTTGCCCATACAAAAGATTTCAATACAAGATACTAGTTTGTGAAAGAAAATAGTATGTGAGCATATTAATTGCATTGAGCATTTTCTATGAATTGTAAGCTCATAGAACCACTAACTAGAGGTTTAGAAGTTGGAATAAATCATAATCATATAAATAATATGGATTTACTGAGCCATTCAATGTTTTAGGTTAATAGATGTTTTGATGATATAAATTATCTAACCTTATTATTATCTTGAGAATATGTTTAAAAAAATATTTATAATGTTACCATATTTTGTATGCATTTTGGATTGACATGTTATTAGAGACATTTAGACCTTATTTCATTATTGTGTTAAGAATATTGATTCTTATTAGATATATTGGGCAAATATTAGGACCATTGTATAAAGATTCACATGCAATCATGTTAAAGTTATGTAATCTTATTATGCATACCTTTATTTAGCATCTTTATCGAATATTAATTATTCTAGTTAGGGAAGCATAAGCATGTGATATGCTTAATATTAATATCCCTTTTAGATATAATACTTTACATCATTTGATGCTTATGATATCAATTTAGACTTATAGGAGTAATAGTATCATATGATATTAACATTAAATTAAAATGATCTCTATTTATAAATTATGAAGATTAGATTATTGGAAAATTTCTAATTTAGGCCATTATATAATTTACTAATAGGCATTTAATGTCAATAAGTCTAGACCTAAATTAAGTGACTATTAAACTTATAGATATAATGTGATACTTAGGCCTAATGTCAAAAATATAGGTATGGATTCTATAATGGCCTACTAATCTATTAAAAAAGTTTCTTACCTTTTCAAGCATCACTGAACTGCATTCATACCATCAAAATACAAAAAAGGAATTCTCACTATCTAAGAATGAGTTTGTGAGGGGCTTTATAAAGGGTGACACCTTTCACCCTTTTTTTCTCTATGTGTTTTTTAGAGAGATTTTGTAGCATTTAACTATCTATGAAATTGGAGATTTTTTTGATCAATTTCTAGGGCCAAAAGTTGTACAATATAAAATAAAGCTATGAATGTTCATCAATTAGGTGGATTTAATTTATGAAATCCCTTATAATGTAATCTATATTTTAGTAATTATTTACACTTTTCTAATTAACTCATAGCATGACTCATAATCAATGATCTCGGAATTTTATAAATTATTAAAATTTTTCATCACTAATTAATAATTTAAGCTAGGAAACCTTCCTATTAAAGTTAATGTTATAAGTATATAGCTTGTAACATTCATTATTATTCAAAAAGCTTTGTCTTAATTCCCTAAATTTTCTACTCTGCCAATTCAAGCATCATAGAATTTTGAAATATCAACTATAAAACTTAGTAAAAAGGAATTATATGAAAATGTATTCATGAAAGTGTACGAGTATTATTGTTTTCTCCACTAAAAGGTAATAGTCTATAGTTTTGATTTGCCACATTATATATTTTAGAAAATCTTAACACTTTTAGAGATAAATTTTCTAAAAATGTCATATTATTATGTTTGACTTTTTTTTGTTGAAAATATTGTAATAATTTATTTAAATTAATTTATAAATTCTTATAAAATTTATTACAATTTTTATAAAATTGGTTAGTTACTAAAATATGAGTAACTAATGAAAGGCAATTAATGAATAGCATTGAAAATGGTTATTGATTAGTCCAAAGTAATAATAAATTATGATTAATAATACTTAGTGATAGCTGAAGCTAATGATACTATTGAAGCATTATTGAAGATATAAAAAAACTAATCCTTTTATATAATTAAATCATTCTTCCAATAAACATTTCAAGGATACAATTTGCGGAAGTTATTTTTGGAAATATATACATATTTTAAGTTAATCTTCTAATTAAGAGGGATGAAAGAACTTTTTTTAACATGTAATTAATATTTATATATAATAATCAATTTCCAAATTTAATCAGACTTCATGGAAACATGAATAATCTATTTACAAATTAATGATCCAATTGCGAAGCTGCAATTCTTTGTTTAGTTAGTTTTGAGAATTATTTTTACCCAAAACATTTTATATAGGAATTTTATTTATTTATTTGCATTTATAATTATAAAATATCATGATAAATGAAAATGTTCTATTTATTTAAGGTTAAAATGTGTAAGATGTAATGGAAAATAACATCCTTTGTTTTAAATAAGAAGCTATTTTTTTATTATGATAACATTATGCATTATTTTTTGATGAAAATATAAATTACCCTCCTCAATTTTAAGGTGGTTAGATTTTACTTTCTTCAACTTTGGAAACTTGCATATCTTTTTCTTAAATTAGACAAATTTGAAATTCATATTTAGTGGACTTAATTGATAAGATGATAATACACTAAGAGAGGTGAATTAGCGTTTAAAAACTTATAAGTAAATTTGAGCTTTTAAATTGACTTACTTTCTTAGCTTACTTCTTTAGAAAGAAAAATCCGCAAAAGAGTAACTAAATATAAATTGAAAATTAAGTAAATAATATGAAAATAAAAATAATAAAACACATAAAGTAAAAAGTAAGAGAAAGAGAAGATATCATTGTGTTATAGTGGTTTAATTGTCCAAAGGAAGAATCATTCCTTTGTTCTACTTTATTCTCCTAAGATTGAATCCAATCTTGGTAGTTATCTACTAATGCTTTTCCTTTTACAAGCCCAAGTACATTTCTTCACTTAATCTTTCAAAAGTTTAAGCAATCCTACCTTAACACTTTAAGTATTTTTTTCACTTAAGCCTAGCTACAATATATTTACAAAAGTGTCACTCATTATCCACTTTAGTGAGTGAACCTTTAATAAGTAAGATTCATCTCTTGAAGAAATTATAAGTTTTATACACTTTAGTAGTGTAGATTTTGCAAGTTTAAGCACAAAAACAAAAAGACTTAAAAGTTAGAAACAACTTTAAGAGCCTTCTAAAGAAAAGAGATGCTTGGATTGGATTAAGTTGTATTGCATTTGCCATGAGGTGAGCCTTTCTATTTACAACCAAAAGATGAAAAAATTGCTATGAATCTTTGAATTCTAATAAGCAAGCTCAATGTAAAAGGCTTTTTCTCTTTTTTTTAGTCTTTTTGATAGTTTGCTATTTCTAGAAGTTTAATGCTTAATCATATTCAAGGTCAAATGCTTTTGATTGGAAGTTTTACTCTTTTAGTAGATGACTTGACAAGTAATTTTCATAAAGTACATGCTACTTGCTCTTTCAACAATCATTTGAATTTGATGTTGTTAAGTCTTTTTCAAAGCAAGTACTATGCTTGCTTCTTTGCCATATATCACAATTTAATATTTTGATCTAAGTTAGCATTAGTTAATATTAACTAAAGATTAACTCATGTGATTCCAAATTTTTTTCAAAAATAGTACATTTGTGATATAATGAAAGAGTAACATAATTGAATTATTTAAATATGGTTTTTTTTTAGATTTAACCATGACCTTTTGATATATTTGAAAAGCAACTGTGTATACATGTCATATTCATTCCAAATAAGATATTTCACATGTAAAAACAACTATAATGATTAAATCACATAAACCTAGCAAACAAAAGAGCAAGACTAAAATCTTATTTTAGTCCTTATATGATTGAATTTGTATCAATTTGATTTTCTATTAAAAGTTTGTATCAATTTGGTTCTTGCAAGATTAATTTCATATTAAATTTTAATCTCTCCATACAATAATTTAGTAATTCTATCTCATATACAAACGGAGCAAAATTTAAAATAGAGTTGATCTTATAAAGACCTAATTAATATAAACTTTTAGTAAGGGATCAAATTGAGACAATCTTATTTATACAGAGACCAAGGTTTTAGTTGAAAAGAAATTAGGCAATGTTATAATATAAACTGGAAAGCATGGTCTTTTTTAAGCTCTTTAGCACATATGTATTATCTTTACAATTAAAATATGTCAATTAACTTCATCATCATTAAAACTAACTTTAAGTATTATTTAAGAAAAATATTTAGGAGTTCTACATTTTACATTAATTTCTTATTTTACCAAATTATAAGATTATTTTTTCATGAACTTTTTAAATAAAAATGATAATATTATAATATGTTAATTTATGTCATCATTTTTTACATATAATTTTACAACTCAATTTCAAGTATATAACTAAAATTATGTATATCTGATTTAATTTCTATTAATTATATAATATAAAAATTACATGCGAAAAAATGATGAAATAAACTAACATTTTATAGTATAATGTTTCTTGTTTAATAAAATTTATAAAAAATAATAATTTGATAAAATAAAAAATTAAGTTAATAAGGTGTGTTATTTTCAAGTTTTATATAGTTTAAGTAGTGGCATTCCAATTTCCAAAATTGAAGAAGGTAAAATCCAATTATCTTAAAGTTAAAGAGGCTATTTTACATTTTTTATTTTTTAATTATAAGCTTAAATGCAACTTTGGTTCCCTAAAATATGAATTTTGGGATTTTAGTCCTTCTAATTTAAAATAATCTATTATGGCCCTCTTAAAATGTTAAATTGTTGTAGTTTTGATTCTTGTATTTGATTTTCATTAATTTCTTGTTCTCACAAGATGATTTCCACCATATGCTTTCTTCATATTAACCTTATATAGCTATAATGTAAGCATGAAAAGAAATTCATGTTTAGATTTTAATAATTTTGAATAAAATTAATGGATTACAAAAAAAAATTCAAATTGTTCTAAGAGTTAATTGTCTATAAAAATTGAAAAGAAAGTTTATCGTCTAAAAAATAATACAATGAGTGCTTAAACATGGAAATTGATAAAAATCAAATAAAAGATAAAAACTATACTAATTTAATATTTAAGGGATCGAAATACATATTTTAAACTAGGGAACCAAAATCATGTAATTTATATTTTAAGGGATTAAAATTGTATTTAAATCTTAATTATAAGATATATAGTTGATAGGAAACTCCTTTGTTTACATATAAGCAAATAAAAATCTTTTATAGAAAATATCTTTTTGTAAAATAAATAAGTTGAAGTATTAGGCATCTTTAGAAAGATTTAGTAACATGTAGATGCTAATGTAAAATAATGCTTTAACTATATATGTTCAAATAATTCAATGTTTAGATCAAACATATATGAAAATCAATGCAAGCATAAACAATATTAGAATAATCTACTAGGAATTTAAGCATTTATTGTTACAACAACTAATAAAATCCCTTCTCTTCTTTATTAAATTTTTTGTAAATTACAATATTTTAACACTGCAATAGAGCAC
This sequence comes from Sindora glabra, assembly GCA_020226215.1. Classification (NCBI taxonomy): domain Eukaryota; kingdom Viridiplantae; phylum Streptophyta; class Magnoliopsida; order Fabales; family Fabaceae; genus Sindora; species Sindora glabra. The sequence continues at coordinate 46,671,906 of CM035227.1, read as the reverse complement.
TCCAACGGAATAGCTTTTTCATAATGATGACAAGACATGTGTTTCTTCATTTCTCTAGGTACATTATGATATTTTTCTACAAAAATTTAGTGAGTTTGCATTTGTTCTTTGTATGATATCCATTTCTAAAATGAACTACAATGTCATTAATAGGTTACGGTTAAACGGTTTTATTGCTTCAGCTTTCTTTGATATTTTAATTAACTTTCTTCCATTTTTTCAACTTTTGTTATTTGCTGTTTTTATGAATATTGCATATTTTTACTCTAGATTCTTTACTTATATTATCTATTATTTTATGCATGTAGCTTGATTTGCCTTTTTGTTCATACCTATATTAGGTCAAATTGATTTGATTTTATATTTCTGGATTTGAAGAAAACTAGTCGTGTTAATCTCTAATTTTCTTTCAAATATTTCGTAAACTTAATTTCTATTCCTAATTATTCATTGATTTTGACAAAAAATAAAAAGTTAATTTCATTAGGATTTTAGGAGCCTTTTATAATTACTAAATGTTGATTATTGAATTTTGGAGTAATTTAGGATTTTCTTTTACTAGATTTCCCTCTCTCTTTTGAAAATTTTGTTCTTGTATGTCATCTTAAATTAAATTTATTTTATTTTCTATTTTAATTTCAAGCATAACTTGAATATGATATGATTTTTTTTTCATTGTAGCAAACAAAAAATAGTCGAATACATAAAAGTCACAGATCTCCTTTTCAAGTCATTGTTTGTATACTTCATTATATTCTCAATTTCTCGTCTTGCTTTTTTAGTTTTGAAGTTTGCCTAAACAATATCTAGTTTTTTAGGAAAAATTGAAACATCAAAGTTTTTATTTAAGTTTGATAAACTGAGACCTCACTTTAAATTTTAGATAAAGATTAATCTTTAACCTCCTTAATGTTGTTTAACTATAAACACAATGATAGAAGAATGCTATTGTAAATGCATTTAAAGGATTGTCAGAAATAGATGTCTAAGTACTTTTTATTCAAAATATTTGAAAAGATAAGATAGGCTTCATATAGCTTCCTAATTTCTGTTTCTTCCCATTAAGTCTTCTCATTTTCTTTGTTTTTGTATTGTTTTTTGGTCTTTTACATCTAAAAGTCTTAGTTTTTTTTCTTTAGGTTGTAATAGAAATTTATAGATGTTACTACCTCACTTTACTATTTCTATTAGGATTTTCATTGAAATTTTTTATTTTTATTATATGTTTTTCATTAATTTTACACTCAAAGATCGGGATATACCTTAACAATCCTAAAACTAAGAAAGGCTTTATAGATTGTGAGAATGACAAGCTTTATTTTAACATGTCTTCCATGCAAGGGTGGCTTTCACCATGGATGATTTCATGAGTGCTTTTTTGTGTTTTTTCATTTACATTATTATTTTTTCTCATTTCTTCTTATAGAATTAGTGCCATTTTATTCAAAATTGGCAAATAGAAACCTTAGATTTATAATAGAATTGTTCATTTTCATTTTTATAGTCAATGTCAATGTTAGTATTAATATAAAAAAAGGTAATGATGCTTAACTTAATGAATTTGAATTATTGGATTTTGAAGCATGATTTTCCTATAATTAACATATTCATTGTGCAAAATTTAAGTCTATAAAGGATTATCAAATTATTGGATGTTCCTTTTTGACCTCAAAGCCTATTATCTTTCTTTACACATGCACATAATTATAAATGTATATAGTTGCTTATAATGATTGGAAGTATGTTTTGATTAGCATTATGTGAAATTTATTTAAGGCTCCCGAGGGCTCCAAGTAAGGTAGTACTTAAGAGCACTTTTGTCGTAATCATATTACATATTAATTTTTAAAAAATATTTCTTTATAAGTAACATGATTATAGTATATAAAACAAGTTCTAGCTTTTGTGTTATTTCATAACACTATGGTAAAATCTTTTGAGCAAACAATAGGACCGTTTTTCTTTCAAAAGCAATAAATAGAAAATAGGATACACACCTTAAATGATCACTTTAATGAGTGCTATGATTTATTCCACAAGTGGAGTGATGTTTGGTTAGAATCCCACAACACAAATGTTTAAAGTTGAACAAGAAGTTTGGAATAAGATTTTCAATGTACATACTTTTTTTTGTCTTTATCACACATATAATGATAATGTTTATCCCTAGCATTTGTGTAGTTATAATTTGTTTCCCATTTTATTTGATTGATTTAGAGATATAATTTTAAAAACTTAGGACCATTTTTTTTATTTGATCAATAACTTCTAAATAAGAATTTGTTATATATTCAATGTCTCTATTCATTTTACATTTTAAATAGATATTAAAAAATGTTAACATTTTCTTCACCTCGATTATTGTGTATTAAGGTAAACTTTGATGACTTTGGTTTACATGGTGTAACCGTTTGAATTTTGCGCTTTGCTATCAAAATTATGTTTTGCAATGCTTTGTTTTTGCAAGTAATAAAGCAATAATTCTTCAGTTGATTTTGAATCTTAAATTTGATTATTTTGGGTTTAGTTAACCATAGTTTATTATGAGATTGAGTTTATAAGGAATTTAGTTCGATGACTTTTCTTCTTATGAATGGCGTTATTGGTTTTATTTCCTATTACTTTTCAAGTTTCTTAAGTTCATGTGATAACAATATGAATTTGGTCGGGAATGATATCCTTGAAGCTAAATTGACTTTGAATCATGGTTTTATACTTTTATTAATTTTTTATGCCTTTTTTCCCACTATAGGACAAGCTGATGTTCTTTTATTGCTTATAGTATTACATAAAATAGTTCATAGTATGATGTACTAACCAAGTTTTTGTTAATGTGGATATCTTTATGCATGTTTGCACTTGAACATGGGAATTGGTATTAGGATATCGTTGATGGTAATGTTTACTTAACTAGTGTTTATGTATGGACATTGAATGCTGAAGTTAGTATTATAAAATAAATTGATGAAAGTTATATTTATCAGAAAAGCCTGAAAGTGCAAAAGTGGAAATGAACTCTAATATATAATTATGATAAATTATTAGATCTTTTTGGTAAAGAAAAAGCTATTAGTGCATATGCTGAAATTTCAAAAGACAAAGTTAAAAGATGGAAAAAAGAAGGCATTAATTTAAATGATTGTTTTGATGTTATGTTTAACTCTTATGTTCATTGGGGCAATGATGCCACGAATTTTACAGGGAATATGAATGCATTTAGTCCTAAATATGCTCCTTCAAATTAATTTCATAATTATACTAATTCAAATTAATCTCATGAAACCTTATCATCAAAAGGGCTTTAAGCGCAAAGCGGCAATGATTAGTTTAATTGAAAAGGTGAATATGGGAATTAACAATTTGATTGATGTTATAAGAAAGAGAGAGTTGAAAAGCATATTGAAATAGCTAAAAAAGTCTTACAATTCTTTAAAATAATAGACCTTGATATTACAACAAAGGAAATGTGTGGAAAAAGTTAGAAAATATAGAAGTATCACAAGAATTTCACCTTAAGTGCTACATCTTCTGTATGATAATGAGAAGGCAAAGAAGCAATTTTTTGATGTTTCACTAAAAATATGCTTATAAATATTATCCCAACTCATTGTTAATGTAGGAAATGGTTGAGCCATTAAATAGTACAATGATCATAGTAGGTATTATCATTGGGACTAAAGTTTCAAGCCTCGACATTATTCTTATCTTGCTTGCTTTAATAGATTACTACCATGAATTGATAATTTCCATTTGTTATATTTGTTAATATGATCAAATTTTATTATAGTGTTAACTTATTAGTATTTGAATTGTTTGTATTACTCTTATCTTACTACTTATATTGATAGGCCATTTATCAATTATTTTGTTATGTGTGTATTACTATTCTCACTACTAAGATTGACATGGTCATATATTTATTCATTTTTTATGTAATAAACATTCGTTATTGTGAAAAAGCCTTAAAATTGAAGTATGGCTTTGTATGTATTCACACCAGGGCAAGTGGTATTTTGATAATGGTGAAATAAGAGCATATAAACAATGTGTTTATGTAAATTTATCTAACAACAAAATTTGCAAAGATTATAAACTTTTGTCTTCCAAAATTCCTAAGGTATTCCTTGTAGAAAGTATCAAAAATAGCAATGAAATTCAAATTTTGGAGAAATAATAAGGACTAATACATTTAAGATCATATTGGTCAATTCCTTTTATTAATAGTTATTAATATTTATTTGTAATCAATATAGAGATAAAAACTAATGTAAATGAGACAAAAAAATAACTATTCCATTTTCCTATTATTTTAATAGGTGAAAATATTAAATCAAGTAAATTTTCTATTAAAATAATGGTTGCAATATGGTTAACGGAAACTAATTAAGATCTGTTGGCTTTGGTTGGAATACTATAGGAACATTTAACTGTTGGAATAAAAGATAGATGTTATCTTCAATTAATATATTTATATTTATATAATTTATTAAATAATTAGATATCTTTTTAAAGTCTACCAATTAATCTAAAATTAAGTATGACATTAACTGCTTGTGTATAAATAATTTTTAATCCTACTCTTGATAATAATTGAATTACATAAAAATATTTTTTGTTGTTATTTTAATATGAAGACATTAAATTATGCATTACAATTTAATTATATTTATATATAAAATATTATCACTATTTCATAGAAGTTAATACTTTTTGCTAATCCTACATAATATTTTAGTCGCCATAGATTAGTCATAAACTTTTTTAAATTTAATTTATTTAGCATATATTTATTAATTATTATTAAAATGATAATGATAATATTATATATTCAATAATTTACTAAAATGAAGAATTTCAATAATTAGTATTAAGAATGCGTTGGATAAAAAATTTGCATTGAATTATCATTTTAATTTATTAAATCTTCTTTCTTTTTACCTTTTTACTTTACCAAATAAAAAAAATATTTCCCTCTTACTTTTTTTCTTCGTCAATTTCATTTTTATCAAAAGCAAAGAAGTTTTTTTTTTCCTTTTTGAAAAGACTACAGTACTTCCAAGAATTTTTAAACTTTAAGTATGTGACATAATCTTATTTATAATCTCATTTATTAGATGAAATTATCATGAAATTATTAAAATGAAATTATTAAAAATTTAAATAATTTTATCTAATAAATAAAATTATATCGTACCATTCAGAATTTAAAAATATTGAGAATACCTTACAATTTTCCTCTCTTTCTTCTTCCTTTTTTTCCCCCTTCATTTCTTTATCATTTTTCTCCTCTCATTTCTCGTTTATCCGAACAACGCCTAAGTGCTCCTTCATTCTTCGGAGCTCACTGGCAAGCCCCCTCCCATATCACATTATAGCCGAGGAAATCCATGACCACGACCGCCTTCCTCTTCTCGTCACTGCCATCGTCACCCTTCTTCAGAAAGTTTTCTACTTTAACATTTTCACAACCACCACTATCCAAATGCTCGGTAGCAACTTTATCTTTACCCTTCAAATTCAAACCTGTTTTCAACTCTACTAGTATACTCTCTCCTGAAACCAGAAAGAACCCTTTTTTGGTTCGTGTCGATGAAGGAGATGCTGACGGTGGTGGTCCGGATGACTATGAAATGGACGAGGAGGAAATGGAGGAGGTCGACAACAAGAAGGATTTCGACATCGAGTATGAACCATTAGCGGCTGGTGGCGCTGCTTCGGCTTCTGTTGGCGACGATGACATTGAGATGGTGCCTAGCAAGAGCTTCATTTCAACGCAAGGATGGGACCCGGAGAAGGTTGTTGATTATAGGATAAACGAGGAGGAATTCCACAAGATTAGCTTGTTTGATTGTGATTTCTTCATAAGGAAACCGCCAGACCCTGATAACGATGTCTATGATTTTAGGGAGGTAAGTGAATGCAATCCGTTTTTCAATTGGAATTTGATGCTCTGTTTTGATTTACTTCTGAGGGCTTTTCTTTGATGGAGACATTTAAATGTCATCTAATTTTTTTTTTCCATTAAAAATTTGGTTGTAGATGTATGTTACTCCTCCAGATACGGATGTCTACTCAATTCCAACAGTTCTCGCTCCAATGCCTCAGAAGGTAATGTGGTATTTTTTTTATTTTTTATATTTCCTTCTTCCTCTCATTTTTGGATTCAAATTGTAATGCTGAAGACAATGTGTGCGTTATGTGTTAAGGCAATCTAAATTACTTAGAGCCTAGATGAACCATTGCTCAAGTCTTTTCAGTATTCTGCGAACCTCACGTAGCTAGGAAATATGTTCATATATTTGCTGATTCTGAGCCAGTATAATTGTATAGTTGCCTTAAGTATTGTGTTGCTAATTTAACAGTTACTCGGTGGAGTTAGCAATGCTCTGGGAAGTTTTTTTTTCCACCCTCTCAGTATGAACATTCCTATCTTCCTTTTAACACATAAGTGCTCATTCTGTGTACACTGTCACATTAAGAGTTATTGAAGTAACATTTCAAGATAAATAATGGTTATGTTCAGTAGTTTAAGAGGCTGTGGAAGGCATAGTTTGAGCATTTTCGTGCATTTAGTGTGCTTCTTGTTTCTTTCCCTATTGATGTTTTCCTTCGGCATTAATGGTATGTTTTTTTGGCTCAATTATGTAGTACATCCGATGTGCACAAAGTGATTATGGATGCTACAATGTAACAGAGCCACCAGTTGATCAAGCTCGAGATCCATTATATAAGACAGAGCGGGAGATCTGGAAGGTATCAGCAACTGTTGTTGTAGAAGCCTTAAGTAATTACTCTGGTTGCAGTGATTCTACCCATTTTTTACTCTTAATTTGATTTAAGATGATAATTACCAGGTTAAAAGTTTTCTCTCTGTGGGATTAAAGCCTGTTAGTTTTTATTTATAATGTGTGTATGTTTAAAAAAAAGTGGATACTCGATGTATCAATTCTGAGTGAAAATGTTGTTGATTCTGCCAGTTTTGTTGAAATATATTATATGCTTATCATTTTTCTTGTATGGCAAATTGGAAGCTAGAGTTAGGAATATTGCCTATACCTGTTACATGCTCTAAGTTCCTAGCTAGCTTTGCATTGATGGGGCAAATAAGAAAATAACTTTTCCTTCTGTAGGTCTTCTTGACAAAACACTACAGAAATCGGAGGCTGGGTGACCCAGAGTTTGTGCTAGATTTTGAAGAGATTTATGTTATTGATTCCAAAACAAAGTCAATTACCAGAGCCAAAATTTTGGTAAGGAATTGATTGTTAATTCATTAATTCTCAACTTTTAGCTTCTTATTGGATAATTTCCTACTGCTTATTCTATCGCTTGTTGCCTGTCTCATTCAAGAAAGCTCAAGAATGGTTTTCATCAATATCTAACACAAATTTATCAGCCTTGTTGGTTTGCTGAATTTTATTATTTGTATATTTTCCTTGTAAGACTATGTTTGCATTTGACTGAGAATGGATTTTATGGAATGTTTACCTATAGTTCATATTCTTCCTGGTTGTTCCTAATTCATAGTTCTAGTTGAAAGCCTTGAAAATGCTATTGCATGTTGAAATAGATTTTTTTTTACTTTTTTTGGATCTCTAATATACTAGGTTGTAAGTTGCATAAATTCCCTTTCCTGAAGACGAGACACCCCTCTGAAGTGCATTTATATGGACCTCATACTAGACTGTTGATGTTAGTACACTGAAATCCTGATTTATAGCCTGCATCTTTTCTGATCTCTTTGTGATACAAAAGGGATATAATTCTTTTATTTGCAATTTATCTGTTGAGTAATTGCCAAATATTCTCCCATCTATAATGACTAATGAATCCATAGTTTTAAAAATCGGACCAGGCTGACCAGTTAGATTAGTGAACCGGTGTAAACCAATAAAGACTAGTAAACTGGTTCATTACAAATATTATATATATATATATATATATATATATATATATAAATTTTCCAATTTTACAACAATTTAAGTATATACCTTCGCAATATTAGATCAATTGAATTTATGTTAATTTTTTTAAAATATTTCAAGCATAAATTATTGTTATATCACTTATATTTTCTTACTTGTTTGTTTATATTATTAACTTATGTTGTATTAATTTTTTAGTTTTATTATGATTTGTTATTGTAAATATGCAATACTAATATGGATGTATGTATATGTCTGTGTATATATATATGTAAACGTATAATTTATATTTTTAATCCAAAATAGGTTCAACCAATGAATTAGTAGTTGAACTAGTGAACCAGTGACTTATCTAGTTTAGTAATTGGTCTGGTTTTAAAAACTATGAATGAACCATGACAACTCTGCATGAATTTCCAAACCTTGGAAAAAGGACTGCTTTTATATACTGAATTTATTTGATTTAGTAGATTCTGCAGTGTGTACAGTATATTCCAATATGAAGTTTTCAACTTATTATGAGCAATTGTTTTGTTTGGTTCTGGCAATGATTTCATTGACTTGGCTTCCCATATGTGTGTTATATCTTCTGTAGATTCTTACATTTTTTTAAGGGGAAAATAGAGATTACCCTCTGAAGTTTGAATGAATATCAAACTTAGTACATGAAGTTTCAAATGTAACACTTAACCTCCCTCAAGTTTCCAAATCACTGAAAATATTAATAAGATGTTAAAATTGACATCTTAGCTTGCCTGATTCGTTTGCCTCCTATTTTGCCTTCAACATTACACTAAGAAAGTCTTCGTTGGAGAAAAAACCAGAGCTAAGTGGAAACCAGAGGAGGAGGGGAGTCTTGACATAACACTGTCTAAGCATTTGTAGGATTGGCATATCTCTACCTTCTAAAATATATGAGTTCCTTGAAGTGGCCCCGCTTTTGAGTCTTCTGACTACTCTAATGTTTTACACTAAGAAAGAACCATATATTTAGCTTCAATTTTCTGTACATTAATAATACAACATGTTTCTGTGCGGTTTTCTGTTGCCCTTTGTTAACTTAGATGAGGAAGATTTCTAATTTCGTGGAAGTATAATAGCTGCAAATAAAACTCAGATTAATTACTCTATCTGTCTTGTTAATTAAAACTCACGTTGGGATTTTAGACTATTGAGTCTCTTACCTAGTAAAGAAAAAGACTCATAATTAACTTGATGGTTGACTAAGAAAAGAGTAGATAAAAAATGACATATATTCAAGAGTTCCATGCTGAGTTTTTATGTGTGTCTATTTGGGTACACTTCAATTGGATATCAATCAGTTTTATATACAAGATTAGAAATCCCTTTATCTTTTCGAACAGAGCCAAACCGACCTTGGTATGATTTTTATTGAATTATAACTTGTTTCTAGGTACAACTTGTTAGTCAATACATAAAACGAAAAAAGGAAAAAGAAAAATGGGTCACATTGAAACTGGATTGCTGTCAAAAGATGAGGAATCTGATACATATTTGATATTTCTGCCTGTCTAGTTCACCCAAGATCTATACTAATCAACCTTTATAACTAAGCAATCAGGAATATATTTATATTCCTCTTAGCATCATGCTAACAATATATCCATTACAACCCATGTCGCAATTAACATCTCTAGATATCTTTTTTCCTTTTATGATTCCTTCAAGAATTTCATAATTATCTCCTTGCCATTCTTCTGAATCTCAATCTCCTTTTCCTTTTGCGATTTAGCTTCTTTCCCTATCAGCGGTTCAATTTCTGTTCAGCTCCTAAAAGACAGTTCTTTCAAACTTCCCCTGGGACATTTGCATTTGAATTATCACTTTTTTTTTTTGGGGGGGGGGGGGGTTACACCCGATCAAAGAAATCGCACTCCTGTTCTTTGGTTGATGTATTCTGCATTTTTACCTTTCAGATATAGAAGGATGAAGCAAAATATGAGGGAAGGCGTCACATGGTCCTCGCATTAGCTAGGGTGTCAGTTTTAACACCTTCACTAACAGTTTCAGTGTTTTGGATACATTAGGGGGTTAAGTGGTTACATTTGAAACTTAATGTACTAAATGGTGGTAGTTGGTGTCGGTCAGATCAATTTGTTTATTAAATATGTCAACATGGGCTAATTTTTTTAATCCATTTAATAATTTCAATTAATAATATTTATATTATAAAATTATTTATTAAATTTAATTACTTACTATATTTAATAAAAATATTTTTAATTATTAATAAAATACTAATTTGAACTTTTATTGTCATTTTATTAAAATAAAAAAATTATATTTTTATTATATATATTTATTTATAATTTAATTATGAATTATTTTTTAAATAATTTTTTTAAAACATTAATATAAATTTTTAAATAGGTTAGCATGTTAACCTAAATCCATATAAGGTTATTGTGTTGTGTTTATGTTGAAATATTGTGTCATATTAGAAATTACTAAGATTGATGCTCATGCAAACTTCAGGGGTAACATGTATTTTCCCCTTCTTTTAATGCTGTCGTGATCTTAGTTCAATTCTTATTGAGAAGAAATGCTGTTTAAGATTCTTGTCCAGATTAAGGGTAGAGTTGTTGGACCCCACTCAAGTGTATTTTTCCTTCTGCATATCATGTACATTGACCATGAATATACCTTCCATAGGTGACAGCTCCAGGAGGACGAAATAGAGATAGGAAGAATGACTTGCTTGTTGTGCATGACAAAGGAAACTCCTTCAAAATAATACATGCGGTGACTACCCATCTACTGAATCTCTTTCTGTTAGTTATCTTTCACATATGCTGATATGCCATTTCATGTGCAGAGTGAAAGAGATGATCCAACAACTGTCATAGAAAGAGAAGAGTGGGCCAAGACGAGAGAAGATATGGAGAAACATCTTAGAAAACTACGAGACTTCAACGTTTCAAATTGGTTTTAGTCTCTTTGATATACTGGCTAATGATTGATAGATCCTTACCAAGAAGCCTCTGGCTGCTGCTGCTGCTGCTGCTGAGTCTTAGCTGTACTAGCTTCCATTTTGTAATGGAGGTTAGTAGCCAAACCCAAAAGGAAAATTGTGTGAATTGCTTGACCTTGTATATACTATGATGTATGGGAAGAAGAAAAGCAGTCGTTTGATTTCAGTGATCTTGAAAGTGATATGGCAATGAAGAGTAGTTTAAGCAGAGATATGTGCTATGTTCGAGATTGATGTGTGATTTCAGATTTGAGAATATAACTTATGCTATAAATATTTGGATTATCGAATCAATTTTTTTTTTCTAGAAAAAGTTACAACTCTGGGCACAAAAATTGCAACATAATAATTTTTTGGAAATTTTAAATTTTTATTTAAAAATTACTTCTATGAAAAAGTTACTAAAAAGTTGAAAATTGTACAACTTGAGTTTAGTACCAATTAGAGTGTAACTCTATTTATATTGAGATTTGGTAGTATAATGTAAAGTGGAAGGATGGATGAAAGAAGAATTACGTCAAAATGGGTTTGGATTGTCACTTTTTAATTATCTTATGAGAAAGGTAAATACAAACTAAAGATTTATGAGTATCATTGTATCTAAATTTGGACAAATATCTCCTAAAATCACCGAAATTAGAGAGAGAGAGATGGGGATTCAAATTTTTGATATATCAAATCAAAGTATTGGTTTTATAGGATGCCTAATCAAATTACAATTATCTTTTCCATTCTCCGCTCTGAGGTTCATAAATCAATTTTAATAAGGATAAAATTTAGGTAAATTTTTTTAAATATTTGTCATAACATTCTTTGATATGTATGTAATTATTTTATTTAATTATTATTAATAATTAAATTTTAATAATTATGATAATTATTAATATTAATATTATTTTTAAATAGAAAAATTAAACACATATTATGATTTAATTGAAAATTTTTATGGCAAATACTTAAGAAACTTCATTTAAATTTTGTCGAGTTTCATCCTCCAATATGAATGGAGAGAAAGCTTCAATAATGCTTTACAACTTTTGAATGTGATTTTTCCTTCCTCATTATTTTTTTCTTTAATGATGCGAAGTTTTAGACTGATATATTCGCACATTATAAGATTTTTCTTTCACCTGTTTAAAAAAAAAAAAAAAGACGCTATGTCATTAACTTCTCATTAAAATTGGTGAAGAGCTATTATTCGACACAAAAAAAATAATACAGTGATGTGATTAGAATTATTTTAATAAAATAATATAGGGTTTAATGAATATTTATCAGAAAGACTTCAATGGTATAAGAGTTACAACCAATATTGACAAACTGATGAATATTTTTCTATTTAGGAAAAAAAAATATCGTTTTCCTCTCTCACGACATAATTAATTGCTCTCTGATTTTCATGACTGCTTGTTGACATTCTTCTTTTAACTAAGTAAATAAAGGCAAACTTATTCAAATACAAATTAGCAAAAACACTAAAGAAATATAACTATTTTATTCTTAAATAAATAATTATATTTTACACATAATTATGAGATTGTTTCTAACATATTGGTATGATCATCTTAACTATAAATATATAAAAAAATCGATATTAACCGTCAACACTTTTAAGTTTTATACCAATTTAAAATATTGCCCAGTTATTTTGATTTAAAATAATGGGTAACTGATTAATGTTATTTTTTTTAAATATTGACTTGGTAATAAATTAGTTGTACTAAAAGCATAAATGAGAGCACTTTAATTTGGTAATAAAATTTTATCAAATATTTCGTAAGGAAATCATGGACAATTCTAAAAAGTAATTGAGATTGTGGAAAATCTCCGCCAAATTAAAATCTACACCTAATCTGATATAAATTAATTTATAATTGATTAAATGTTATCTCTTAAAATTTTGAATTATGATTTAATATTGCATTTAATTATATATAATAAATTAATTATACCAAAAACTTGAATAATTTTATTTAAATTTGTAATAAAATAAAATTTTCTCAAATAAGAAGTTATAGTAATTAGAATCACGTTTCCAAGTACAATATTATTCCATCGTGTCCCAAATTATATATTATCTATTAATAATTAATAACAGTATATAAAATGTTATCTTTTAAAAGTTTGAATTTTGATTTAATATTGTAATTAATTTTATATCAAACATAATATTTAGTCCCTTATTTATAAAAATAGTGATTATTACATCTTTTAAAATTTTTAATTAACACTATCAGTATTTTAATTTTTGTTTTGTTATAATTATCCATACCTTTGTTCATTTATAATGTTAAAATAAGTAAAAAATATTGAAGCTAATTATTAGATTTTACCTTAATAATGTCAATTATATGCTTATTTTTTTATTATATTATTTCTTTTCGTCATTTATTTTAATATTATGTGTGAAAAGAGGAATGGATGATTATAACAAAAAGTAAAAATAAAGGACTAATAGTGCTAATTATAAAATTTGAGGGATATAATTGTTACCACTTTTATAAATGAAAGATTAAATATTATATTTACTCTTAATTTTATTAATTGTAATAAATTAATTGTACCATGGGTGGTTGCATTTTAATTTGATAATATAATTTTATCTAAAGTTGTTGGTAGTCATATTTCTAGGGTTCAATATTATTCTATTGGATGCCAATTTTTTTTATATATAGCAATATATTAACGTGAATTTTAGAATTTAATTGAACACGTTATAATATTATCTCTTATTTATTAATGGGTAATTCTTGTTTGAGTGCCTTGTTTGTTTGAGTGTTTTAATTGTTGGATTGCCTTTTCATCCAACAAAAAATAATTATTCTTAGAAGATCAATCTAATTACAAAGGCATGTCTATTATAATTTATTACCAAATACACACTATAAATAATAATTAATTTATATTTTGCAGTAGTAATACTAGTGTCTTTTCATTTCACCAAAATAAAAAAATTAGTAGTGGTAGTTAATACGTCACACCCCAATTTTAGGCACATGACTAGTGAAGAAAATTATCATTGAGTAACTTCCCACAAACCTAATTCACAAACAATGTAGATTTCATTTAAGACAAATACTTAAAAGAGTTCATAAGACAAGAGTTACTCAAAATTGTCAAACACTCTATGTAAATTTTTATACAAAAATGGACAAAATATCCTTTATATTTTGAATATTTTTTAAGAGCTATATGCCCTAAATTTTATAAAACTTGTAACTTAGAAAAACCAAACACTACACACATATATAGAAAAGTATACTTATACTTCCTTGATAAACATAGACACATTTGTAACATGAGCCTAATCCAATTGTCAAACTTCCTTCAAGTAATGCTTTTGAACTCCACAAGATTAACAAATGTTTATTGAGTTAAGATCAAGGCCAGAAAAACATAGAAACAAATGAATGAGTTTTAAGAACTCGAAGAGTAAATAAACTACTAAAATTTGTAATATAAAAATATGAATTAATATATTTAGGGAATTATGTTCTTTAAAATTACAATAACTTTGAAGAAATAAAAAAGTCTATAAATCAAATAAGTTTTAAAATCTTACTAAATCAAAAAAGTCAGGTTGAATCTCAAACTTTTCGGAAGTTTCTTTCTCTTTACGTAAATCAATCCAATAAAATTTGATAACTCCATCTTACTTTTTCGTATAAAATTGTAATCATATTTGTGAATTTATAATATTTATAAAAAAACAACTAACATAATATTCAAAATATAAAGCATATAAAATAAATAGATAAAATTTAATGGAATTTTCACATAATAAATCATACAAAAGTGAGAAGTATGCATTAAGATTCAAGAGGTAGCTCCTATATCATTTTTCTAATGCGTGACACTTTACTCCTAACACTAAATAAATGTAATAGATACAACAGGATTCAAAAGGGGGCCCCCCAAGTGGCTCGTGACACTTTGTTCTTGATGCCCTATTATATACGAACAACATAGTGAAATTCTAAAAGTAGCTCTTATATCATTATATGACTAATGGCATTTCGCTCCCAATGCCAATGTAGTAACGTATTAAAATTTAAGAGGTGGTTTTCATGTTGCTTTTGTGACTTGTAACACTTTACTCTTAATGTTATATTAGTTATGTTATATCATATGTCAATTCATGTATACATCTCCATAAGCCATGACAACTTAATCTAAGTGCAGTTGGAGTTTAATATGAAAAACTCCTAAAGATTGACAATAACTTTATTTCATAAATATAATTTGATCTTTCTCATTATCATTAAATATGCAAAAATCCAATACTTTCCCTTTTCTCCAAAATTTAGCTCTTCAAATTGGCTTTTAAAATTTCAATTCCCTTCCTTTAAATTCTCAAAATTTTCACTTTTCAAAATGTTTACTTGAAAAATACTTATATAAAACATTACAAAATCTATATTTAAAGTCATATGCAAATCAAACTCATGCTTATATAATCAATTCTCAAAGATATCATATGAAAATGGTTTCAAGTATCACAAAATTAGTTAAAATAAAAAGATCCATAACAAACCATTTCCAAGTAAAGCACTTCACCAAATCATAATTATAGGGACAAGTCCAAATATATAGAAAATTTATAAATTTGCATTGCAAGATAAAGTAGGATATCCACTCCCCTTAATTCTACTCTTTTCAAAACCAATCATAAGAACCGATTCCATTGTCCCACATCAGTCTAAGATCATTTAATCACAAATAAATTTCTAGAAATAGTTTTTTTTTTTTAACAAGTCAAAATACTAACCCAATAACCTAATTCCTAATAACTACAACCCACTTAATTTTCTTGATTGAAAGTAACTCTTTCAGGTTAAATTTGTAACCAACGGTAAGGAATTGCGAAATTCATACCGAAATCATGGAATTATGGACTGGTGGTTCTAAACTTCCGGACTCCAGTTAGAAACTGGAATTCATAAAAAATTCGGGCCTCTAGCAACAACAACGCGACATTCAGTTGCATTGTCTTGTCCCTACTCCAACACCGACGGCAAGAATGAAGAAGCAAAACTTGGCTAGTCAAATTGGGCTTTGCAAGCCGACGCTTGGCATCGGAATGGGCAGAGAGAAGGCAAAGAAGTACAAAAGAAGGAAGAAATGGAGGTAGGTCCATGAGACATTGAGAGGAAGAAGATGATTGGGAGGGAAAGAGCAGGCCAAAGAATTAAATGAGGAAGGGTGGCAGTCGGGAGAGCTAAATGAAATGGAATATAGGATGGCAGTAACAAAAGTTGTAGAATGAAGTGGATAAAATGGAAACTAAACTCTAGACCGTAGAAGACCTTTTGTTTGGTTGAGATAAAAAATGAAGGGGATTGAATAAAAGCTAAGGTAGAAACATTTTGGAGTTGATTGGTTCACATATGTAGCAGGAAATTCAACTATTTTGAAAGTAAATTTTTTTGTCAATTTCTTGATAAGTATTTAAAGTAGTTTGATTGATAGTAAGAAATTGATACTTCTTAAGAATTAACTTTTTATTTCATTTGATTTAATACTAATTTTTTTTGGAAATATTATCAAAATGACTAATATATCTTCAAAATTGTAATATAAGAAATAAGAAATATCAATAGATTAAATTATCTCTAATTATGTTTTTAAATTATATTTCTAATCTTTCTTCTCATTATAATTTTTTAAATTAGTAAATTTTTATTTTTTAATTTACTATAAAAAAGTAAAATAGGTCTATAAAAAGTTAATATGTCTTATATATATAAAAAATTATCTTACTATAATTAAAATGAAATATAATTTGAGCATTAGCTAATTACTTAATATAATAAATAATTAATTCTATTAAATTTATATATAGATAAGGAATACATAATTTTTTATTTTTATAATTAGAAATTAAAATAATACATAATAAAGATAATAAATTAAGTAATACTCATTTATAGTTATGCTTATATTTTTTTATTACAATAATATTTATGCCTATAATTATAATTTATAATTATGATATTATATTTAATTTTTATTTCATATAATACTCATTTTATTTATTATATAATTAATAAAATGATTATATTTGAATAATTATATTTATATTTTAAAATTAATAAATTATATTTATTGTTAATAAATATTTATTATAATTTTCAAATATGAGAATAAAATATTAAAGTGATCAATATATAATTTAAATAGGGATAGTTTTATATTTTTATATGTAAAAATTATGATAAGTTCTTTTTTATCAAGGTAGTGTTGTTGAGCTTAGTGGCAAGTAATTCCCCATAATCTATGAAAAATAAAACTTTTCAAGAAATTTTATTTCTTCCATTTCAATAATTAATAACTAATTAAATGATTCAAAAATTTCTTATTTCTTAGTAAGTTGTCTTTTACATACTATTTTGCAAAACAAACAGTATCTTGCATTGGTTTGGCTGACAAAGGACAGTGGGAATCGAATAGATGTAAAATTGGAATGAAAACAGCTGTGGATCTACAAAATTTTCTCCCCTTCCAAATTGGAAAGAATACAAATTTGAAACGAGCTTAAAGAAACAAATTTTTGAAATACCGTTAACATTGTTTTGTAAATGGAATGACAGAGAGAGTTTCCGATAACAATATTTTCATATTATACATTTCTATATTATTTGTTTTAAGGATTTGTGGACAGGTGACTTATTTAATTTTATGAATCAAATGAACTAGCTTCGTATTTTTTACACATTGGGTAGTATAATTTTATATATTGACTTTAAATAATTAAATTAAATCAAATCCACATTATAATCTCATTAATAAATTAAAGTCATTTCAGTTAACGAAAATAATACTTATTTAATTTGAAGCATGTAAGTATAATCATGTACATACTTATTATGATATAATTTGTAAGACTAATGAATAATTCAGCTATATTCAAATTAAAAAGTAAAAAATAATCAGCAACAAATAATATTTTATAATAAAAAGTAATTAAATAAAGTATGTCCCTCCAAGCAATAGTTATAAATTAAATAACTCATCAACGATTGCTTCCTAAAATGTGTTCGGATAACTAAATTATTTCTATTGAAGTTGTCTTATTTTTTTTTAAAAAATTTTGTAATGTGTTTTTAATAACTTAAATTATTTTATTTAATAAGAATAATATAATTTAATTTAGAACATGTAAATATAATCATATGCTTAGTTAATATGATTCAATATGTCTTTTTAGTATTTTAACGGTGATGAAATTTGAACCTAAGGCCTCCATCTTATTATTCAAGTTCCTTACCATTAATTCATCACTAATGTAAGAATAATAAATATTCTCTCTATTCTTTTTTAAGTGACGTTTAAGGTAAATACACAAGGTTTAATAAAGATAATTAAAAATCTTAATTTTAGAAAAGTTAAGTAATAATTTACTAATATATCCTTTATTAAAAGTTAACAAGTAAGTAAATTTTTTAAACATTTATTTGGATAATTAGTGCGATATCTAAAAAAATAATAAATTTAATTTTAATTTCTTAAAATAATAGATAAATAAGAAATGACACTTAAAAAGGAATAGAGGGAGTAACTAAGTTGAAAAAAGAATAAACATAGTATTAGTTTTGAAGTAACCATTATAAATCAAATAATTTATTATAATTAAAAATAAGATAAAAATGTATACTATTACATTTTATAGTGTCTACAGAAGGTTATAATTTTCATTCTAACATATCAAATTATTTTTCTATCACATTAAAAGTTGTCATCTTTTCTACCTTCTTTTATCCCAATCTTCTCCTTATCCAAATATGAGAAAGGAAAATATTTTACATCTTATTTTTTATCATTCCTTTTTTCATTCCATCCCATTTTCATTCCAAACAAACAAAATCTGAAGGAAAATTTGATGGAAAAAAAAGAAAAAATGGTATAAAAGATGTGTATTTAATTTACAAAAATTTTATATCAAAATAATATATTTGGTTCATATAAATTGAGAGTTATAACTAAACATGGATTTTATATTATAAATTATTAAAATTGAAATACACTTAGGAGCCGTTTGCTTCAACTAGGGAAAGGGTAAAAAATGAATAAAGGGAAAAAGGAGGAAAGGAAATGAAAATCTCAAGATTTTTTATTTTGTTTAGCTCAAACAAGAAAGAAAATCATGTACTTCTAATTTACTTTACTAACAATTATTACATTGAGAAATAATTTATTTATAATTATTATTAAAATAATTATTATAATTATTATCTTATTATTTTTATTTTATTTAATAATACTATAATTTTTATAATTATTTAATATTAACTATTAATATCTTATTAATATTATTTCAATTATTAATTTTATTTTTATTATTATTAATAATATCTTAATAATAATTAATATTATCTCAATAATATCAATTATTATTTTTAATATTTATTATTAATATTTATTATTTCTTTACTAATATTATAAATTATTTTCATGTTATTAAATATTTTATATTTACTAATATTATTATTTCATAATTATTGAATATTAATTATTAATATTTTATTATTACTTTAATTATTATTGTTATTATTTATTTAATATTTTTTGTAACTATGATAGTTTTTATTTTATAATGAATATTTATTATTATTTTTTTATTTTGATTAATTATTAATATTTTATTATATTTATTATAATAATTATTTTATAATTATTTATTTTTTATTTAATTTTATTATTTCTATTATTAACTATTATTTAATAATTATTTTTATTTTTAATTATATTATTATTTTATAATAATAAATTATTATTATTATTATTATTATTATTATTATTACTATCATCATCATCATAATATTGAAGATAATAAATTTAAAATCTTGAATGAGGGGATATGATTTCTTGAGGAATTGGGGGGAATAACTATTTTCTTATTTAGGATAATTCCATTAAGAAAAAATGAAAAAAATAAATTTTTTTGAACCATACAAAAACAAAAAGAATGAAAATTTGCTATTCTCTTTTCGTTTCCTAATTACCTTGAACTAAATGATCTCCTGGTACACAGATTAAATATACAGTGTAGTACAAATAGAGCATATATATATTTTATAAATTGTAAAATTTACTTAAATGAAAATTTAATAATATCTAGATATACTTAAGACACATTTTTTTTCTAAAAATAAGATAAATATTTTTCATGTAATTTGAATAAATGATACAATAAAACATTCAAATAACAATAAATAATTTACTTACTATTTTCATGATAAACATTAATATAGTTTGATAAATTAAAACATTAGAAACAAATACTACAAAGTTGTAATTGACTTTTTTTGATAAAATTATTCACTAAAATCTATTCAAAATAATTTTTACAAACCTTATATATGTATATATATATATATATATATATATATATATATATTCTAACTATTTCTTATTCTATAAATAAAATTTAATGGAGGTTGTTGAAATTGTATTTGTGTGTCTATTAAATGTGCAAAAGGGGATCATAAATCTATGTTTTACTAATTTGAAATCAGAGAGAGAGAGAGAGAGAGAGAGAGAGAGAATTAAAAATTACAATTAAAGTAAGAATTTACCAAAAAATTAAAATAAAATAAATGAAAATAATATACAAGAAAATGGTTGTTTGTGTATTAGCTGGATAAGAAAAGAAAATTGGTTAATGTGGTATGAAGGGATTCATAGTTGTTTTTGTTGTAAAGAGGCTACTATTTAAAAAATTTAGTCCCACATTGACCAATTCAAATTTCTTGTAAAGGTTTATATATAAATGGATAAGTAAGGAGAGTGATGGGCTTGCATCCACAAAGTAGGTTAAAGCAAGTGTAATTAGTGAATTTTTTCTTATAAGCCAATATCATATAAGGCTTGGCCTAAATTAGTTTTTGCAAAAATAAAAAAAAATATTTTTTTAGGTATTGTGCTTTGATTAGGTCTTATTTGAAAATTAACATATTTTTGTCTATGCAAATTAAAAATACATGCTAACATTTTTTTAAGTCATCAAACTTAACTTATTTCCTAGCTCATGTCTCATTTTTACACAATGAATTACAAGAGTTCATACGTGAAACCATTCCCAAAATTTTTTTTTCCTTTCTAGAAATTCATAGGGTAGCATAGGTGCTTATTGAGGTTCAAAATGAGCAGAACTCTCAAAATTAACAATATGCCAATAAGGTTTGTTGATGCACTACTCTTAGTACATTATCTAATGAATTGTTTAATCTTTACTGCTCTTACAAGGAATCCAAAGAAGTATGGGATTCAATGATTCTTAAATACACTGTTAAAGATGTGGGAAAGTAGGAATCTTTAATCGAGAACTTCTATTAGTAGGACAAGAATGATGAAAGCATAGAAAAATGAATATTACAAACTAATAGAAGATTTGAAAATGAAAAGATCATATTATAAGAACAGTTTGTCATTGGGATACTAATATAAAAGTTACTGGAGTGAATATAAGCAACAACTCAAACACAAGCATAAGTAACTCGCATTGATAGAATTTATCACACATATTATCATTAAAGATACCAACCACAAAGAACTCTAAACTAAAAAGTAAGGGCATTGACCATGAAGGAGAATTTGGTTCAAGGTAATATACATAAAAAGAGGTATAATAAAAAAGTCTTTCTTGTTATTCAAAGAATGATTATAAGCTTAAGCCTACTAAGTCAACCTTAAAGAAAAATAAAGGAAAATATTATAGTTGTGGAAGTTAAGACATCATGTGTCTCAATGTAGAAAAAATGAGAAATGATAATCCTCCAAAACTAAAGGCAAATCTAGTTAGATATGATGTTATTGTTTTAGTCATTTCTCAAGTGAATCTTGCGGCCAATATGAAAGATTGTGTGATAGACTTTAGTGCCATGAGTTTATGCTAATAGACAAGCATTCACATGTTACTCTTTAGAAAAAGATAAAGAAGATGTAGTCTACCTTGGTGACTTAAGAACTGTAAATGTTCTTGGAAGGGTAAAGTCTTTCTAAAACTTATTTCTAGCAAAACCTTGGCATTAAGTGTTGTCCTACATGTTCCTAATATTAGAACAAATTTAATTTCTATTTCTCTACTAGGAAAGGTTAGGATTAAAGTGTCATTTGAATTTGACAAGATTATCATAACTAAAACTAATGTGTTTATGAGGAAGGGATACTACAATCATGGTTTGTTTGTATTGAATGTTCTTGATGTTATGAATGGAACTACATCATCTTCTGCTTACTAGCTTGATTCTTTTGATTGATGGCATGTTAGATTAGGATACATAAATATTTCATATGTTATGACAATAAAATCACTAGGTTAAATACCAAAGATTATTACTAGTAATATGAATAAATGTCAAATTTGCATAAAGTCCATGTTGGCCAAGAAAACATATGCATCTATAAATAATAGAGAATCTAACTTGTTAGATTAATACATAGGAACCTAGGGGACTTAAAACAAACAATGACAAGAGCAGGTTGTAAAAATTATTATGTTACTTTTATAAATGATTATTCTATATATACTAAAGTATATTTGATTAGGAATAAAGATGAAGCTTTCCCTATATTCCTATAATACAAAGCTAAGGTTGAAAATCTACTAAATAGGAAGGTTAGAAGGGTTAGATTACATAGAGGTGATGATTTTACCTTACTTAATATTTTCATGAAAAAGAAAGAATAATACATAAGTTAACATAGCCATATTCTCCCAAATCAAATAGGGTAGAAAATGGAAAAATTAGGCATTGAAAAAAATGATGAATGCTTTGTTAACAAGATATTCTACACCTAATAATTTGTAGGGAAGAGGAAGCAATTTTATTAACTTGTCACTTACAAAATAGGATACCTTATAAGAAAATAGGGAAGACACCTTATGAGATATGGAAAGGCTATATGCCTAATTTGCAATATTTAAAGGTGTAGGAGATTCTAGCTAAAGTTTTGTTGCTTGAACATAAGAAAAGGAAAATAGGGTTAAAAATCTCTAATTGTATGCTTGTGAGATATGTGAGCAATAATGCAATATATAGATTTCTTGTTTTGAAAAGTGATATGCTTGATTGTAATACAATAATAGAGAAAAAGAATATAGAATTCTTTGAACACATTTATATACCACGTAATAAAATTTCTCATGCAATAAAGAATTTAAATGTACCTTTAACTGATTTAAAGCAACCTAATGAAATGTTGAAAAGAAAAATATTTTGAAAATGATTTTTACATCTTTATTATTGTAATGATCCTCAATCTTATTTTCAAGTAATTTCTTCTTCTGAATTAAAATGTTGGAAAGAGACAATTAAAACAAAATTTAATTAAATTTTCAAAAATCAAACTTAGGAAAATATTTAAAATGAAATATTTTCCTAATGGCTTAATTGAAAAGTTTAAGGCTCATCTTATTACAAAAGGTTTTACATAAAAATAAAATATTGATTATTTTTATACTTTTACACTAATGATGAGGATTTTTTCAATTTATATTCTATTTTTCTTGGCTTTAATTTTCAAATTAGTTGTGAATCAAATGAATGTAAAAATTTCCTTCTTAAATGGTGACTCAGAAGAAAAAAATTTAGAAGGTGCAATGTAAGGGCTGTGAGGTTCCAAGTCAAAAAGATAGTGTCTATAAATTTAGAAAGTCTTTGTATAGTCTAAAATGGGAACCTAAATAGTCACATGAGAAATTTAATCCAATTTTGACAAACAATGGTTTATCATGTCTTGAAGTGGATAGATGTGTATATACAAAATGTGAAAAATAATAAATATGTAATCATTATTTTATATGTTAATGACATTCTTATTTTTGGTACTAGTCTTCAATATAGTGTATGAGACTAAGACTCTCTTAGTCTAAAATTTTGATTTGAAGGATATAGGTGAAGCTAGTATTATTTTCGATATTAAAATCATAAGGAAATACAATGGCATTATGTTAATATAAGAGCACTATGTGCAAAAATTTCCTAGGAAGTTTAGTTACTTTGAGGAAAAATCAACTAATATTCCTTATGATGCTAATACTCAACCAAAGAAAAACTTAGGGAACTCAATCACTTAATTTGAGTATGCTCAAATTATCAAGAGTTTGATGCTTCTAATAAATTTTTTTAGGTCTAACATAGCATACGTTGTGTATAGATTGAACAGATATACTTATAATCCTAATCAAGATCATTGGAATGCACTTGTTAAAGTAGTGAAATATCTAAAAGGTACCATGAATCATGGTATTATGTATAGTGGATTTCTCATTTCATTGAAAGGATATAATGATGCTAATTGGAATCTCTAATTTATATGAGATAAAATCCACCAATGGCTTTGTATTCACCTTTAGTGGTGGTATAGTGACTTAGAAATTATCCAAGTAAACAATTATAGCTAAATCTACCATGGAGTTAGAATTTGTAACTCTAGAGATGGTTGACAATGAAGCTGAATGAATAAAAAACTTCTTATCTAATATACCGTTGGGTGTAAAATTGAGAATTTCAATATTTATGCATTGTAATAGCTAATTAACGATATTCATTGCTAATAATAATGCTTTTAATGGCAAATATTGACATATTCAATTAAAATATAATGTTGTGAAGCAATTGCTCAAAGATGAAAGAAATTCCATAGATTATATGAAATTAGAAAGGAATCTTGCTGATTTTTTTATGTAAACCATAGGTAAATAAAAAATAATTGAAATATTAAAGGAATGAAACTAAAGCAAATTTAAAAAAATTAATATTAATGGTGACCTAACCTATGTGATTGGTGATCTTATAAATTAAGTTGATATAGGTGATAACAAGTTAATGTTAGTTTTGATAGTGTTTTAAACTATAAACTTTATATAAGGATAAGCTTAGCTCTTAATGAATTCTATAACCTTTTATGGGTGGTGTATTTAAATGCAATGTACACTAGATGAATTCACCAATATGAGTGCACAGTGGAGTTACTCTTATGAGATTTTAGCAAATCTTTATAGCACTCATGAACTTCCAAGCATACATATGTCCTATTAGTGCAAAATTATGTTGCATATGAAATTTTTTACGAATGTAAATTGATTGACGAGATCACTAATCTACAACAAGAGATTATCAACTTATAAAAACTATATACTTCATTGATGACTATATATATTACATCTCTCTTTTTCTAGATTTGGTTTATAGTTTATAAGACATTAAATCAATAATTTACATTTAATTGAGATTCTAACAAAATAATCTTTCTCTTTATAATATGTTTCCTTTCAAGCCTTTTGAAATATGTGAAGGATTATTGTAAATAAGCTAAAAGGCTTAGTCCCACATTGACTAAATTAGGTTTCTTGTGAAGGTTTATATATGAGGCTTATCATAAAAGCAAATTGACAAGTAAGAAGAGTGGTGGGCTTGTACATATGATATGGGTCAAAACAAGTATAACTTGTAGATTTATTTTACATGTGAATATCACACAAGGCCTAGCCCAAGTTTATTTTTGCAAAAATAAAAAAATTGAAGATATTTTGTTTTATTTGAAAGTTAAGATATTTTCATTTAATCAAATTAAAAATGTGTGCTAACATTTTTTTGAGTTATCGAGCTCATCTTTTAGCTCATTGCCAATATTTTTCTAAGTCATCAAATTTATTTTCGAACTTATTCTAACATTACCTGCCTAACTTATTCTTTAATGTTTTTCTTTGGAATGTTCTTTAGTAGCTTATAAATATCACAATCTACCTCTAATTTTTTCCATAATGAATTACAAGAGCTTTCTTTCTCCTTTAAACACTTTCTTTGTTAGGTTTACATTTTTCTATTGCTTGCGTCCTACTTTGTGATCTCATCTAGAGTAAATAAGTCATTAAGGATAGTGAAACATCTCATGCCTTAGACTACCTTTTTTATTTAAAATTTTTGACTTATTGAACTAAGCAAAGAATTAAACTAAATATATAAAAAAGACAATTTAAAATAGGGTATATAAAATATAAAATATAAAATATTTTTTTAGATATTTTGCTTTATCCAAAAATTAAGATATTTTGGTCTAATCAAATGAAAAATGTCTGCCAAAGTTTGCCTAAGTCATTGAACTTGTCTCCCCAGCTTATTGCTAACATTTTACTACGTCATCCAATTTATCTCCGAACTCATTGATAATGACTTTCTAATTCATTTCAACATCACTTTCCTAGATTAGTCTCCAATGTCTTCCTTTGGAATGTTCTTTGGTAACTTATAAATAGCATAACCTATCTTTTATTTTTATACAACAAATTACAATAGCTTTCCTGGGTTTACACTTTTTTGCTGCCTACATCATACTTTATCGTACCATCCAGAGTAGATGAGTCTTTGAGAATAGTGAAACATCTCATGCCACAAGCTACCTTTTATATCTATAGTTTTAACTTATTGAACTAAATGGATAATTAAAGTAAATATATAAAAAGGAGGTAGTTTAAAATGGGGTATATATAATTTAATGTGTAGAATAAAGAATGTGAAATATGAACTAAGATATTACATGTGAATAAAATATGAAACTTATGGTTTCAAAAAATTATGAAAGCTTTGCATAAAAATATTTAAATAAGAATAATTAAAATTTTTATAATAGTTATTAAAATAATTTGATAAATAAAACACTAGAAATAAATACTATAAAATTATAATAATTTATTTAACAAAGTTATTTATTAGTATTTCTTCAAAATATCCTTTTAAAAATTTTGCATGTATAAATTTTAAATATTATCAAATATTACAATATCACCAAAAAAGAATTTCATGAAAATTATTCAAAAAAGGAAATGATAAAAGAGCTTTGTCGTTACATAATAATAATGGGTAGAAGAAACCTTAGAAAAAAATGCTAGACCATCATACATTTAAAGACTTTTTCATTTCAAAATTGGATAATAATATAGTAACTCTAGTGTTTGTATTCTCTAGAAAAGAAGATTACAAGATTATTTGCTTTTTATGGGATCAAGATTGTAATTTTGTTATTCCTATATGTAGGGAAAAAATAAAAAAGTGAGAAGAAAGAAAAATATTATTCATTCATAAGTGTTAAAATAAAATTTTAATTAATATACTATATATTAAAATCAACAATTAAGTGGATATTTGGGAATACAAAAAATATTAAATTGTTATAATTCTTCATTAAAGTTAAATTATTATATTTTCTTACTTTATATTGATAATGATGAAATAATTTTTTTCTTGCAATCTTGGGTGAAATTAATGTTAGGTATATGTTCTTTGGTTAGCCATTATTTAGGCCAATTAGGCAAGGCCCAATTGATTAGTGAAATGCTTACTTAAGTGATACAATGGGCTACTATGATGTGTTGATTTAGTTCGGATGAACGCATGCCTTTAGACTAAGTTAATCGGTTAGTACTATCAAGGTACTTTATGGGAAATTATTTATTATTTTTAAATTGGTCCACATACATTATACTAGTAATTTCTTAAAAAAATTGTAAAATCATAGACAAAACAAAAGTCATAGGCAAGGGTGCTTAGTGACTAATAGTACGCAAATCAAACAAGTCAGTCCACTAGTTTTGTGTGAATAGGATTAGAAAAAAAATAGTCCCATTAAAAGATAAACCTAAATGAGCTTAGTTTGATAAGTCGTGAACGAAATAGATTAGGCCTAACATAGGCTCGAACCGGTTTGTGAGCCTATTTTTTAATATTTTTTTATATTTAATGATTGAAATAGTATTTGCATTTAAAAAAAGAATATAATCCATTAACTATTTTTACATCACAACTTAATATGAAACATGATATAATTGTAAAAAAAGAAAAACTAAACTCCATTACTTAAAGTAATTAGACATAACAAACAAAAAATAAATATAAAAATGCAAAAATAAAATTTAAAGCATAAAAATAAAATAATAAATATAAGAATATAAAAATAGAAATAAAAAAATAATAAAAATAAAATATAAAAAAGGAAGCAGGTCGCCTTATGGAATGAACTAGACCACACTTTAATAGGCTTGTTTAAAAAGGGTTTTAAGTGGCCTTAATTTGCACAACCTTTAGTCTAGTCTGGCCTAATCCAATTTATTCATCAAGCACCCCTAGTCATGATGAGGAAGTGAACATCATGTGAGAAGAAAGATCTTAATTCTCAAATAGATATATCTTTTTTTTAAATAAATATGATATATATTTTTATTGTAAATGCTTGTTGGCTTATTACAAAGATCAATATTGGATGCATTGTGGTGAAAAAAGAACAAGCATGTGTATGATATTTAATATTTTGAATAGAATAACAATGGTTATTAGGAACTAAAAAAATATAAAAATAGAACATATTTAACACGGGTAAATATGAAATGGGGAAAAGGGACAAAATTGTGTTATAATCTATTATCTTATTCACTTTTTTCAATTTTTAATACTTTTTTTGTACTCTATAAAATTCTTTTGACTTTCTATGAGAGGTACAATTTTTTATGCAATTTATAATTTTTAACATTTAGAATTTTTTTTGATAATTATAGAGTTGGTGATCACTTAACGTATATACAAAGTCAAGGGTTTGAATCCACCTATGAGAAGAATAAAACTCCTAAGGCAACATTATATATCACTGTACTATTAGAAGTATTAAAAGATTTATAAGTTTAAATCAACTCGAACAAATATAGAATGTTATGCTGAATAGTTAAACATCACTTATCATTAAGGAGAAAAGGAATATAAAGAAGTTGAGCAACTCAATAGTAATGGCCAGAAAATTTTGAGGTAATTAATATGTATGGCTATATGATCAATTAATGATAATCTAAATAACTTTTATTTTAATAAAATTATATTTATTTTTGTCATTATTTGATTTGTACTCAAATGTGTAATTTTTACTTTAAAAAAAATCAATCAAATGATCTTGATACATTACTTGATAGATAGAAAAATGTCAAAAACAATGATAATGTTAAGTTTAATTGTAAAAAAGATGTGCTAATTTCTACTTTATATAAAAAAGAAGTAAAAGAGTTAGAAAAATAATTCACCGTTAATAACTATCAAACATATGATAGAGTATATAAAGAAAAAGGAATTGACAATATATATTTTTCCTTATTTTATAGGCTTTAATTAAATTTTGAAGTTAATTTTTTTTTTGTTTATATTTTTTAGGGATTAACTAGTTTATCATAATGCTATGGGTAATTTAAAACTTTGTATTTATATTTGAAAGAGATTGTGTTGTTTCATGCACTTAAGTTTGATGATTATAATTTTTTAAAGTATCAAAGAAAATGTTATGGGAGAGAGAGATCATGTGAGAATGGGGATTTTAATTCTCACATAGTATATAACTTTTATTATATATACTTATTATTTCTTTAGAAAATCATATTGGATTATTGTGGTAAAACGAATAGAGACACAAATCAATATTATCAAATTGATAAAATATTAATTTTATGAATAAAAATATTTATATAATTTAACATAAATTTTAACATTTATCAAATTGTTTATCTCAAAAAAACTATCATAACATAACATATATATATATGATGTAATTTATTCTCTTTTAAATCTATCCACTTGTATTAATCTTAACTTAATAATAGATAAAATTTAATTTTTATTATATATTTGTATAAATCTCTTAAAATGA
Source organism: Sindora glabra (assembly GCA_020226215.1). Classification (NCBI taxonomy): domain Eukaryota; kingdom Viridiplantae; phylum Streptophyta; class Magnoliopsida; order Fabales; family Fabaceae; genus Sindora; species Sindora glabra. The sequence goes on along the minus strand of CM035227.1, from coordinate 46,642,308 downwards.
AATAAAAATATATAATTTATTTTATGTTTATGGAAGAAATTATATACATATTTTATTGTTAACTATTAAAAATTAATTATGTATTTGTTAAAATCTTATCAGTTTATATATTTAATATTAATTATATTTTATGTTTAATTTTATACAAAAATAATTTAAAGTATTAAAATTAAATTTTAAATTTAAAGGAATATGTTTTTTATGTTATTCTTAATAATGGGAATCTTCTTTTAGTATTATTAAAATTTATATTATAATATTTCAAGATATAAGAATAATCATTTTTAAACTTTACAACATATTCAAAAATAAATAATAATATAAATACATAACATCATGGAAGAAAGTAATAAAATAGGATATGTTTAAAGATTGTGATGAAGAAATTTCAAGGTAAGTTAACAAATTAAGTACACATTAATATATATATATATATAATATATATATATATATATATATATATATATATATATATATTATATATATATATATATATATATATATATACATTTAAAATGGAACATGGTGTTATTTTATAAAACTTAAAATAATATTTATGTGTGATTTAAATTATGAGTGCTTTTGTTTAAATTAGCAAAATTATTTTTAACTATTTTATGTTTAAATTAAGTTTTCATCTTTATAATTTGTTTTAATTTATAATTTTGTTGTTACATATATATATTTTGCAATTTATTTCTTAGGTTTAATTCCATCTATAATAATTTCTTATCACAATTAATTTGAAAACTATCAATTTGCATAGTTGAGTCATGATAAGAAAACTAAAATGTTTAACTTTTTAACATGAATAAGATAATAAGATACATAATTTCAATTCTAATCATGCATATTTTTAGTTTTAATGAAGAGAAAATACAATAATTAATTCATTAATTATAAAAGTGGTGATTATTATATTCTTTAAATTTTATAATTAACACTATGTCACGACCTTACCTAACCATGATTAGTATGGAACCTGTTTCATTGATTTCCACTACCCTAATATAGTTTTATATTAATTTGCATGTTCATGTGTGAATAAAACTATATTAGGGTAGTGGAAATCAATGAAACAGGTTCCATACTAATCATGGTTAGGTAAGGTCGTGACATAGTGTTAATTATAAAATTTAAAGAATATAATAATCACCACTTTTATAATTAATGAATTAATTATTGTATTTTCTCTTCATTAAAACTAAAAATATGCATGATTAGAATTGAAATTATGTATCTTATTATCTTATTCATGTTAAAAAGTTAAACATTTTAGTTTTCTTATCATGACTCAACTATGCAAATTGATAGTTTTCAAATTAATTGTGATAAGAAATTAATTATAGATGGAATTAAACCTAAGAAATAAATTGCAAAATATATATATGTAACAACAAAATTATAAATTAAAACAAATTATAAAGATGAAAACTTAATTTAAACATAAAATAGTTAAAAATAATTTTGCTAATTTAAACAAAAGCACTCATAATTTAAATCACACATAAATATTATTTTAAGTTTATTATAAAATAACACATGTTCCATTTTAAATGTATATATATATATATATATATATATATATATATATATATATATATATATATATATATATATATATATATATATATATATATTAATGTGTACTTAATTTGTTAACTTACCTTGAAATTTCTTCATCACAATCTTTAAACATATCCTATTTTATTACTTTCTTCCATGATGTTATGTATTTATATTATTATTTAATTTTTGAATATGTTGTAAAGTTTAAAAATGATTATTCTTATATCTTGAAATATTATAATATAAATTTTAATAATACTAAAAGAAGATTCCCATTATTAAGAATAACATAAAAACATATTCCTTTAAATTTAAAATTTAATTTTAATACTTTAAATTATTTTTGTATAAAATTAAACATAAAATATAATTAATATTAAATATATAAACTGATAAGATTTTAACAAATACATAATTAATTTTTAAATAGTTAACAATAAAAATATGTATATAATTTCTTCCATAAACATAAAATAAATTATATATTTTTATTTCATTTTAAGAGATTTATACAAATATATAATAAAAATTAAATTTTATCTATTATTAAGTTAAGATTAATACAAGTGGATAGATTTAAAAGAGAATAAATTACATCATATATATATATGTTATGTTATGATAGTTTTTTTGAGATAAACAATTTGATAAATGTTAAAATTTATGTTAAATATATAAATATTTTTATTCATAAAATTAATATTTTATCAATTTGATAATATTGATTTGTGTCTCTATTCGTTTTTACCACAATAATCCAATAATGATTTTTCTAAAGAAATAATAAGTATATATAATAAAAGTTATATACTATGTGAGAATTAAAATCCCCATTCTCACATGATCTCTCTCTCCCATAACATTTTCTTTGATACTTTAAAAAATTATAATCATCAAACTTAAGTGCATGAAACAACACAATCTCTTTCAAATATAAATACAAGTTTTAAATTACCCATAGCATTATGATAAACTAGTTAATCCCTAAAAAATATAAACAAAAAAAAATTAACTTCAAAATTTAAATTAAAGCCTATAAAATAAGGAAAAATATATATTGTCAATTCTTTTTCTTTATATACTCTATCATATGTTTGATAGTTATTAACGGTGAATTATTTTTCTAACTCTTTTACTTCTTTTTTATATAAAGTAGAAATTAGCACATCTTTTTTACAATTAAACTTAACATTATCATTGTTTTTGACATTTTTCTATCTATCAAGTAATGTATCAAGATCATTTGATTGATTTTTTTTTAAAGTAAAATTACACATTTGAGTACAAATCAAAATAATGACAAAAATAAAATATAATTTTATTAAAATAAAAGTTATTTAGATTATCATTAATTGATCATATAGCCATACATATTAATTACCTCAAAATTTTCTGGCCATTACTATTGAGTTGCTCAACTTCTTTATATTCCTTTTCTCCTTAATGAATAAGTGATGTTAACTAATTCAGCATAACATTCTATATTTGTTCGAGTTGATTTAAACTTATAAATCTTTTAATACTTCTAATAGTACAGTGATATATAATGTTGCCTTAGGAGTTTTATTCTTCTCATAGGTGGATTCAAACCCTTGACTTTGTATATACGTTAAGTGATCACCAACTCTATAATTATCAAAAAAATTCTAAATGTTAAAAATTATAAATTGCATAAAAAATTGTACCTCCATAGAAAGTCAAAAGAATTTTATAGAGTACAAAAAAAGTATTAAAAATTGAAAAAAGTGAATAAGATAATAGATTATAACACAATTTTGTCCCTTTTCCCCATTTCATATTTACCCGTGTTAAATATGTTCTATTTTTATATTTTTTTAGTTCCTAATAACCATTGTTATTCTATTCAAAATATTAAATATCATACACATGCTTGTTCTTTTTTCACCACAATGCATCCAATATTGATCTTTGTAATAAGCCAACAAGCATTTACAATAAAAATATATATCATATTTATTTAAAAAAAAGATATATCTATTTGAGAATAAGATCTTTCTTCTCACATGATGTTCAAGTCCTCATCATGACTAGGGGTGCTTGATGAATAAATTGGATTAGGCCAGACTAGACTAAAGGTTGTGCAAATTAAGGCCACTTAAAACCCTTTTTAAACAAGCCTATTAAAGTGTGGTCTAGTTCATTCCATAAGGCGACCTGCTTCCTTTTTTATATTTTATTTTTATTATTTTTTTATTTCTATTTTATATTCTTATATTTATTATTTTATTTTTATGCTTTAAATTTTATTTTTGCATTTTTATATTTATTTTTTGTTTGTTATGTCTAATTACTTTAAGTAATGGAGTTAGTTTTTCTTTTTTTACAATTATATCATGTTTCATATTGAGTTGTGATGTAAAAATAGTTAATGGATTATATTCTTTTTTTAAATGCAAATACTATTTCAATCATTAAATATAAAAAAATATTAAAAAATAGGCTCACAAACCGGTTCGAGCCTATGTTAGGCCTAATCTATTTCGTTCACGACTTATCAAACTAAGCTCATTTAGGTTTATCTTTTAATGGGACTATTTTTTTTCTAATCCTATTCACACAAAACTAGTGGACTGACTTGTTTGATTTGCGTACTATTAGTCACTAAGCACCCTTGCCTATGACTTTTGTTTTGTCTATGATTTTACAATTTTTTAAGAAATTACTAGTATAATGTATGTGGACCAATTTAAAAATAATAAATAATTTCCCATAAAGTACCTTGATAGTACTAACCGATTAACTTAGTCTAAAGGCATGCGTTCATCCGAACTAAATCAACACATCATAGTAGCCCATTGTATCACTTAAGTAAGCATTTCACTAATCAATTGGGCCTTGCCTAATTGGCCTAAATAATGGCTAACCAAAGAACATATACCTAACATTAATTTCACCCAAGATTGCAAGAAAAAAATTATTTCATCATTATCAATATAAAGTAAGAAAATATAATAATTTAACTTTAATGAAGAATTATAACAATTTAATATTTTTTGTATTCCCAAATATCCACTTAATTGTTGATTTTAATATATAGTATATTAATTAAAATTTTATTTTAACACTTATTGAATGAATAATATTTTTCTTTCTTCTCACTTTTTTATTTTTTCCCTACATATAGGAATAACAAAATTACAATCTTGATCCCATAAAAAGAAATAATCTTGTAATCTTCTTTTCTAGAGAATACAAACACTAGAGTTACTATATTATTATCCAATTTTGAAATGAAAAAGTCTTTAAATGTATGATGGTCTAGCATTTTTTTCTAAGGTTTCTTCTACCCATTATTATTATGTAACGACAAAGCTCTTTTATCATTTCCTTTTTTGAATAATTTTCATGAAATTCTTTTTTGGTGATATTGTAATATTTGATAATATTTAAAATTTATACATGCAAAATTTTTAAAAGGATATTTTGAAGAAATACTAATAAATAACTTTGTTAAATAAATTATTATAATTTTATAGTATTTATTTCTAGTGTTTTATTTATCAAATTATTTTAATAACTATTATAAAAATTTTAATTATTCTTATTTAAATATTTTTATGCAAAGCTTTCATAATTTTTTGAAACCATAAGTTTCATATTTTATTCACATGTAATATCTTAGTATATATTTCACATTCTTTATTCTACACATTAAATTATATATACCCCATTTTAAACTACCTCCTTTTTATATATTTACTTTAATTATCCATTTAGTTCAATAAGTTAAAACTATAGATATAAAAGGTAGCTTGTGGCATGAGATGTTTCACTATTCTCAAAGACTCATCTACTCTGGATGGTACGATAAAGTATGATGTAGGCAGCAAAAAAGTGTAAACCCAGGAAAGCTATTGTAATTTGTTGTATAAAAATAAAAGATAGTTATGCTATTTATAAGTTACCAAAGAACATTCCAAAGGAAGACATTGGAGACTAATCTAGGAAAGTGATGTTGAAATGAATTAGAAAGTCATTATCAATGAGTTCGGAGATAAATTGGATGACGTAGTAAAATGTTAGCAATAAGCTGGGAGACAAGTTCAATGACTTAGGCAAACTTTGGCAGACATTTTTCATTTGATTAGACCAAAATATCTTAATTTTTGGATAAAGCAAAATATCTAAAAAAATATTTATATTTTATATTTTATATTTTATATACCCTATTTTAAATTGTCTTTTTATATATTTAGTTTAATTCTTTGCTTAGTTCAATAAGTCAAAAATTTTAAATAAAAAAGGTAGTCTAAGGCATGAGATGTTTCACTATCCTTAATGACTTATTTACTCTAGATGAGATCACAAAGTAGGACGCAAGCAATAGAAAAATGTAAACCTAACAAAGAAAGTGTTTAAAGGAGAAAGAAAGCTCTTGTAATTCATTATGGAAAAAATTAGAGGTAGATTGTGATATTTATAAGCTACTAAAGAACATTCCAAAGAAAAACATTAAAGAATAAGTTAGGCAGGTAATGTTAGAATAAGTTCGAAAATAAATTTGATGACTTAGAAAAAATATTGGCAATGAGCTAAAAGATGAGCTCGATAACTCAAAAAAATGTTAGCACACATTTTTAATTTGATTAAATGAAAATATCTTAACTTTCAAATAAAACAAAATATCTTCAATTTTTTTATTTTGCAAAAATAAACTTGGGCTAGGCCTTGTGTGATATTCACATGTAAAATAAATCTACAAGTTATACTTGTTTTGACCCATATCATATGTACAAGCCCACCACTCTTCTTACTTGTCAATTTGCTTTTATGATAAGCCTCATATATAAACCTTCACAAGAAACCTAATTTAGTCAATGTGGGACTAAGCCTTTTAGCTTATTTACAATAATCCTTCACATATTTCAAAAGGCTTGAAAGGAAACATATTATAAAGAGAAAGATTATTTTGTTAGAATCTCAATTAAATGTAAATTATTGATTTAATGTCTTATAAACTATAAACCAAATCTAGAAAAAGAGAGATGTAATATATATAGTCATCAATGAAGTATATAGTTTTTATAAGTTGATAATCTCTTGTTGTAGATTAGTGATCTCGTCAATCAATTTACATTCGTAAAAAATTTCATATGCAACATAATTTTGCACTAATAGGACATATGTATGCTTGGAAGTTCATGAGTGTTATAAAGATTTGCTAAAATCTCATAAGAGTAACTCCACTGTGCACTCATATAGGTGAATTCATCTAGTGTACATTGCATTTAAATACACCACCCATAAAGGTTATAGAATTCATTAAGAGCTAAGCTTATCCTTATATAAAGTTTATAGTTTAAAACACTATCAAAACTAACATTAACTTGTTATCACCTATATCAACTTAATTTATAAGATCACCAATCACATAGGTTAGGTCACCATTAATATTAATTTTTTTAAATTTGCTTTAGTTTCATTCCTTTAATATTTCAATTATTTTTTATTTACCTATGGTTTACATAAAAAAATCAGCAAGATTCCTTTCTAATTTCATATAATCTATGGAATTTCTTTCATCTTTGAGCAATTGCTTCACAACATTATATTTTAATTGAATATGTCAATATTTGCCATTAAAAGCATTATTATTAGCAATGAATATCGTTAATTAGCTATTACAATGCATAAATATTGAAATTCTCAATTTTACACCCAACGGTATATTAGATAAGAAGTTTTTATTCATTCAGCTTCATTGTCAACCATCTCTAGAGTTACAAATTCTAACTCCATGGTAGATTTAGCTATAATTGTTTACTTGGATAATTTCTAAGTCACTATACCACCACTAAAGGTGAATACAAAGCCATTGGTGGATTTTATCTCATATAAATTAGAGATTCCAATTAGCATCATTATATCCTTTCAATGAAATGAGAAATCCACTATACATAATACCATGATTCATGGTACCTTTTAGATATTTCACTACTTTAACAAGTGCATTCCAATGATCTTGATTAGGATTATAAGTATATCTGTTCAATCTATACACAACGTATGCTATGTTAGACCTAAAAAAATTTATTAGAAGCATCAAACTCTTGATAATTTGAGCATACTCAAATTAAGTGATTGAGTTCCCTAAGTTTTTCTTTGGTTGAGTATTAGCATCATAAGGAATATTAGTTGATTTTTCCTCAAAGTAACTAAACTTCCTAGGAAATTTTTTGCACATAGTGCTCTTATATTAACATAATGCCATTGTATTTCCTTATGATTTTAATATCGAAAATAATACTAGCTTCACCTATATCCTTCAAATCAAAATTTTAGACTAAGAGAGTCTTAGTCTCATACACTATATTGAAGACTAGTACCAAAAATAAGAATGTCATTAACATATAAAATAATGATTACATATTTATTATTTTTCACATTTTGTATATACACATCTATCCACTTCAAGACATGATAAACCATTGTTTGTCAAAATTGGATTAAATTTCTCATGTGACTATTTAGGTTCCCATTTTAGACTATACAAAGACTTTCTAAATTTATAGACACTATCTTTTTGACTTGGAACCTCACAGCCCTTACATTGCACCTTCTAAATTTTTTTCTTCTGAGTCACCATTTAAGAAGGAAATTTTTACATTCATTTGATTCACAACTAATTTGAAAATTAAAGCCAAGAAAAATAGAATATAAATTGAAAAAATCCTCATCATTAGTGTAAAAGTATAAAAATAATCAATATTTTATTTTTATGTAAAACCTTTTGTAATAAGATGAGCCTTAAACTTTTCAATTAAGCTATTAGGAAAATATTTCATTTTAAATATTTTCCTAAGTTTGATTTTTTGAAAATTTAATTAAATTTTGTTTTAATTGTCTCTTTCCAACATTTTAATTCAGAAGAAGAAATTACTTGAAAATAAGATTGAGGATCATTACAATAATAAAGATGTAAAAATCATTTTCAAAATATTTTCTTTTCAACATTTCATTAGGTTGCTTTAAATCAGTTAAAGGTACATTTAAATTCTTTATTGCATGAGAAATTTTATTACGTGGTATATAAATGTGTTCAAAGAATTCTATATTCTTTTTCTCTATTATTGTATTACAATCAAGCATATCACTTTCAAAACAAGAAATCTATATATTGCATTATTGCTCACATATCTCACAAGCATACAATTAGAGATTTTTAACCCTATTTTCCTTTTCTTATGTTCAAGCAACAAAACTTAGCTAGAATCTCCTACACCTTTAAATATTGCAAATTAGGCATATAGCCTTTCCATATCTCATAAGGTGTCTTCCCTATTTTCTTATAAGGTATCCTATTTTGTAAGTGACAAGTTAATAAAATTGCTTCCTCTTCCCTACAAATTATTAGGTGTAGAATATCTTGTTAACAAAGCATTCATCATTTTTTTCAATGCCTAATTTTTCCATTTTTCTACCCTATTTGATTTGGGAGAATATGGCTATGTTAACTTATGTATTATTCTTTCTTTTTCATGAAAATATTAAGTAAGGTAAAATCATCACCTCTATGTAATCTAACCCTTCTAACCTTCCTATTTAGTAGATTTTCAACCTTAGCTTTGTATTATAGGAATATAGGGAAAGCTTCATCTTTATTCCTAATCAAATATACTTTAGTATATATAGAATAATCATTTATAAAAGTAACATAATAATTTTTACAACCTGCTCTTGTCATTGTTTGTTTTAAGTCCCCTAGGTTCCTATGTATTAATCTAACAAGTTAGATTCTCTATTATTTATAGATGCATATGTTTTCTTGGCCAACATGGACTTTATGCAAATTTGACATTTATTCATATTACTAGTAATAATCTTTGGTATTTAACCTAGTGATTTTATTGTCATAACATATGAAATATTTATGTATCCTAATCTAACATGCCATCAATCAAAAGAATCAAGCTAGTAAGCAGAAGATGATGTAGTTCCATTCATAACATCAAGAACATTCAATACAAACAAACCATGATTGTAGTATCCCTTCCTCATAAACACATTAGTTTTAGTTATGATAATCTTGTCAAATTCAAATGACACTTTAATCCTAACCTTTCCTAGTAGAGAAATAGAAATTAAATTTGTTCTAATATTAGGAACATGTAGGACAACACTTAATGCCAAGGTTTTGCTAGAAATAAGTTTTAGAAAGACTTTACCCTTCCAAGAACATTTACAGTTCTTAAGTCACCAAGGTAGACTACATCTTCTTTATCTTTTTCTAAAGAGTAACATGTGAATGCTTGTCTATTAGCATAAACTCATGGCACTAAAGTCTATCACACAATCTTTCATATTGGCCGCAAGATTCACTTGAGAAATGACTAAAACAATAACATCATATCTAACTAGATTTGCCTTTAGTTTTGGAGGATTATCATTTCTCATTTTTTCTACATTGAGACACATGATGTCTTAACTTCCACAACTATAATATTTTCCTTTATTTTTCTTTAAGGTTGACTTAGTAGGCTTAAGCTTATAATCATTCTTTGAATAACAAGAAAGACTTTTTTATTATACCTCTTTTTATGTATATTACCTTGAACCAAATTCTCCTCATGGTCAATGCCCTTACTTTTTAGTTTAGAGTTCTTTGTGGTTGGTATCTTTAATGATAATATGTGTGATAAATTCTATCAATGTGAGTTACTTATGCTTGTGTTTGAGTTGTTGCTTATATTCACTCCAGTAACTTTTATATTAGTATCCCAATGACAAACTGTTCTTATAATATGATCTTTTCATTTTCAAATCTTCTATTAGTTTGTAATATTCATTTTTCTATGCTTTCATCATTCTTGTCCTACTAATAGAAGTTCTCGATTAAAGATTCCTACTTTCCCACATCTTTAGCAGTGTATTTAAGAATCATTGAATCCCATACTTCTTTGGATTCCTTGTAAGAGCAGTAAAGATTAAACAATTCATTAGATAATGTACTAAGAGTAGTGCATCAACAAACCTTATTGGCATATTGTTAATTTTGAGAGTTCTGCTCATTTTGAACCTCAATAAGCACCTATGCTACCCTATGAATTTCTAGAAAGGAAAAAAAAATTTTGGGAATGGTTTCACGTATGAACTCTTGTAATTCATTGTGTAAAAATGAGACATGAGCTAGGAAATAAGTTAAGTTTGATGACTTAAAAAAATGTTAGCATGTATTTTTAATTTGCATAGACAAAAATATGTTAATTTTCAAATAAGACCTAATCAAAGCACAATACCTAAAAAAATATTTTTTTTTATTTTTGCAAAAACTAATTTAGGCCAAGCCTTATATGATATTGGCTTATAAGAAAAAATTCACTAATTACACTTGCTTTAACCTACTTTGTGGATGCAAGCCCATCACTCTCCTTACTTATCCATTTATATATAAACCTTTACAAGAAATTTGAATTGGTCAATGTGGGACTAAATTTTTTAAATAGTAGCCTCTTTACAACAAAAACAACTATGAATCCCTTCATACCACATTAACCAATTTTCTTTTCTTATCCAGCTAATACACAAACAACTATTTTCTTGTATATTATTTTCATTTATTTTATTTTAATTTTTTGGTAAATTCTTACTTTAATTGTAATTTTTAATTCTCTCTCTCTCTCTCTCTCTTTGATTTCAAATTAGTAAAACATAGATTTATGATCCCCTTTTGCACATTTAATAGACACACAAATACAATTTCAACAACCTCCATTAAATTTTATTTATAGAATAAGAAATAGTTAGAATATATATATATATATATATATATATATATATATATATATAAGGTTTGTAAAAATTATTTTGAATAGATTTTAGTGAATAATTTTATCAAAAAAAGTCAATTACAACTTTGTAGTATTTGTTTCTAATGTTTTAATTTATCAAACTATATTAATGTTTATCATGAAAATAGTAAGTAAATTATTTATTGTTATTTGAATGTTTTATTGTATCATTTATTCAAATTACATGAAAAATATTTATCTTATTTTTAGAAAAAAAATGTGTCTTAAGTATATCTAGATATTATTAAATTTTCATTTAAGTAAATTTTACAATTTATAAAATATATATATGCTCTATTTGTACTACACTGTATATTTAATCTGTGTACCAGGAGATCATTTAGTTCAAGGTAATTAGGAAACGAAAAGAGAATAGCAAATTTTCATTCTTTTTGTTTTTGTATGGTTCAAAAAAATTTATTTTTTTCATTTTTTCTTAATGGAATTATCCTAAATAAGAAAATAGTTATTCCCCCCAATTCCTCAAGAAATCATATCCCCTCATTCAAGATTTTAAATTTATTATCTTCAATATTATGATGATGATGATAGTAATAATAATAATAATAATAATAATAATAATAATAATAATAATAATTTATTATTATAAAATAATAATATAATTAAAAATAAAAATAATTATTAAATAATAGTTAATAATAGAAATAATAAAATTAAATAAAAAATAAATAATTATAAAATAATTATTATAATAAATATAATAAAATATTAATAATTAATCAAAATAAAAAAATAATAATAAATATTCATTATAAATAAAAACTATCATAGTTACAAAAAAATATTAAATAAATAATAACAATAATAATTAAAGTAATAATAAAATATTAATAATTAATATTCAATAATTATGAAATAATAATATTAGTAAATATAAAATATTTAATAACATGAAAATAATTTATAATATTAGTAAAGAAATAATAAATATTAATAATAAATATTAAAAATAATAATTGATATTATTGAGATAATATTAATTATTATTAAGATATTATTAATAATAATAAAAATAAAATTAATAATTGAAATAATATTAATAAGATATTAATAGTTAATATTAAATAATTATAAAAATTATAGTATTATTAAATAAAATAAAAATAATAAGATAATAATTATAATAATTATTTTAATAATAATTATAAATAAATTATTTCTCAATGTAATAATTGTTAGTAAAGTAAATTAGAAGTACATGATTTTCTTTCTTGTTTGAGCTAAACAAAATAAAAAATCTTGAGATTTTCATTTCCTTTCCTCCTTTTTCCCTTTATTCATTTTTTACCCTTTCCCTAGTTGAAGCAAACGGCTCCTAAGTGTATTTCAATTTTAATAATTTATAATATAAAATCCATGTTTAGTTATAACTCTCAATTTATATGAACCAAATATATTATTTTGATATAAAAATTTTGTAAATTAAATACACATCTTTTATACCATTTTTTCTTTTTTTTCCATCAAATTTTCCTTCAGATTTTGTTTGTTTGGAATGAAAATGGGATGGAATGAAAAAAGGAATGATAAAAAATAAGATGTAAAATATTTTCCTTTCTCATATTTGGATAAGGAGAAGATTGGGATAAAAGAAGGTAGAAAAGATGACAACTTTTAATGTGATAGAAAAATAATTTGATATGTTAGAATGAAAATTATAACCTTCTGTAGACACTATAAAATGTAATAGTATACATTTTTATCTTATTTTTAATTATAATAAATTATTTGATTTATAATGGTTACTTCAAAACTAATACTATGTTTATTCTTTTTTCAACTTAGTTACTCCCTCTATTCCTTTTAAGTGTCATTTCTTATTTATCTATTATTTTAAGAAATTAAAATTAAATTTATTATTTTTTTAGATATCGCACTAATTATCCAAATAAATGTTTAAAAAATTTACTTACTTGTTAACTTTTAATAAAGGATATATTAGTAAATTATGACTTAACTTTTCTAAAATTAAGATTTTTAATTATCTTTATTAAACCTTGTGTATTTACCTTAAACGTCACTTAAAAAAGAATAGAGAGAATATTTATTATTCTTACATTAGTGATGAATTAATGGTAAGGAACTTGAATAATAAGATGGAGGCCTTAGGTTCAAATTTCATCACCGTTAAAATACTAAAAAGACATATTGAATCATATTAACTAAGCATATGATTATATTTACATGTTCTAAATTAAATTATATTATTCTTATTAAATAAAATAATTTAAGTTATTAAAAACACATTACAAAATTTTTTTAAAAAAAATAAGACAACTTCAATAGAAATAATTTAGTTATCCGAACACATTTTAGGAAGCAATCGTTGATGAGTTATTTAATTTATAACTATTGCTTGGAGGGACATACTTTATTTAATTACTTTTTATTATAAAATATTATTTGTTGCTGATTATTTTTTACTTTTTAATTTGAATATAGCTGAATTATTCATTAGTCTTACAAATTATATCATAATAAGTATGTACATGATTATACTTACATGCTTCAAATTAAATAAGTATTATTTTCGTTAACTGAAATGACTTTAATTTATTAATGAGATTATAATGTGGATTTGATTTAATTTAATTATTTAAAGTCAATATATAAAATTATACTACCTAATGTGTAAAAAATACGAAGCTAGTTCATTTGATTCATAAAATTAAATAAGTCACCTGTCCACAAATCCTTAAAACAAATAATATAGAAATGTATAATATGAAAATATTGTTATCGGAAACTCTCTCTGTCATTCCATTTACAAAACAATGTTAACGGTATTTCAAAAATTTGTTTCTTTAAGCTCGTTTCAAATTTGTATTCTTTCCAATTTGGAAGGGGAGAAAATTTTGTAGATCCACAGCTGTTTTCATTCCAATTTTACATCTATTCGATTCCCACTGTCCTTTGTCAGCCAAACCAATGCAAGATACTGTTTGTTTTGCAAAATAGTATGTAAAATACAACTTACTAAGAAATAAGAAATTTTTGAATCATTTAATTAGTTATTAATTATTGAAATGGAAGAAATAAAATTTCTTGAAAAGTTTTATTTTTCATAGATTATGGGGAATTACTTGCCACTAAGCTCAACAACACTACCTTGATAAAAAAGAACTTATCATAATTTTTACATATAAAAATATAAAACTATCCCTATTTAAATTATATATTGATCACTTTAATATTTTATTCTCATATTTGAAAATTATAATAAATATTTATTAACAATAAATATAATTTATTAATTTTAAAATATAAATATAATTATTCAAATATAATCATTTTATTAATTATATAATAAATAAAATGAGTATTATATGAAATAAAAATTAAATATAATATCATAATTATAAATTATAATTATAGGCATAAATATTATTGTAATAAAAAAATATAAGCATAACTATAAATGAGTATTACTTAATTTATTATCTTTATTATGTATTATTTTAATTTCTAATTATAAAAATAAAAAATTATGTATTCCTTATCTATATATAAATTTAATAGAATTAATTATTTATTATATTAAGTAATTAGCTAATGCTCAAATTATATTTCATTTTAATTATAGTAAGATAATTTTTTATATATATAAGACATATTAACTTTTTATAGACCTATTTTACTTTTTTATAGTAAATTAAAAAATAAAAATTTACTAATTTAAAAAATTATAATGAGAAGAAAGATTAGAAATATAATTTAAAAACATAATTAGAGATAATTTAATCTATTGATATTTCTTATTTCTTATATTACAATTTTGAAGATATATTAGTCATTTTGATAATATTTCCAAAAAAAATTAGTATTAAATCAAATGAAATAAAAAGTTAATTCTTAAGAAGTATCAATTTCTTACTATCAATCAAACTACTTTAAATACTTATCAAGAAATTGACAAAAAAATTTACTTTCAAAATAGTTGAATTTCCTGCTACATATGTGAACCAATCAACTCCAAAATGTTTCTACCTTAGCTTTTATTCAATCCCCTTCATTTTTTATCTCAACCAAACAAAAGGTCTTCTACGGTCTAGAGTTTAGTTTCCATTTTATCCACTTCATTCTACAACTTTTGTTACTGCCATCCTATATTCCATTTCATTTAGCTCTCCCGACTGCCACCCTTCCTCATTTAATTCTTTGGCCTGCTCTTTCCCTCCCAATCATCTTCTTCCTCTCAATGTCTCATGGACCTACCTCCATTTCTTCCTTCTTTTGTACTTCTTTGCCTTCTCTCTGCCCATTCCGATGCCAAGCGTCGGCTTGCAAAGCCCAATTTGACTAGCCAAGTTTTGCTTCTTCATTCTTGCCGTCGGTGTTGGAGTAGGGACAAGACAATGCAACTGAATGTCGCGTTGTTGTTGCTAGAGGCCCAATTTTTTATGAATTCCAGTTTCTAACTGGCGTCCGGAAGTTTAGAACCACCAGTCCATAATTCCATGATTTCGGTATGAATTTCGTAATTCCTTACCGTTGGTTACAAATTTAACCTGAAAGAGTTACTTTCAATCAAGAAAATTAAGTGGGTTGTAGTTATTAGGAATTAGGTTATTGGGTTAGTATTTTGACTTGTTAAAAAAAAAAACTATTTCTAGAAATTTATTTGTGATTAAATGATCTTAGACTGATGTGGGACAATGGAATCGGTTCTTATGATTGGTTTTGAAAAGAGTAGAATTAAGGGGAGTGGATATCCTACTTTATCTTGCAATGCAAATTTATAAATTTTCTATATATTTGGACTTGTCCCTATAATTATGATTTGGTGAAGTGTTTTATTTGGAAATGGTTTGTTATGGATCTTTTTATTTTAACTAATTTTGTGATACTTGAAACCATTTTCATATGATATCTTTGAGAATTGATTATATAAGCATGAGTTTGATTTGCATATGACTTTAAATATAGATTTTATAATGTTTTATATAAGTATTTTTCAAGTAAACATTTTGAAAAGTGAAAATTTTGAGAATTTAAAGGAAGGGAATTGAAAATTTAAAAGCCAATTTGAAGAGCTAAATTTTGGAGAAAAGGGAAAGTATTGGATTTTTGCATATTTAATGATAATGAGAAAGATCAAATTATATTTATGAAATAAAGTTATTGTCAATCTTTAGGAGTTTTTCATATTAAACTCCAGCTGCACTTAGATTAAGTTGTCATGACTTATGGAGATGTATACATGAATTGACATATGATATAACATTAAGAGTAAAGTGTTACAAGTCACAAAAGTAACATAAAAACCACCTCTTAAATTTTAATACGTTACTACATTAGCATTGGGAGCAAAATGCCATTAGTCATATCATGATATGAGAGCTACTTTTAAAATTTCACTACGTTGTACGTATATAATAGGGCATCAGGAGCAAAGTGTCACGAGCCACTTGGGGGGCCACCTTTTGAATCCTGATGTATCTATTACATTTATTTAGTGTTAGGAGTAAAGTGTCACGCATTAGAAAAATGATATAGGAGCTACTTCTTGAATCTTAATGCATACTTCTCACTTTTGTATGATTTATTATATGAAAATTCCATTAAATTTTATCTATTTATTTTATATGCTTTATATTTTGAATATTATGTTAGTTTTTTTTTATAAATATTTTAAATTCACACATATGATTACAATTTTATACGAAAAAGTAAGATGGAGTTATCAAATTTTATTGGATTGATTTACGTAAAGAGAAAGAAACTTCCGAAAAGTTTGAGATTCAACCTGACTTTTTTTATTTAGTAAGATTTTAAAACTTATTTGATTTATTGACTTTTTTATTTCTTCAAAGTTATTGTAATTTTAAAGAACATAATTCCCTAAATATATTAATTCATATTTTTATATTGCAAATTTTAGTAGTTTATTTACTCTTCGAGTTCTTAAAACTCATTCATTTGTTTCTATGTTTTTCTGGCCTTGATCTTAACTCAATAAACATTTGTTAATCTTGTGGAGTTCAAAAGCATTACTTGAAGGAAGTTTGACAACTGGATTAGGCTCATGTTACAAATGTGTCTATGTTTATCAAGGAAGTATAAGTATATTTTTCTATATATGTGTGTAGTGTTTGGTTTTTCTAAGTTACAAGTTTTATAAAATTTAGGGCATATAGCTCTTAAAAAATATTCAAAATATAAAGGATATTTTGTCCATTTTTGTATAAAATTTTACATAGAGTGTTTGACAATTTGGAGTAACTCTTGTCTTATGAACTCTTTTAAGTATTTGTCTTAAATGAAATCTACATTGGTTGTGAATTAAGTTTGTGAGAAGTTACTCAAGGATAATTTTCTTCACTAATCATGTGCTTAAAATTGGGGTGTGACGTATTAACTACCACTACTAATTTTTTTATTTTGGTGAAATGAAAAGACACTACTATTACTACTGCAAAATATAAATCAATTATTATTTATCGTGTGTATTTTGTAATAAATTATAATAGACATGCCTCTGTAATTAGATTGATCTTCTAAGAATAATTATTTTTTCTTGGATGAAAAGGCAATCCAACAATTAAAACAAACAAACAAACAAGGTACTCAAACAAGAATTACCCATTAATAAATAAGAGATAATATTATAACGTGTTCAATTAAATTCTAAAATTCACATTAATATATTGCTATATATATAAAAATTTGGCATCCAATAGAATAATATTGAACCCTAGAAATATGACTACCAACAACTTCAAATAAAATTATATTATCAAATTAAAATGCAACCACCCATGGTACAATTAATTTATTACAATTAATAAAATTAAGAGTAAATATAATATTTAATCTTTCATTTATAAAAGTGGTAACAATTATATCCCTCAAATTTTATAATTAGCACTATTAGTCCTTTATTTTTACTTTTTGTTATAATCATCCATTCCTCTTTTCACACGTAATATTAAAATAAATGACAAAAAGAAAGAATATAATAAAAAAATAAGCATATAATTGACATTATTAAGGTGAAATCTAATAATTAGCTTCAATATTTTTTACTTATTTTAACATTATAAATGAATAGAGGTATGAATAATTATAACAAAACAAAAATTAAAATACCGATAGTGTTAATTAAAAAAATTAAAGGATGTAATAATCACTATTTTTATAAATAAGGGACTAAATATTATGTTCGATATAAAATTAATCACAATATTAAATCAAAATTCAAACTTTTAAAAGATAACATTTTATATACTGTTATTAATTATTAATATATAATATATAATTTGGGACACGATGGAATAATATTGTACTTGGAAACGTGATTCTAATTACTATAACTTCTTATTTGAGAATATTTTATTTTATTACAAATTTAAATAAAATTATTCAAGTTTTTGGTATAATTAATTTATTATATATAATTAAATGCAATATTAAATCATAATTCAAAATTTTAAGAGATAACATTTAATCAATTATAAATTAATTTATATCAGATTAGGTGTAGATTTTAATTTGGTGGAGATTTTCCACAATCTCAATTACTTTTTAGAATTGTCCATGATTTCCTTACGAAATATTTGATAAAATTTTATTACCAAATTAAAGTGCTCTCATTTATGCTTTTAGTACAATTAATTTATTACCAAGTCAATATTTAGAAAAAATAACATTAATCAGTTACCCATTATTTTAAATCAAAATAACTGGGCCATATTTTAAATTGGTATAAAACTTAAAAGTGTTGACGGTTAATATCGATTTTTTTTTATATTTATAGTTACGATGATCATACCAATATGTTAGAAACAATCTCATAATTATGTGTAAAATATAATTATTTATTTAAGAATAAAATCGTTATATTTCCTTAGTGTTTTTGCTAATTTGTATTTGAATAAGTTTGCCTTTATTTACTTAGTTAAAAGAAGAATGTCAACAAGCAGTCATGAAAATCAGAGAACAATTAATTATGTCGTGAGAGAGGAAAACGATATTTTTTTTTTCCTAAATAGAAAAATATTAATCAGTTTGTCAATATTGGTTGTAACTCTTATACCATTGAAGTCTTTCTGATAAATATTCATTAAACCCTATATTATTTTATTAAAATAATTCTAATCACATCACTGTATTATTTTTTTTCTGTGTCGAATACTAGCTCTTCACCAATTTTAATGAGAAGTTAATGACATAGCGTCTTTTTTTAAAAAAAAAAAGGAAAAATCTTATAATGTGCGAATATATCAGTCTAAAACTTCGCATCATTAAAGAAAAAAATAATGAGGAAGGAAAAATCACATTCAAAAGTTGTAAAGCATTATTGAAGCTTTCTCTCCATTCATATTGGAGGATGAAACTCGACAGAATTTAAATGAAGTTTCTCAAGTATTTGCCACAAAAATTTTCAATTAAATCATAATATGTGTTTAATTTTTCTATTTAAAAATAATATTAATATTAATAATTATCATAATTATTAAAATTTAATTATTAATAATAATTAAATAAAATAATTACATACATATCAAAGAATGTTATGACAAATATTTAAAAAAATTTACCTAAATTTTATCCTTATTAAAATTGATATATGAACCTCAGAGCGGAGAATGGAAAAGATGATTGTTATTTGATTAGGCATCCTATAAAACCAATACTTTGATTTGATATATCAAAATTTTGAATCCCCATCTCTCTCTCTCTAATTTCGGTGATTTTAGGAGATATTTGTCCAAATTTAGATACAATGATACTCAAATCTTTAGTTTGTATTTACCTTTCTCCTAAAATAATTAAAAAGTGACAATCCAAACCCATTTTGACGTAATTCTTCTTTCATCCATCCTTCCACTTTACATTATACTACCAAATCTCAATATAAATAGAGTTACACTCTAATTGGTACTAAACTCAAGTTGTACAATTTTCAACTTTTTAGTAACTTTTTCATAGAAGTAATTTTTATATAAAAATTTAAAATTTCCAAAAAATTATTATGTTGCAATTTTTGTGCCCAGAGTTGTAACTTTTTCTAGAAAAAAAAAATTGATTCGATAATCCAAATATTTATAGCATAAGTTATATTCTCAAATCTGAAATCACACATCAATCTCGAACATAGCACATATCTCTGCTTAAACTACTATTCATTGCCATATCACTTTCAAGATCACTGAAATCAAACGACTGCTTTTCTTCTTCCCATACATCATAGTATACACAAGGTCAAGCAATTCACACAATTTTCCTTTTGGGTTTGGCTACTAACCTCCATTACAAAATGGAAGCTAGTACAGCTAAGACTCAGCAGCAACCAGAGGCTTCTTGGTAAGGATCTATCAATCATTAGCCAGTATATCACAAGACTAAAACCAATTTGAAACGTTGAAGTCTCGTAGTTTTCTAAGATGTTTCTCCATATCTTCTCTCGTCTTGGCCCACTCTTCTCTTTCTATGACAGTTGTTGGATCATCTCTTTCACTCTGCACATGAAATGGCATATCAGCATATGTGAAAGATAACTAACAGAAAGAGATTCGGTAGATGGGTAGTCACCGCATGTATTATTTTGAAGGAGTTTCCTTTGTCACCCACAACAAGCAAGTCATTCTTCCTATCTCTATTTCGTCCTCCTGGAGCTGTCACCTATGGAAGGTATATTCATGGTCAATGTACATGATATGCAGAAGGAAAAATACACTTGAGTGGGGTCCAACAACTCTACCCTTAATCTGGACAAGAATCTTAAACAGCATTTCTTCTCAATAAGAATTGAACTAAGATCATGACAGCATTAAAAGAAGGGGAAAATACATGTTACCCCTGAAGTTTGCATGAGCATCAATCTTAGTAATTTCTAATATGACACAATATTTCAACATAAACACAACACGATAACCTTATATGGATTTAGGTTAATATGCTAATCCATTTAAAAATTTATATTAATGTTTTAAAAAAATTATTTAAAAAATAATTCATAATTAAATTATAAATAAATATATATAATAAAAATATAAAATTCTTATTTTAATAAAATAACAATAAAAGTTCAAATTAGTATTTTATTAATAATTAAAAATATTTTTATTAAATATAGTAAGTAATTAAATTTAATAAATAATTTTATAATATAAATCTTATTAATTGAAATTATTAAATGGATTAAAAAAATTAGCCCATGTTGACATATTTAATAAACAAATTGATCTGAACGACACCAACTACCACCATTTAGTACATTAAGTTTCAAATGTAACCACTTAACCCCCTAATGCATCCAAAACACTGAAACTGTTAGTGAAGGTGTTAAAACTGACACCCTAGCTAATGCGAGGACCATGTGACCCCTTCCCTCATATTTTGCTTCATCCTTCTATATCTGAAAGGTAAAAATGCAGAATACATCAACCAAAGAACAGGAGTGCGATTTCTTTGATTGGGTGTAACCCCCGCCCCCCCCAAAAAAAAAGTGATAATTCAAATGCAAATGTCCCAGGGGAAGTTTGAAAGAACTGTCTTTTAGGAGCTGAACAGAAATTGAACCGCTGATAGGGAAAGAAGCTAAATCGCAAAAGGAAAAGGAGATTGAGATTCAGAAGAATGGCAAGGAGATAATTATGAAATTCTTGAAGGAATCATAGAAGGAAAAAAGATATCTAGAGATGTTAATTGCTACATGGGTTGTAATGGATATATTGTTAGTATGATGCTAAGAGGAATATAAATATATTCCTGATTGCTTAGTTATAAAGGTTGATTAGTATAGATCTTGGGTGAACTAGACAGGCAGAAATATCAAATATGTATCAGATTCCTCATATTTTGACAGCAATCCAGTTTCAATGTGATCCATTTTTCTTTTTTCTTTTTTTGTTTTATGTATTGACTAACAGGTTGTACCTAGAAACAAGTTATAATTCAATAAAAATCATACCAAGGTCGGTTTGGCTCTGTTCGAAAAGATAAAGGGATTTCTAATCTTGTATATAAAACTGATTGATATCCAATTGAAGTGTACCCAAATAGACACACATAAAAACTCAGCATGGAACTCTTGAATATATGTCATTTTATATCTACTCTTTTCTTAGTCAACCATCAAGTTAATTATGAGTCTTTTTCTTTACTAGGTAAGAGACTCAATAGTCTAAAATCCCAACGTGAGTTTTAATTAACAAGACAGATAGAGTAATTAATCTGAGATTTATTTGCAGCTATTATACTTCAAGCCACGAAATTAGAAATCTTCCTCATCTAAGTTAACAAAGGGCAACAGAAAACCGCACAGAAACATGTTGAATTATTAATGTACAGAAAATTGAAGCTAAATATATGGTTCTTTCTTAGTGTAAAACATTAGAGTAGTCAGAAGACTCAAAAGCGGGGCCACTTCAAGGAACTCATATATTTTAGAAGGTAGAGATATGCCAATCCTACAAATGCTTAGACAGTGTTATGTCAAGACTCCCCTCCTCCTCTGGTTTCCACTTAGCTCTGGTTTTTTCTCCAACGAAGGCTTTCTTAGTGTAATGTTGAAGGCAAAATAGGAGGCAAACGAATCAGGCAAGCTAAGATGTCAATTTTAACATCTTATTAATATTTTCAGTGATTTGGAAACTTGAGGGAGGTTAAGTGTTACATTTGAAACTTCATGTACTAAGTTTGATATTCATTCAAACTTCAGAGGGTAATCTCTATTTTCCCCTTAAAAAAATGTAAGAATCTACAGAAGATATAACACATATGGGAAGCCAAGTCAATGAAATCATTGCCAGAACCAAACAAAACAATTGCTCATAATAAGTTGAAAACTTCATATTGGAATATACTGTACACACTGCAGAATCTACTAAATCAGATAAATTCAGTATATAAAAGCAGTCCTTTTTCCAAGGTTTGGAAATTCATGCAGAGTTGTCATGGTTCATTCATAGTTTTTAAAACCAGACCAGTTACTAAACTAGATAAGTCACTGGTTCACTAGTTCAACTACTAATTCATTAGTTGAACCTATTTTGGATTAAAAATATAAATTATACGTTTACATATATATACACACAGACATATACATACGTCCATATTAGTATTGCATATTTACAATAACAAATCATAATAAAACTAAAAAATTAATACAACATAAGTTAATAATATAAACAAACAAGTAAGAAAATAAAAGTGATATAACAATAATTTATGCTTGAAATATTTTAAAAAAATTAACATAAATTCAATTGATCTAATATTGCAAAGGTATATACTTAATTGTTGTAAAATTGGAAAATATATATATATATATAATATTTGTAATGAACCAGTTTACTAGTCTTTATTGGTTTACACTGGTTCACTAATCTAACTGGTCAGCCTGGTCTGATTTTTAAAACTATGGATTCATTAGTCATTATAGATGGGAGAATATTTGGCAATTACTCAACAGATAAATTGCAAATAAAAGAATTATATCCCTTTTGTATCACAAAGAGATCAGAAAAGATGAAGGCTATAAATCAGGATTTCAGTGTACTAACATCAACAGTCTAGTATGAGGTCCATATAAATGTACTTCAGAGGGGTGTCTCGTCTTCAGGAAAGGGAATTTATGCAACTTACAACCTAGTATATTAGAGATCCAAAAAAAGAAAAAAAAAATCTATTTCAACATGTAATAGTATTTTCAAGGCTTTCAACTAGAACTATGAATTAGGAACAACCAGGAAGAATATGAACTATAGGTAAACATTCCATAAAATCCATTCTCAGTCAAATGCAAACATACTCTTACAAGGAAAATATACAAATAATAAAATTCAGCAAACCAACAAGGCTGATAAATTTGTGTTAGATATTGATGAAAACCATTCTTGAGCTTTCTTGAATGTGACAGGCAACAAGCGATAGAATAAGCAGTAGGAAATTATCCAATAAGAAGCTAAAAGTTGAGAATTAATGAATTAACAATCAATTCCTTACCAAAATTTTGGCTCTGGTAATTGACTTTGTTTTGGAATCAATAACATAAATCTCTTCAAAATCTAGCACAAACTCTGGGTCACCCAGCCTCCGATTTCTGTAGTGTTTTGTCAAGAAGACCTACAGAAGGAAAAGTTATTTTCTTATTTGCCCCATCAATGCAAAGCTAGCTAGTAACTTAGAGCATGTAACAGGTATAGGCAATATTCCTAACTCTGGCTTCCAATTTGCCATACAAGAAAAATGATGGAAGCATATAATATATTTCAACAAAACTGGCAGAATCAAAAACATTTTCACTCAGAATTGATACATCGAGTATCCACTTTTTTTTAAACATACACACATTATAAATAAAAACTAACAGGCTTTAATCCCACAGAGAGAAAACTTTTAACCTGGTAATTATCATCTTAAATCAAATTAAGAGTCAAAAATGGGTAGAATCACTGCAACCAGAGTAATTACTTAAGGCTTCTACAACAACAGTTGCTGATACCTTCCAGATCTCCCGCTCTGTCTTATATAATGGATCTCGAGCTTGATCAACTGGTGGCTCTGTTACATTGTAGCATCCATAATCACTTTGTGCACATCGGATGTACTACATAATTGAGCCAAAAAAACATACCATTAATGCCGAAGGAAAACATCAATAGGGAAAGAAACAAGAAGCACACTAAATGCACGAAAATGCTCAAACTATGCCTTCCACAGCCTCTCAAACTACTGAACATAACCATTATTTATCTTGAAATGTTACTTCAATAACTCTTAATGTGACAGTGTACACAGAATGAACACTTATGTGTTAAAAGGAAGATAGGGATGTTCATACTGAGAGGGTGGAAAAGAAAACTTCCCAGAGCATTGCTAACTCCACCGAGTAGCAACACAATACTTAAGGCAACTATACAATTATACTGGCTCAGAATCAGCAAATATATGAACATATTTCCTAGCTACGTGAGGTTCGCAGAATACTGAAAGACTTGAGCAATGGTTCATCTAGGCTCTAAGTAATTTAGATTGCCTTAACATATAACGCACACATTGTCGTCAGCATTACAATTTGAATCCAAAAATGAGAGGAAGAAGGAAATATAAAAAATAAAAAAAATACCACATTACCTTCTGAGGCATTGGAGCGAGAACTGTTGGAATTGAGTAGACATCCGTATCTGGAGGAGTAACATACATCTACAACCAAATTTTTAATGGAAAAAAAAAATTAGATGACATTTAAATGTCTCCATCAAAGAAAAGCCTTCAGAAGTAAATCAAAACAGAGCATCAAATTCCAATTGAAAAACGGATTGCATTCACTTACCTCCCTAAAATCATAGACATCGTTATCAGGGTCTGGCGGTTTCCTTATGAAGAAATCACAATCAAACAAGCTAATCTTGTGGAATTCCTCCTCGTTTACCCTATAATCAACAACCTTCTCCGGGTCCCATCCTTGCGTTGAAATGAAGCTCTTGCTAGGCACCATCTCAATGTCATCATCGCCAACAGAAGCCGAAGCAGCGCCACCAGCCGCTAATGGTTCATACTCGATGTCGAAATCCTTCTTGTTGTCGACCTCCTCCATTTCCTCCTCGTCCATTTCATAGTCATCCGGACCACCACCGTCAGCATCTCCTTCACCGACACGAACCAAAAAAGGGTTCTTTCTGGTTTCAGGAGAGAGTATACTAGTAGAGTTGAAAACAGGTTTGAATTTGAAGGGTAAAGATAAAGTTGCTACCGAGCATTTGGACAGCGGTGGTTGCGAAAATGTTAAAGTAGAAAACTTTCTGAAGAAGGGTGACGATGGCAGTGACGAGAAGAGGAAGGCGGTCGTGGTCATGGATTTCCTCGGCTATAATGTGATATGGGAGGGGGCTTGCCAGTGAGCTCCGAAGAATGAAGGAGCACTTAGGCGTTGTTCGGATAAACGAGAAATAAGAGGAGAAAAATGATTAAGAAATGAAGGGGGAAAAAAAAAGGAAGAAGAAAGTGAGCGAAATTTTGAGGGTTTAAATACCGAATTACGCAAATTTCGTAAATAATTTATCATTTTACGGCAGTTTGGAAACATTTTATCAAAATACGCAGGGCGCCATTCAAGTTGGCGCCCCTGGGGGTTGGAGGCGCCATTCAAACTGGCGCCCTCCCCCTTGGAGGCGCCGTTTCAAGTGGCGCCCTCCATGCGAGAGGCGCCATTTTGAATGGCGCCCTCCGTATGGAAGGCGCCATCCCAAAAGGCGCCCCTGGGCGCCTAGTTTGCAAATTTAAATTTCAAATTTGAATTTTAAATTGGGAGGCGCCATTTCATTAGGCGCCTCCCCCCCTATATTTACCCGTCCCTCCTCCCTCAAACCCTCACTCACACTTGCGCAGCCGTCTCCTCTCTCAAACCCTCTCACTCAGAAGCCATTTCCCAGTTCTGCTTCTCTTTTTTGTTCGCAAAACTTGTAGCCACAGTTCGTTCATCAATCATCATCCGTTCTTATTTTTGTATATTGCATTCGGAAGCATTTTTTACGTTGGAGCAAATCTGATCCCAGTCAACTCTTGTTTGGTTAGTATATTTGTAATTTTTATTATTATGTTATATTTTTTTAAATTAATGATTATGATTTATGATATGAAGTGATGATTAAAGAGTTAGAAAAATTTCTGTTATAATTTATAAATTTTATTTATTTAAGTTTTAATATTTTTTATATTTATATTATAATATTTATTTTATGTTAATATTATGATTTATGATATGAAATAGTGATCTTTGATTTAGAAAAGATTTATACAAATTTATATGATATGTGATAGTTTATATTTTTTACTGATTAGTATTTTTATATAATTTCTGTATGTATATTATAATTTATATTTCATGTTGATTATTATGATTTACGATGGGAAATGATGATTTACGATTTAGGAAAAAATCATATAAATATATGTGATCTGTGATAATTTGTGATTTTTATATAAATATATGTGATCTGTGATAATTTCTATTATAATTTATAAATTTTATTTGCTTAAATTTTGATAATTTTTATATTTATATTATAATATTTATTTTATGTTAATATTATGATTTATGATGTGAAATGGTGATCTTGGATTTAGAAAAGATTTATACAAATTTATATGATATGTGATAGTTTATATTTTTTACTGATTAGTAATTTTATATAATTTCTGTATGTATATTATAATTTATATTTTATGTTGATTATTATGATTTACGATGGGAAATGATAATTTATGATTTAGGAAAAAATCATATAAATATATGTGATCTGTGATAATTTATGATTTTTATATAAATACATGTGATCTGTGATAATTGCTGTTATAATCTATAAATTTTATTTGCTTAAATTTTGATAATTTTTGTATTTATATTATAATATTTATTTTATATTAATTACTATGATATATGATGTGAAGTGGTGATCTAGGATTTAGAAAATATTTATACAAATTTATATGATATGTGATAGTTTATGTTTTTCACTGGATAGTATTTTTATAATTTCTGTATGGATATTATAATTTATATTTCATGTTGATTATTATTATTTATGATGGGAAATGATGATCTAGGATTTAGAAAAAAAATTTATAAATATATATGATCTGTGATAGTTTGTGATTTTTATTGGTTAGTGTTTGTAGATTTTTTACATTTTTGTTAAAATTTTTAATTTATTTTTATTGGTTAGTGTTTGTGGAGGGCCCTGATATGGCCAGGGGGTCATGTGGAAAGGTCGTCCAGGTGTTATTAGACAAAAGGCAATGTGAATGTGGACAATTCCAAGCATATAGGTATCCCTGCGCTCATATTATTGCTGCTTGTGCCTCAATCAACATATCGTGGGAACCATATGTCGATGCTGTATACAGGCTTGACACGCTGCTCAATTACTACAAATCTGAGTGGTGGCCTATTGGGGATTGGTCGCAATGGAATAACCTACCACCATTCCCTGTCCTAGTTCCAAATTATGGAAGATTACATGCGAGAGGAAGACCAAAGTCGACCAGAATCAGAAATGAGATGGATTGGCTTCAAGAGAGCGGTGTAAAGTAAAAATGCAGTCATTGTAAGTTGGAAGGAAATAATCGTAGGCGTTGCCCACTGCTTCATGGGGATGAAGGCCCTTCTACACCTTGATTTTTACTGTTTACTTTCGCATGTATGCTTCAAAGTATGTTAACCAATATCATAAATGTAACGGTTGCACACTGTATTTTATTTTTTACGGTTGTAAATTTGCACATCATTATGTATATAAAGGTTACCCCATTACTAGTAATGTGAAATTTTTTATTATCTGACATTTTATGATATTATTTATATATATTGCACCTTAAATTTAAGACAGTTTATGATATTAGTTATACCTTAAGGCTGTACTTAAATTGGACAACATCTTTAAGTTTGTGTGTGTTTGAATTTCATTCCAATGCAATGCTTGTTGTGGCAGATGACATCCACATCCCGACGCGTTGATCCTGGACCACGCGATCCTTCTCTGTTGACCGCTCAGGCCGCACACATATCCCAGTCGATTTGGGCAGGCCATGTATGGAAATAGCTATACCTTAATTAATCCGAGTATTAACTGTTTCTGAATTGTCAGACTTTTTAGTTGGTGTTGTTTTTTCTTTTGCAGCCTGATCGTGTGCTGAGGATTCGACGAGCTCATCACTACCATCACCAGCAACCGCCGGAGTTGATTGTCCCCTTTCTGTGAGAGGCAGGCTTTTACGGCTTGGCGATGTGTGAGTTTGTGCCGATCGACCATCAGTTGATCAGTGCTCTTGTGGAGAGGTGGAGGCCGGAGACGCACACCTTTCACATGCTGCAGGGAGAGACGACCATTACCCTGCAGGATGTTGCTTTTCAGCTCAGCCTACCCATTGACGGTCGAGTAGTGACGGGGCCCACTGTGTGGGGATGGGGAGGCTTGATAGAGGAGTACTTGGGACTCCAGTTACCAGTGGATGAGAATGTCATCCGAGGGGGGCGACTGAGGATGAGTTGGTTGGAGAGGCATTTCACTCATCTTCCAGATGATGCGGATGAGGTGACAGTGCAGAGATTCGCCCGAGCTTACATTTTACGTCTCATTAGTGGGACGTTATTTCCAGACCATTCCGGCACATACGTCCACCTCATGCACTTACCCTTGATCGCACACTTACATGAGGCTGGGACGTACAGTTGGGGGTCTGCTTGCCTGGCATACCTGTACAGAGAGCTCTACAAGGCCACCGCACCGGATTACAAAGAGATAGGAGGTTGTTGCCTACTACTACAGCTCTGGGCTTGGGATAGATTTCCCACTATCGCCCCCGCGATAGCTATTTTAGACATACCAGAGGGGGATGCAGGGATTGGCCCCTTAGCGCGCAGGTTAGAAAATATTTCAACTTTCACTTATAATTAAGTTTGCTACGAAGTTGCCTAACTTTGTTATTGAACCTGGCAGGTGGCACTATCAGAAGACGTTCCAGGATAGTCCAGCACACAGCCTACCCCATTACAGATACGTGCTGGACCGCCTTCGACTTGACCAGGTACGTAGGGGGTTTTTACAATCATTAATTTCAAGGCTTTGTCCAATACACATTTGTGTTTAAATCCCAACCTAAATTTGTAACTTCAGATCGACTGGATCCCCTACACTGAGGAGGTCATCGCATCACTGCCGCAGTACTGCTTTGACGGGAGCGACACCTGGACAGCAGTGGTGCCGCTCATTCACTTCCAGATTGTCGAGTGGCACCAGCCTGATAGGGTTTTGCGGCAGTTTGGACTACGCCAGGCTATTCCAGAGCCACCGAAGCAGGTGGCGGAGGTCCACTGCCTTCACTTGTCCGGTCGGCATGACGAGGAGTGGCACATCCGCCATCAGCCGTATATTGCACTCTGGGATATTCAGCGAGACTTGTGCGTTACCGCCGAGCCGACGACACGCCTAGTTCTGGGACCACGTTCCGATTACATGACATGGTACAGACGGGTTACCAGACGATGTATTACACCTGTCGGGGGAGCGCTTGACCTTGTGGTAATTTTGCGTGCTAGTTTTTTGTATCTGATTTTCTTTAAATGCATTAGTATTATAACTAACTTTAATGTCAAAAATTTGCACAGGTAGATGAGGTTTCTTCACTACAGGACTTCACTACCCCTGAGGGGCAGGCTATGTTCACCTTCGATGCGCTTAGGTCAGCGACGGAGTCCATCCTTCATGCGATTCAACAAGTTGATCATGTCATTATTGACTCACATGCGGAGCCAGCTCCCCAGGCCCATCACATCCCAGACCCTGCGGAGGGTGACCATGATCAGCCTCGCTCTCGTCGACGACGTCGCACTGCTCCACGGCATACGTCGCAGGCTGCTGTTCCGTCCGCTTCGACAGTGCAGCAGATTCCACCTTCGAGTGCCCAGGAGACCATGACGATGATGTCTGATCTTACTGCTCCATCTCATTTGCACCCTACTACACCTGATAATCCTTCATCCTCCACCAAGTTCCCGGCCGCACTATTTGGGCCGTCATCATCCCAGATGTACCAGCCCCCTCCTGGTGTTCCATCCTCATTTCAGGCATTTCCACACGCACCAGGAGTTTTATCTGCATTCTATGCCTTTTCTTCTGATGATGCTGGTCCAGCGCAGCCATATCGTCCTGTATTTGATTGGCATACTCAGGATCAGGGATTAGCGCATGGTGGTATGATGACAGATGACTCAGAGCTTGTAGATAGAGGTAGAGGTGGAGGCAAAGCGGGAGCCAGGGGTAGAGGCAGAGCAGGAGCTGGAGGTAGAGCAGACACAGACACCGGGGATGTGACTCTTGAGCCTGCGCAGAGGGTTAGTAGATACAGCCGCCACATTACCGATCCTGGATGTAGGACTGGACATCACTTGCGTAGACATTAGCTTTCTTTTCTATGTTTTTTGTATATTTGTATATTTGTGTACATTTATCTTACTACTTTATTGCCAGACATCAACAATTAGGATGACTTTACTACTTTATTCCCAGACATCAACATTTAGGATGACTTTACTACTTTATTGCCAAACGTCAACATTTAGGATGCTTCTAATTACTACCACTTTTTTAATTGCTTGCGCAGGAATAATTACAAATAACAATAAATCACGAAGATCATTGCAATATTTAATTTTATTTAAAAAATGATGATAAGGACATCTTCCACATATAATAACTAATATTATTAATTATCATACTTTCACAACTGTTATAAATATCTACTTGGTTAAAATACCAAAATACGTTTACTTCATAAACTATTTTTCGTTTTACCGTAATTTTGAAACTATTTACCAAAATATGCAGGGCGCCAGCTGAAGGCGCCTTCTAACATGGCGCCTTCGCTGTAGCAAATTTCACTGGGGAGGCGCCATTTCACCTGGCGCCTACCCAACAAACTTAGGTTTAGAACTTATGGAGCTGGGAGGCGCCAAGTGAAATGGCGCCTCCACAGTCCCATTTTATAAATTAATTAAGTTTAATAAAATTATATATTTATTTATATAATTTTAATTTTATTATAATTATATCTTAATTTTTACGACTAATATAGATAAATAATATCATAAAATATAATTAATTAAATTTTAAAAATTATAATTTCATTATAAATAATGATAAAATTAAAATTATATAAATAAATATATAAATTTATAAAACTTAAATAATTTATAAAATGGGGCTGTGGAGGTGCCATGTCACTTGGCGCCTCCCAGCCCCATAAGTTATAAACTTAAGTTTGTTGGGTAGGCGCTAGGTGAAATAGCGCCTCCCAGCCCGCGCAGTGAAATTTGCTGTAGCGAATGCACCATGTTGAAAGGCGCCTTCAACGGCGCCCTGTGTAATTTGGTAAATAGTTTCGAAACTGCGGTGAAGCGCAAAATAATTTATGAAATAAACGTATTAGCCTATTTTAACCTATCTATTCTTTTTTTATTTATCGTGTGAAAGTAAATAAATAATATTAATTATCATACTTTCACAAAAATTCATGTCTCTAGGGTGCACAGTCAACACAGTCACCGCCTAATTAATTTAGAAATGAGGAGCGAAAGTGCCATGGGCCAAAAGTGCCATATCGCCTGTCGTTCCTTCCCTTCAGCGCGAACGATGCCATTTCGTCTAGCGTACCTCTACACGTCATTTGGCATCTCTCCATCGCTGTTCGTATCTTCTGTACTTATTTCGATAAAATGTTTCGAGCGAACGATGAAACGAATAATAATTTCTTAAAAAATAATTAATCGGTACTTTTCACTCTCATTGCCAAAATATTTTATCATTCTGATGAAATAAAAAATATCTAATTCATGTTATAATTCCGATTTCATTACAAAATGAAAAGATTATTGAAACGAAATAATCATATTTTTTTAAATTTTTAGCTATCTTCAACCTCGCCAGCTTGCATTCATTCTGTCACAAAATAAATAAAATTTTATTCAAATAAATACAAATGGACAAGCATATTATTGGAATAAATATAAAATAAGAAAAATATATTTATTACATTATATTTCTTTTCATTTTTAGCTATCTTCAACTTTGTATATAAAGAATATTTTAGTATACTCAATAAATTTACTTTTGTGTAATAACATATTAAATAATGACTTATAATAATATAATTCCAAGCATTAGAAGTTTATAATTTCAAAAATTGATAAAAATTAACTGTCATTACATAAAATTTTGAGAGTCATTAATGTAAATTATGTAATTATTCTTTATTGATCCTATATTTTTTAAATAATATTTAATTATTTACTAAATATTTATTATTTTTATTCATTATATTATTATCATTAACTACTTTTTTATTTAATTCCTATAATAAATTTATGTATTAGATATCAAAGTGGAGTTAACATATTTTTATATGACATCAAATATAATTATAAAATAAGTAATTTATTTTTAAAAATTTATTTTCAGTTACAATCATATATTATTTATTTTTATAATTTTTGTTTTCAAATGATATCAACATTAATTAATTTCAAAAGGAAAAAAATGAAAAAAATTGACCAAGGGCGCCACCTTGAATGGCGCCCTCGGAGCGCCCTAAAGGCGCCATCCAAGATGGCGCCTCCGCCCATGAGGCACCACACCAAATGGCGCCTCCCGCCACCGTGCGTATTTCGGTAATATGTTTTGAAAAAACAGTAAATCGGTAATAAGTTTTGTAAAAAACATTATTTTGGTATTTTAGCCAATTTTGAGCTGTTCTTAATATTTCTAAATTTTAAATGGTATGATATAATTTTATTTATTGGATGAGATTACTTAAATTTTTTATAATTTTATTTTGTTAATCACATCTAATAGATGAGATTATACTACATACATAGGATTTAAAAATTCCTAGAAGCACTTTAGTCTTTCCAAAAAGAAAAAAAAATCTTTGCTTTTGATAAGAAAGAAATTGACGAAGAAAAAAAGTAAGAGGGAAATAATTTTTTTATTTGGTAAAGTAAAAAGGTAAAAAGAAAGAAGATTTAATAAATTAAAATGATAATTCAATGCAAATTTTTTACCCAAGGCATTCTTAATACTAATTATTGAAATTCTTCATTTTAGTAAATTATTGAATATATAATATTATCATTATCATTTTAATAATAATTAATAAATATATGCTAAATAAATTAAATTTAAAAAAGTTTATGACTAATCTATGGCGACTAAAATATTATGTAAGATTAGCAAAAAGTATTAACTTCTATGAAATAGTGATAATATTTTATATATAAATATAATTAAATTGTAATGCATAATTTAATATTTTCATATTAAAATAACAACAAAAAATATTTTTATTTAATTCAATTATTATCAAGAGTGGATTAAAAATTATTTATACACAAGCAATTAATGTCATACTTAATTTTAGATTAATTGGTAGACTTTAAAAAGATATCTAATTATTTAATAAATTATATAAATGTAAATATATTAATTGAAGATAACATCTATCTTTTATTCCAACAATTAAATGTTCTTATAGTATTCCAACCAAAGCCAACAAATCTTAATTAGTTTCCATTAACCATATTGCAACCATTATTTTAATAGAAAATGTACTTGATTTAATATTTTCATCTATTAAAATAATAGGAAAATGGAATAGTTATTTTTTTGTCTCATTTACATTAGATTTTATCTCTATATTGATTACAAATAAATATTAATAACTATTAATAAAAGGAATTGACCAATATGATCTTAAATGTATTAGTCCTTATTATACCTGCAAAATTCGAATTTCATTGCTATTTTTGATACTTTCTACTAGGAATACCTTAGGAATTTTGGAAGACAAAAGTTTATAATCTTCGCAAATTTTGTTGTTAGATAAATTTACATAAACACATTGTTTATATGCTCTTATTTCACCATTATCAAAATACCACTTGCCCTGGTGTGAATACATACAAAGTCGTACTTCAATTTTAAGGCTTTTTCACAATAATGAATGTTTATTACATAAAAAATGAATAAATATATGACCGTGTCAATCTTAGTAGTGAGAATAGTAATACACACATAACAAAATAATTGATAAATGGCCTATCAATATAAGTAGTAAGATAAGAGTAATACAAACAATTCAAATACTAATAAATTAACACTATAATAAAATTTGATCATATTAACAAATATAACAAATGGAAATTATCAATTCATGGTAGTAATCTATTAAAGCAAGCAAGATAAGAATAATGTCAAGGCTTGAAACTTTAGTCCCAATGATCATACCTACTATGATCATTGTACTATTTAATGGCTCAACTATTTCCTACATTAACCATGAGTTGGGATAATATTTATAAGCATATTTTAAGTGGAACATCAAAAAATTGCTTCTTTGCCTTCTCATTATCATACAAAAGATGTAGCACTTAAGGTGAAATTCTTATGGTACTTCTATATTTTCTAACTTTTTCCACACATTTCCTTTGTTGTAATATCAAGGTTTATTATTTCAAAGAATTGTAAGACTTTTTTAGCTATTTCAATATGCTTTTCAACTCTCTCTTTCTTATAACATCAATCAAATTGTTAATTCCCATATTCACCTTTTCAATTAAACTAATCATTGTCGCTTTACGCTTAAAGCCCTTTTGATGATAAGGTTTCATGAGATTAATTTGAATGAGTATAATTATGAAATTAATTTGAAAGAGCATATTTAGGACTAAATGCATTCATATTCCCTGTAAAATTTGTGGCATCATTGCCCCAATGAACATAAGAGTTAAACATAACATCAAAACAATCATTTAAATTAATGCCTTCTTTTTTCCATCTTTTAACTTTGTCTTTTGAAATTTCAGCATATGCACTAATAGCTTTGTCTTTACCAAAAAGATCTAATAATTTATCATAATTATATATTAGAGTTCATTTCCACTTTTGCACTTTCAGGCTTTTCTGATAAATATAACTTTCATCAATTTATTTTATAATACTAACTTCAGCATTCAATGTCCATACATAAACACTAGTTAAGTAAACATTACCATCAATGATATCCTAATACCAATTCCCATGTTCAAGGTCAAACATGCATAAAGATATCCACATCAACGAAAACTTGGTTAGTACATTATACTATGAGCTATTTTATGTAATACTATAAGCAATAAAAGAACATCAACTTGTCCTATAGTGGGAAAAAAGGCATAAAAAATCAATAAAAGTATAAAACCATGATTCAAAGTCAATTTAGCTTCAAGGATATCATTCCCAACCAAATTCATATTGTTATCACGTGAACTTAAGAAACTTGAAAAGTAATAGGAAATAGAACCAATAACGCCATTCATAAGAAGAAAAGTCATCGAACTAAATTCCTTATAAACTCAATCTCGTAATAAACTATGTTTAACTAAACCCAAAATAATCAAATTTAAGATTCAAAATTAACTGAAGAATTATTGCTTTATTAGTTGCAAAAACAAAGCATTGCAAAACATAATTTTGATAGCGAAGCGCAAAATTCAAACGGTTACACCATGTAAACCAAAGTCATCAAAGTTTACCTTAATACACAATAATCGAGGTGAAGAAAATGTTAACATTTTTTAATATCTATTTAAAATGTAAAATGAATAGAGACATTGAATATATAACAAATTCTTATTTAGAAGTTATTGATCAAATAAAAAAATGGTCCTAAGTTTTTAAAATTATATCTCTAAATCAATCAAATAAAATGGGAAACAAATTATAACTACACAAATGCTAGGGATAAACATTATCATTATATGTGTGATAAAGACAAAAAAAAGTATGTACATTGAAAATCTTATTCCAAACTTCCAGTTCAACTTTAAACATTTGCGTTATAGGATTCTAACCAAACATCACTCCACTTGTGGAATAAATCATAGCACTTATTAAAGTGATCCTTTAAAGTGTTCATCCTATTTTCTATGTATTGCTTTTGAAAGAAAAATGGTCCTATTGTTTGCTCAAGAGATGTTACCATAGTGTTATGAAACAACACAAAAGCTAGAAGTTGTTTTATATACTATAATCATGTTACTTATAAAGAAATATTTTTTAAAAAATAATATGTAATATGATTACTACAAAAGTGCTCTTAAGTACTGCCTTACTTGGAGCCCTCGAGAGCCTTAAATAAATTTCACATAATGCTAATCAAAACATACTTCCAATCACTATAAGCAACTGTATACATTTATAATTATGTGCATGTGTAAAGAAAGATAATAGGCTTTGAGGTCAAAAGGAACATCCAATAATTTGATAATCCTTTATAGACTTAAATTTTGCACAATGAATATGTTGATTATAGGAAAACCATGCTTCAAAATCCAATAATTCAAATTCATTAAGTTAAGCATCGTTACCTTTTTTTTGTATTAATACTGACATTGACATTGACTATAAAAATGAAAATGAATAGTTCTGTTATAAATCTAAGGTTTCTATTTGCCAATTTTGAATAAAATGGCACTAATTCTATAAGAAGAAGTGAGAAAAAATAATTATGTAAATGAAAAAACACAATAAAGCACTCATGAAATCATCCATGGTGAAAGCCACCCTTGCATGGAAGACATGTTAAAATAAAGCTTGTCATTCTCATAATCTATAGAGCCTTTCTTAGTTTTAGGATTGTTAAGGTATATCCTAATTTTTGAGTGTAAAATTAATAAAAAACATATAATAAAAATCAAAAGTTTCAATGAAACTCCTAATAGAAATAGTAAAGTGAGGTAATAACATCTATAAATTTCTATTACAACCCAAAGAAAAAAAACTAAGACTTTTAGATGTAAAAGACCAAAAAACAATACAAAAACAAAGAAAATGAGAAGACTTAATAGGAAGAAATAGAAATTAGGAAGCTATATGAAGCCTATCTTATCTTTTCAAATATTTCGAATAAAAAGTACTTAGACATCTATTTCTGACAATCCTTAAAATGCATTTACAATAGCATTCTTCTATCATTGTGTTTATAGTTAAACAACATTAAGGAGGTTAAAGATTAATCTTTATCTAAAATTTAAAGTGAGGTCTCAGTTTATCAAACTTAAATAAAAACTTTGATGTTTTAATTTTTCCTAAAAAACTAGATACTGTTTAGGCAAACTTCAAAACTAAAAAGCAAGACAAGAAATTGAGAATATAATGAAGTATACAAACAATGACTTGAAAAGGAGACCTATGACTTTTATGTATTCGACTATTTTTTATTTGCTACAATGAAAAAAAATCATATCATATTCAAGTTATGCTTGAAATTAAAATAGAAAATAAAATAAATTTAATTTAAGATGACATACAAGAACAAAATTTTCAAAAGAGGGAGGGAAATCTAGTAAAAGGAAACCCTAAATTACTTCAAAATTCAATAATCAACATTTAGTAATTATAAAAGGCTCCTAAAATCCTAATGAAATTAACTTTTTATTTTTTGTCAAAATCAATGAATAATTAGGAATAGAAATTAAGTTTACGAAATATTTGAAAGAAAATTAGAGTTTAACACGATTAGTTTTCTTCAAATCCAAAAATATAAAATCAAATCAATTTGACCTAATATAGGTATGAACAAAAAGGCAAATCAAGCTACATGCAAAAAATAATAGATAAAAAACACAAAAATGTCATATAAGTAAAGAATCTAGAGTAAAAATA
Source organism: Sindora glabra (assembly GCA_020226215.1). NCBI lineage: Eukaryota > Viridiplantae > Streptophyta > Magnoliopsida > Fabales > Fabaceae > Sindora > Sindora glabra. Next base: position 46,603,706 of record CM035227.1, on the reverse strand, counting down.
TGCAATATTCATAAAAACAGCAAATAACAAAAGTTAAAAAAATGGAAGAAAGTCAATTAAAATATCAAAGAAAGCTGAAGCAATAAAACCGTTTAACTGTAACCTATTAATGACATTGCAGTTCATTTTAGAAATGGATATCATACAAAGAACAAATGCAAACTCACTAAATTTTTATAGAAAAATATCATAATGTACCTAGAGAAATGAAGAAACACATGACTTGTCATCATTGTGAAAAAGCTATTCCCTTGGAGTGCTCTATTGCAATGTCAAAATATTTTAATTTACAAAAAATTTAATAAAGAAGAGAAGGGATTTTATTAGTTGTTGTAACAATAAATGCTTAAATTCCTAGTAGATTATTCTAATATTGTTTATGCTTGCATTGATTTTCATATATGTTTGATCTAAACATTGAATTATTTGAACATAAATAGTTAAAGCATTATTTTACATTAACATCCACGTGTTACTAAATCTTTCTAAAGATGCCTAATACTTCAACTTATTTATTTTACAAAAAGATATTTTCTATAAAAGATTTTTATTTGCTTATATGTAAACAAAGGAGTTTCCAATCAACTATATATCTTATAATTAAGATTTAAATACAATTTTAATCCCTTAAAATATAAATTACATGATTTTGGTTCCCTAGTTTAAAATATGTATTTCGATCCCTTAAATATTAAATTAGTATAGTTTTTATCTTTTATTTGATTTTCATCAATTTCCATGTTTAAGCACTCATTGTATTATTTTTTAGACAATAAACTTTCTTTTCAATTTTTATAGACAATTAACTCTTAGAACAATTCAAATTTTTTTATGTAATCCATTGATTTCATTCAAAATTATTAATATCTAAACATGAATTTCTTTTCATGCTTACATTATAGCTATATAAGGTTAATATGAAGAAAGCATATGGTGGAAATCATCTTGTGAGAACAAGAAATTAATAAAAAATCAAATACAAGAATCAAAACTACAACAATTTAACATTTTAAGAGGGCCATAATAGATTATTTTAAATTAGAAGGACTAAAATCCCAAAATTCATATTTTAGGGAACCAAAGTTGCATTTAAGCTTATAATTAAAAAAATAAAAAATGTAAAATAGCCTCTTTAACTTTAAGATAATTGGATTTTACCTTCATCAATTTTGGAAATTGGAATGCCACTACTCAAACTATATAAAACTTGAAAATAACACACCTTATTAACTTAATTTTTGATTTTATCAAATTATTGTTTTTTATAAATTTTATTAAACAAGAAACATTATACTATAAAATGTTAGTTTATTTCATCATTTTTTTCGCATGTAATTTTTATATTATATAATTAATAGAAATTAAATCAGATATACATAATTTTAATTATATACTTGAAATTGAGTTGTAAAATTATATGTAAAAAATGATAACATAAACTAACATATTATAATATTATCATTTTTATTTAAAAAGTTCATGAAAAAATAATCTTATAATTTGGTAAAATAAGAAATTAATGTAAAATGTAGAACTCCTAAATATTTTTCTTAAATAATACTTAAAGTTAGTCTTAATGATGATGAAGTTAATTGACATATTTTAATTGTAAAGATAATACATATGTGCTAAAGAGCTTAAAAAAGACCATGCTTTCTAGTTTATATTATAACATTGCCTAATTTCTTTTCAACTTAAACCTTGGTCTCTGTATAAATAAGATAGTCTCAATTTGATCCCTTACTAAAAGTTTATATTAATTAGGTCTTTATAAGATCAACTCTATTTTAAATTTTGCTCCATTTGTATATGAGATAGAATTACTAAATTATTGTATGGAGAGACTAAAATTTAATATGAAATTAATCTTGCAAGAACCAAATTGATACAAACTTTTAATAAAAAATCAAATTGATACAAATTCAATCATATGTGGACTAAAATAAGATTTTAATCTTGCTCTTTTGTTTGCTTTGCTCTTTTGTTTGCTAGGTTTATGTGATTTAATCATTATAGTTGTTTTTACATGTGAAATATCTTATTTGGAATGAATATGACATGTATATGCAGTTGCTTTTCAAATATATCAAAAGGTCATGGTTAAATCTATAAAAAAAACCATATTTAAATAATTTCAATTATGTTACTCTTTCATTTCTATAACAAATGTACTATTTTTGAAAAAAATTTGGAATCACATGAGTTAATCTTTAGTTAATATTAACTAATGCTAACTTAGATCAAAATATTAAATTGTGATATATGGCAAAGAAGCAAGCATAGTACTTGCTTTGAAAAAGACTTAACAACATCAAATTCAAATGATTGTTGAAAGAGCAAGTAGCATGTACTTTATGAAAATTACTTGTCAAGTCATCTACTAAAAGAGTAAGAACTTCCAATCAAAAGCATTTGACCTTGAATATGATTAAGCATTAAACTTCTAGAAATAGCAAACTATCAAAAAGACTAAAAAAAAGAGAAAAAGCCTTTTACATTGAGCTTGCTTATTAGAATTCAAAGATTCATAGCAATTATTTTCATCTTTTGGTTGTAAATAGAAAGGCTCACCTCATGGCAAATGCAATACAACTTAATCCAATCCAAGCATCTCTTTTCTATTTAGAAGGCTCTTAAAGTTGTTTCTAACTTTTAAGTCTTCTTTGTTTTTGTGCTTAAACTTGCAAAATCTACACTACTAAAGTGTATAAAACTTATAATTTCTTCAAGAGATGAATCTTACTTATTAAAGGTTCACTCACTAAAGTGGATAATGAGTGACACTTTTGTAAATATATTGTAGCTAGGCTTAAGTGAAAAAAATACTTAAAGTGTTAAGGTAGGATTGCTTAAACTTTTGAAAGATTAAGTGAAGAAATGTACTTGGGCTTGTAAAAGGAAAAGCATTAGTAGATAACTACCAAGATTGGATTCAATCTTAGGAGAATAAAGTAGAACCAAAGGAATGATTCTTCCTTTGGACAATTAAACCACTATAACACCAATGATATCTTCTCTTTCTCTTACTTTTTACTTTATGTGTTTTATTATTTTTATTTTCATATTATTTACTTAATTTTTCAATTTATATTTAGTTACTCTTTTGCGGATTTTTCTTTCTAAAGAAGTAAGCTAAGAAAGTAAGTCAATTTAAAAGCTCAAATTTACTTATAAGTTTTTAAATGCTAATTCACCTCTCTTAGTGTATTATCATCTTATCAATTAAGTCCACTATAAATATGAATTTCAAATTTCGTCTAATTTAAGAAAAAGATATGCAAGTTTCCAAAGTTGAAGAAAGTAAAATCTAACCACCTTAAAATTGAGGAGGGTAATTTATATTTTCATCAAAAAATAATGCATAATGTTATCATAATAAAAAAATAACTTCTTATTTAAAACAAAGGATGCTATTTTCCATTACATCTTCCACATTTTAACCTTAAATAAATAGAACATTTTCATTTATCATGATATTTTATAATTATAAATGCAAATAAATAAATAAAATTCCCATATAAAATGTTTTGGGTAAAAATAATTCTCAAAAACTAACTAAACAAAGAATTGCAGCTCCGCAATTGGATCATTAATTTGTAAACAAATTATTCATGTTTCCATGAAGTCTGATTAAATTTGGAAATTGATTATTATATATAAATATTAATTACATGTTAAAAAAAGTTCTTTCATCCCTCTTAATTAGAATATTAACTTGAAATATTATATATTTCCAAAAATAACTTCAGGAAATTGTATCCTTGAAATGTTTATTGGAAGAATGATTTAATTATATAAAAGGATTAGTTTTTTTATATTTTCATTAATGCTTCAATAGTATCATTAGCTTTAGCTATCACTAAGTATTATTAATCATAATTTATTATTACTTTGGACTAATAAATAACCATTTTCAATGCTATTCATTAATTGCCTTTCATTAGTTACTCATATTTTAGTAACTAACCAATTTTATAAAAAATTTAATAAATTTTATAAGAATTTATAAATTAATTTAAATAAATTATTACAATATTTTCAACAAAAAAAAGTCAAACATAATAATATGACATTTTTAGAAAATTTATCTCTAAAAGTGTTAAGATTTTCTAAAATATATAATGTGGCAAATCAAAATTATAGACTATTACCTTTTAGTGGAGAAAACAATAATACTCTTACACTTTCATGATACATTTTCATATAATTCCTTTTTACTAAGTTTTATAGTTGATATTTCAAAATTCTATGATGCTTGAATTGGCAGAGTAGAAAATTTAGGGAATTAAGACAAAGCTTTTTGAAAAATAATGAATGTTACAAGCTATATACTTATAACATTAACTCTAATAAGAAGATTTCCTAGCTTACATTATTAATTAGTGATGAAAAATTTTAATAATTTACAAAATTCTGAGATCATTGATTATGAGTCATGTTATGAGTTAATTAGAAAAGTGTAAATAATAATTAATTATAGATTACATTATAAGGGATTTCATAAATTAAATCCACCTAATTGATGAACATTCATAACTTTATTTTATATTGTGTAGCTTTTAGCCCTAGAAATTGATCAAAAAATCTCTAATTTCATAAATAGTTAAATGCTACAAAATCTCCCTAAAAAACACATAGAGAAAAAAAGGGTGAAAGGTGTCACCCTTTATAAAGCCCCCCACAAACTCATTCTCAGATAGTGAGAATTCCTTTTTTGTATTTTGATAGTATGAATGTAGTTCAATGATGCTTGAAAAGATAGGAAACTTTTTTAATAGATTAGTAGGTCATTATAGAATCCATACATATATTTTTGACATTAGGCCTAAGTATCACATTATATCTATAAGTTTAATAGTCACTTAATTTAGGTCTAGACTTATTGACATTAAATGCCTATTAGTAAATTATATAATGGCCTAAATTAGAAAATTTCCAATAATTTAATCTTCATAATTTATAAATAGCGATCATTTTAATTTAATGTTAATATCATATGATACTATTACTCCTATAAGTCTAAATTGATATCATAAGCATCTAATGATGTAAAGTATTATATCTAAAGGGGATATTAATATCAAGCATATCACATGCTTATGCTTCCCTAACTAGAATAATTAATATTCGATAAAGATGCTAATATAAAGGTATGCATAATAAGATTTACATAACTTTAACATGATTGCATGTGAATCTTTATACAATGGTCCTAATATTTGCCCAATATATCCAATAAGAATCAATATTCTTAACACAATAATGAAATAAGGTCTAAATGTCTCTAATAACATGTCAATCCAAAATGTGTACAAAATATATGGTAACATTATAAATATTTTTTTAAACATATCTCAAGATAATAATAAGGTTAGATAATTTATATCATCAAAACACCTATTAACCTAAAACATTGAATGGCTCAAGTAAATCCATATTATTTATATGATTATGATTTATTCCAACTTCTAAACCTCTAGTTAGTGGATCTATGAGCTTACAATTCATAGAAAAATGCTCAATGCAATTAATATGCTCACATATCTTTTCTTTCACAAACTAGTATCTTGTATTGAAATCTTTTGTATGGGCAAAATATTTATTACTTAAAGAAAAGGCCACGTAATAGTATTGTCATAAATGATTAAGAATAAAAATCCTTTAACTAAATAACTTTACTAACGCATTAATATCATGTGACATACCCTACCTTAATTACAAAAATTGCTATAAATTACTAGTTAACATTTTACCATGATATAACTCTTTCTATTACTATAACATATGTCTAGATATAGATTCATGATTATCTAAACAATCAACAAAACAAGTTTAAGTAGTCTATAATTGTGAAATCTCTTGATCTCTTATAGGTTAGTATGTAACTTTTTGTACCCTCTGGTACCTCATCATTGCTTTAGTAATAATCCAATATCTCTAACTTAAGTCCACATCAGGCTACTTATAACTAATTCATATGAGATATTCTTTATCTTTTCTCTTACTTTATCACTTTAAAAATATTCGACCCTTAAGAAAATCTCATCATTTAGAGTTAGCAAACAAATACGAGAGCATATTGATATATTAAGCCTTTTTCACTCGATAATTTAGACAAGCCAAGTGCTCTTGGGATCCATAATGATGAATCTTAATGCCTAAAAGAAAAGAGGCATTCTTAGGTCTTTTGCTTTAATTTCTTTATCTTAGTTAATATGCTCAAATTATTATTGGCTAGGATAATACTATTAACATGCAAAACTAGGATCACAAGACTGCTCATATTCATTATTATACACTACTTAGTATAGGCTCTCATTAAATTTAAAAAGGGTTAAAATTTCATCAAAATTGAGATACAACTATCTTGTCAAACATCTTTATTTTGCATGCAAGTTATTCTTTATCTTTCTTTTAGAAGCTATAGAGTTATTATATATACATACACACATCATTTCTAACAAGTTGCCATTTAAAAAGGCTATTTTAACCTCTTCTAACAAAATAAGCTACCTCACAATAATTTAAAGTGAGTCTTTAGTTAATACTAATGAGAAAGCCTCCTTCTAATCTATGCATTCTTTCTAAGTATAGCTTTTAATTGGTAACCTAATCTTTAATCCTTAGTTTTATTTGTCTTTTTAGTCTTAAAGCTTCACTTTTTTTTATTGGCTTACTATTTTTAATACTTTAACACTATAATCTATTCTAAATAAATAAGGTAAACTTTATGGGAAATCCTTAAAGGCAGTTTCAATCATCATATTTTTTTTGCTTGTACATTCTTTGTTATTAGTTGCACTAGATTAGATTATAGGATGATAGAAGATAATTTATTACGTTGTGATGCTAGTGAAGTTAATACACTTTCATCTTTTTGGCATCTTATAACTCTTACAATCTAAAACATCTTCTAAAAAGATAATTAGCTAAAGATCTAAAGATGGTTTTAGAACTAGGTTTCAACAAATTTAGCAAAACTTAACTTAAAATCCTAATATAATCTATTAAATAATATACCAAAAATAAGCACATGTTTATCATAAATCAAAATGAATTTTATTCTTCAAAATGATTAAATGTTCATTATGATAAACCATAATAATTGAAATCAAATTCTTTTAATGAAAGATACAAGTTTTGTCTCTAATACAAAATAAATTATAAATGCTAAACAACTATATCTAACTCTATTGTACTTTAATGATTCTCCATCGTGCAATTTTCTTAAGTTCCTTAGAACCTTTCTACTTTTTCTCTACCTATCTCTTATACTTGAAACAATTCACTTTCTTGTGCAGGTATATCTTGCAAAATTTATAGTTTTTCCCTGAACTATAGTTTCTTGAGCTTAAGGTAATTATCCTTCGTTTATCTTTTTTCTGGTTATATGTGGATCTCTCATAGGTTATTTTTGAAATTGAAACATGAGAAACAAGGTTAACTATTTGAACATTTCTCTTTCTCGTATCTTCCTCTAATTAACTAATGATGGATATTAGTTCATTAATAGTCCTTTTCACACTTTGAAGTATTATACAAGGTCATTAGAATATCAAATTAGGAGGGAATGACTATAATGCATACCAAATTAGAAAATTGTCTTCCATATCAACTTTCATACCTTTTAGTTTGTTATAATAGTTAATCAATTTCAAAATGTGCTTTCATACTCCACTAACTCCATCATAAGTAGTTTTCTTAAGTAACAAGCGATAATGGTCCTTTTCTAGTTTACAAAATTTTTTCATAATGAAATCTAAGAAAGTTTTGGCATTTCTAGAATCAAGAATGCTTTATCAAATGGTCTTGCCCATTGTATATTTCTTAACCATCAAACAAACACAATTTGAGTGCATTCACTTTTCATGTTTCTTCTTTTTCTCAACACATAAGTTTGTCTTAACAGTAGATTTCTTTTCTATGATTGTCATATTTATGTTCCTTATCACTAGATACAGCTTTAAGATTCAATGTATTCATCATAGTTTATCTTATTTAATGTCTTTACTCTTGCTAATTGTACAAGCAACATAGCTAATGAATATGAACTAATTCGTTAATGTAATTAGTTATTTTAGCCATGCTCACATTTTCCTTGTAAAATTAACTCTATACTTAATACAATATTACATTATAAGACTTAATATCAAAAAGGTATTGAAGACCTTACATTATAATACATTAATTAAATATTACACTTTTAAAACTTAATACTAATAAGGTGATTAAAAATTTTAGAAATATAACACTTAATGTTACACTTAGATTATAGCTACAAGCTATATTAATAATACCAAAAGATATTTACTATTATTAATAAAATATTCTCCTTAATATATTTTAAATAAATTTTTCATAAAAAAAGAATTATTGACAAAATTTATGCAACTAGTCCTATGGAAGGCAAGGCACTAGATACATAATTACATAAAATTTATGATATAATGTAAACACTTTGTAACCCCTATATTAATATATAATAATGAACAAAAAATTATTACATCATTAAACAAAGTCCAAAATGTTACAAAAATGACAACTCGAGACATAGGAATTATATAATGAAATTTTTAGCTTAAAAAAACCCAAATATATAGTTAAATAAAATGAATAAATTTGATAAAATTATTTTCTATTCTAAAAAAATCTAGAAAAATATTCATAATTATGTTCTTAGAGAATGGAATACAATAGTATAATCATTATCATAAAATGTCATCGAAAGGGTGGCATGTGAACCTCATGCCCTAATGAGTGTGCTTAGACATTGCACATGAGTTACTATGTATCATCTTCCTCACTTATCGAGTACACAACTTAGGGCGAACTAACCTAGTTGCATCTCATAAGCAACCCAATCTCATTTTTTATCATTTTATGCAATTTTTCATATATTTTTGCTCTAAATCATTTTAAAAGCAATTTCCTAATTAAAATCCATTCTCAAAATGTGTTAAATTTGATTTTCAATTTAAAAAAATTGAAAACAACATAAGAAAAAGTCTAATGATCTCTACATATTTTCTAGTATTTAAATAGTCTATTTGGCTTTAAAATGATACTTTAACCTATTGGTAAAATTCTTAAAGACTCAAATTCGAACAAAAAAATTGAAATGTTTGTGAACCTTGCATTTACATTGAAAAAGGTTATGAATATTTGATTTTTAAGGTGATTTTATAATCCAAAATAGGCTAAAAAACTAATTTTACAAGCTAAAATAATGTTAAATTAGAGGCTTAAATTTTCTAAGAAGAATTTCTTCACAAAGTGCAACCTTGAACTATTACATCCCACCTAGTCATGACTAGCGTAGAACCCATTTTCTAATTTTCACCAACCTGATACACTTTATTCTAGTATTATTACACAGTTGCTAACAAATAGATTAATCTAATAAATAATTTCAAAAGAATATAGGCAATGGCATTTAACTATCACTAATTAACATTACTATTATAAGACATAAACCATCTCTATTTACAATTTAATTCCAACTATGACTGTTTAGAACAAAATATTTATTGGACTTTCAAAGCAGTTAGTAGAGGTGAAATTTCTGCAGGCATATTTATAAAACATTTTAAATAAAAATAGTGACTCATAAACTTAATAAGTAGATAACCTACTTAATGAAAGAAAAATATTCATAACTATACAGCCATTTTTGTATAATATAAGTATACATAATTAATGACACCTATTCACAACAAAGTTATTGGTTCATAATATGTGATATAATCTTTCCATTCACTTGTAACAACAATCAATGCAGAATCACAAGAGTAAGCAATAATAAATGTTTATTCTAAATATGATTTGCATCCATAAAAGTTGTGTAACAATTTATAATGTTAAAAATAACAAATAATAATAATCAATCCACCTTGTGCCTTCTTTAAACCTTAGTTATTCATAAACTCGATCCTGCCCCTTTATGAACTTTATCCATTTACAAATGATATTAATTTCATATCATTTCACAATATTTCAATAACTATCTGTCTCTATTTTCATACCAATCCCTCTGATTCACATTTTCAAATAATAATACATCCCTTATTAAAGATTCGACATCGCATTATATACAATTCCAATCCAATCATAATTTATTTTGTATATATATTATATTATATTAAAATGTAAAAATTTCAATACAAATCCCTAAATTGGATTTCAATGACAATAATAATCATTCACATTTGCATTCAATAAACATATAATACTATAAAACAATTTGCATTAAAAATACCAATTAATTATCTTTGCATTTTATTTAATTTTATCTAATCATAGCAATGTAAGTGTCAAAATCAGCAAATAGTTCATTTATAATTCACTTATATAATTATAGATATCCTAGGACTCGATTAATTAACATTCAATCTAACAACTCAATTTTTGAAAAATCACTATAAGTATTTGACTATTATAATTGAGTTTATAGTTCTAAAAGCAAAACTTAAAACTTGTATTTGAATATGGTAGTCAAATACTACTAGCTGAAAGCTAATAATTTGCTAAATAATCAAGTATGGTATTTAACTATTGACTCTTGAAAAATAAATCCAAAGCCATAGGCAAGTACCCTACTCGAGTGCCTTGATCCAAAAAGCACCCTATAAATAGTACTTGACTACTTGTAGTTAAATATAGACTTGATAAATGCATTCTTTAATAATCAACTACTATAGTTGGATTTTCCAACTACTTTATTAAATTTCGTCAAATAAACTAGAAAATCACTTAGTTTACTCCACGTAACTTAGAATTTATCCTTCAACCTTTACAAATTTCATTAACCAATTTCAACATATAGCTAACTCATAGTATAAAGTGCACAATCATAATCAATTTGTCAAAATTCCTACAATATCAATTTTATTAATAACAACATAAATTATGGCATTTTAATAGTGGCAAGTAAATAATATACTTACCTAAGGTACGGAGGAGATTAAAAAAAATGAAAGGATGATTATTTATTCCCTGTTCAACACAATGAAGAACATTAACTTGAATCCTTAATTTCTTTGTCTCCAACAAAACTTTAAGAATTTCATAACTAAAACTTGATATTATGAAAGGTTGTTTTATTTGAAAAGAGTTTGATGAAAATCCGTTAAAAACCTTAGCTCAAATCTTGCTTACAATTGATGAAATTAAATTAAAGAAAATTAATGAGAAGGAAGGAGAGGGAACTCCATTGGTGGTTAGAAAAATTAGGGAAAACATAAGCTTTGAAGGATTTTTTTTATATGTTTGAAGAGTATTCTCATAATTTTAAGGGTAGTCAAAAATATTTTGGAAAAAATGTTTCTTAAATTAGCTCTATACACCTTCATTCAAACTTAATTATGCCTTAACTTATATTTAATTTTATTCTTCCTATCATAAATATAACTTGAAATTTTTGTTAATTAAATTTTTACCCTAAACTCATTCATAAGAGTTTAATATCTAACATGCATATTAAATATTAATGAAATAAATAAGTAAAGTAAAACCTAATTTCACATAAAATTTTAATTAATTTACACCATAAAATTTTATTTTCATCAAATAAGTTTTTATCCCAAACATATCCACAATAGTTTAAATTACTGACACATATACATATTTATTAATAAATTCATTATAATAAATTCTAAATTACTAAAGGTGTGACATAGACTTCATTTTCTAGTGCATAACAATTTATGAATTAGCTATCATAAATGCTTAGATGTGCAACAATTTACATATTCAACAATAGAACCATAATGTTGAGAAATACATATATATACATATATATATGCACATAAGCATTGCCTTTTCCATAACACTTCAATGATTATAGCTGAAAAATTCTTAACAACATGCAACTATATACTAGAAGCTCATTTTACATAACAATGAATATGTACATTTACATTCATTACTGAACAAATATAAAATCATGACTAACCAATTACATATATAAGTTATCCATTAATACTCATATGAAGGCAGTCATTTGGAGCAAAAGTGTGTATTTTCCCTGAAAACATAAACTTATTGTTCATTTTGAACTCCTTGTTCATAATGCAATGCAGACATATTGTTCTAGATTTCTAAAAACTAAACATACAAAGCATACATGATTTTGATTTTGGTGCACATAGAGCACACATAAAAACAAATACTAAAAGGAAACCATGATGAAAAGGCATATACATAGTAAAAATATATACATCATTTTAGCAAAGAGACTCATATAGATAGTCATATATATTTGCAGAGAGAAATTATTTTTATATATACACAAAATGAATAAACCTCATAGCTATAAATTATGAACATTTCAAGGATTCATACATAAAAAATGATGTAAAATTGGCAAAAAGAGAAAGATACATAATTTGTTTAAAATTGCTCCAATGACTCAACCATGATTCATAATCAAACCAAGCTCTAACACCCAATTAATGGAAAATTTTATTAATTTACAAAATTCTTAGATTATTAATCATCAATCATGGTATAAGTAAATAAGCAATTTGTAAATAATTACTAGAATATAAATTACAATATAAAGGATTTTAGAAATTAAATCCACTTAATTAATAAGCATCCATAATCTTACTTTATATTGTATTGCTTCTACTCCTAGAGATTGATCCAAATATCTCCAATTTTATAAATAACTAAATGCTAGAAGCACTCCCTAAAAAACATTCAGAGAAAAAAATATGACAGGTGTCCTTCCCTTTTCAAAACCCTTACAAACTCATTCTTTGATAGAGAGAATTCTTATTGTGTATTTTGATGGTATGAATGTAGCTTAGTAAAAATTTGAGAGGTAGGGACCTTTTTTAATTAGATTAATAGGATTATGGGTTCTATCCATCATAAAATTCATATCTACTTATCTGATATTAAACTTAAATACCACATTATACCCACAACCTCAATAGTCACTTAATTTGGGTATAAACTTGTTGACACTAAATGTCTATTTATAAATTATGTAATGGTTTAAACTAGAAAATTTTCAACATATGTATCAAACTAGTTTATTATTAGAAAACAACAATTTTTCTATAGTCTTGATGCTGTGGGAAAATACCATAAAAGAAAATAGGAAATAAATAATGCCTCATATTTCTAATATGCATTTTTTCTCATGGCAACTGGGAAATTAAATTATCTTGTTTCCTAGAATGATAAACTACGAAAAATTAAGAAAAATCATATTTTTAAGGGTATCATGAGAACTTTGAAATGCAACATTTTATTAAACATTCCCATAACGCTTTTAATGCAAAACGTCATAAGAAAATTAATTATATACATCAAATTCAATTTTAATCCTTTTATTTCTCTTTTCCTTTTCTTTCATTTGTACTTTTTCATCACTCTTCTACCATTTGCAACATTAATTAAAGTCTGTAACCTTTAATCACATTTTCTATGTTTTTCATCAATGGTAAGTTTATTTTCTAATTATTTTCTTAATATTTATCTAAAAATTGAGTTTTTCCATTTTCAAGAATTTTATGGTGTATGTTATATGGTTTTGTTGTTTTGGTGGATGAACAAATGATATATATACGATTTTGCTTTGCTATTTTGGTATGTATATAATATTTGTTGTATCTAATTTTCAACATTTAATGTATTAAATATTTGATGCATCTAATTTTCAACAATTTTCTAGTCCATATATCCTTGTTATATTTTCATTTTTTGTATATGATTTTCCATATTTGTAGTTTTATATGTATATATGATTTTATCTGCATGACATATTTGGTATATATAAAACTTTTCATCACAACATGCAATATTTGGTGTATATGAGTTTGATATAGGAATAATGATGTTTGAGATGTATATATGATTTTGTTGTGTGTGCAATATTTGGTGTATATAATTTTTAGTATTTAGTGTACATTAGTTTTTGTATAAGATTAGGATTTATTTTTCCAAATTTAATCACTCTTAAAATTATTAAATTAATTTCATGCATTAGATCATAAAATTTCCATGCTTGCATAGCTCAAAATAGTGGAATAATAATAAGGTAATGGTAATATTATTTTAAAGATACCATTCTTGATCAAATTAAAGTGTTTCTAGTTATGGCAAGAAATTACTTAGCATGCACCACAACTAAAGAAGCCTATATTAATCAAGGAATTGTTGTGAGCAACACTTTTTGGAGTAGGAATGTGACTAAATAAGCCTTTATTGATTACGAATGTGGTTGCTATAACTTGTGTTGATTAGGAAGAGTAGAAAAAGAAGCACTTCTTAATTAAGGTTGATGTGAGTGCAACACATTTTGCATTGAAGAAGCAATAGAGGAAGCCCTTACTCAGTAAAGTTATAGCCAAAGCAACATGCATTGATTTGAAGTGGAAATTGAAAAGCCTCTATTAACCGAGAAAACTAACTAGGATAAGAGGGCTAAATCCTAGAAGTTAGAGAAACGACGAAGTTGAAGAAGCTCATGTTGATTATGATTTATATTGTATTTTTTAGGATTAGTGTTTATAAATAAATCATAAATTAAAATATATATTTATAAAAATAAAATCATATATTTAATTCATTTTATATAATTTTATTTGTTATAATGACACTATTAAACACTTTTTATATAAAATTTTTTAATTTTCCCATGACAAAGTATTATGGAAAAATTTTTAGCACCACTTTGCCATAATAGTTATACCTTGCAAACAATAATTTTACAAAAAAGAAATAAAAAGTTCTCATGAGAAAGGTCATGGAAAAAGTTTTCTTAGATGCGTTTTTCCCATAACTATCAGATCATGGTAAAAGTCTTAGAAAATTTATTTACTCATGATAAACTAATTATTTCCCATAATATAGGGTGCAAAAAATTACTATTTTTTAGTAATTACTTGCCATCTATTATTAATTTATGAATAAAATTACATTATCCTTTAGACTTATGCTTTGAGTGCAATCAAACAGCACAAATAGTGAATGTCTAAGGAAATAACATCATTTTTATTAAAATTTATTATATGATGCTGCTGTAACAAATGTTTTAGTTCATTTAATAAATAAAGTCAATTATTAATTATTATGGTTTCTAATAGGGTTCAAATTTGATTTAATATTAGTATAAATCAGTTTTTAACTATGACTATTGTCACATTAATAAAAATTGTTATAACATTCTTATTATTAATAAAAATTATTAATTTTTAATGAAATATCATCTTCTTATTTACTGATAGTGTTAAAAATTATAAATTAATAGTATATTAAAATTAGACTCTTTTTAATATTTTAGGATTTTAAAAATCCAAAATTTTAATGAAATAATAAAATTTGCAATTGACATTATATTTATTGTGTCAAAATAAAAATATTGTTTTATAATCTAAACATTTAAGAATTTATCCATCTATTATTTTAATATTGAGTTTCCATTATTTTATAAATTTTTAGATTTTAAAGAACCTAATCATCACTGCATTGAGTTTCCATTGTTTTATAAATTTTTAAAAATGAAAGAATTTGATCATTTTGGTAATGTTTCCTATCTATGATAACCAACTACCTCGACTAACATTCATGTACTAATAGACTAGGTTCTTATTTTAGGGGACCAATGTATAAAGAAGAATGCATAATTGATCGATAATATATCAATACTAATTATGTGAAAATACCTAGTAAAATTTTTACCTTAAGTAATTGATATCTTTTGCTAAAATCATTGTTAGAAATATTCTAAAAATATGCATTAATTAGCTAAAAGATTTTAGTGTTTTTTAGACTAAAAATAATAGTTATATACTTTACTTGGTAAAATAAGAAAATTCTACACTTTCAAATAAAGGTTCAAAAGGGATTTATAAGAGGTTAAAAATGAACTTGCACATGTAAATATGAAAAGTATGAACAACAACCAATGCATTCCAAAATTATATTTAGTATTGATATTTTTCATTCTTCTACTGTGAGCATTATCCGGTGTAATACGTGAAAACTTTTATGATTTTATTCTCACCGCTTATGTTTATAAAAGATAGTCTTATGTTTTATATATACTAATATTATATATTAGAAAATAGAGAAAATATTATATTAAGAAACTTCATAATATAATATTATTTTAAATATTATTAAAATTATTTTTTTAAATAAACTATCATTATATAAGTTGTGGTATTAGTCTCTTAAAAAAATGTAAAATCCTACCATTTGTATTAATCTCTTTGTTAAGAACACGTGTTAATCTTATGCTAATATTATATAAGAATTAAATTTATAAATACTAATTAATTCTAAAAGGAATTTCATGAAAAAAATAACACCAAATGTTGTTATTTTTTTTTGTTAAGATTTATATTGTTTAATATTTTGAATTTTTTATTTTACTATAATGTTAATATTATGTGAGCTTTACTTAATGCATGCTATGTTAAAATATTAAAAAATACTATAGATGATGAAATTGAGATTTGAATATTTTATATTTATTCGATTGGATTTTATAAAATTATCTTACTCTATATTTATTGTTAGCCTTTGATTTTTATTTGAAATCCAATTTTAAATCTTATTTTTGTTGCATATAGGATTACTATAAAATGTTTGATCAATCATATTTCATATTAATATAATTTAAAGAAATATAATATTAAAAATGATTATTTATGCCATTAAAGATAAATAAAAATTAATATTTTAAATGAAAAGTGAAAATATCATTTAAAAATTTTAGTAGCATAAATTTATTTTGAAATGGTGATGCCAAATACAAGATACTAGTGAAAAAATAATAAAATGTAAAGCAATAATAAAATAATAGATAAATAGATTGATCAAATTAATTATATATCTAAGAGCTATAAGTTATACATGGTTTGTTTAAAATTTTACATTAGATTATAAATGTATAAGTGAGTTGATAATGATTTTTTCACTTTTGATTCAAATTATTTATACATGTCTTAAAACCCATCCATTTGTGAGATGTAATGATATTAGATTTCCTCATAAACCCATAAGGTTCCTTTCGATTCTATTTACCTTCCATTTGGAGTAAGTTTGATAATCTAATTTTATTAAAGCTTTATTTTATACAATAAATAAATTAGATTATAATTTATTGATCTAATTATTAAGTTATAAATTAACTTTTAAAAGTGTTTCTTGTGTTAGTTTATTAAAAAAATAATAAACTCTTATTTAATAAGTTATTTGGAGTAACTTATAAGTTATAAGTTACTGTCTCTTCAAATTCTTTTTAAATCTATCTTTATTTTTTAATTAATTTAGAACACATGCTCTTTATAATATAAATTTAAATATTTTTATAAAATATAATTAACTTAATTTTTACATAATTATATTCTAATTTTAAATTATAAATATATAAAAATATGTATGTAAATAAATATATAAGTTTATAAAATATAACTAATTAAATATCAAATATTATATTTTTATTTTAAACTAGTTGATTGCTTTAATATAATTTAATGTTTAGATAGATATGAATTATTTTAATTATAAATCTATTTTTATAAAATACCTTTTTATGTTATTTTATAATTTTAGCTAATTTAATAGCTAATTTTGCGAAATGTTTGTTTAATGATTAGGTAGCTTATTAACTATCAACTATCAACTATCAGTTATTAACTAATTTATCAATTATTAGCTAACTTATTAACTATTAATGGGAAATAGAGCCTAAGTATGTTTCAAAGGTAGATTAATTAGTAATTATTGCATAGCCTTTTGTATTTTAACAAATAGAAGCATATGTTGAAATGGATACTTATAGGTGGAGTTATTAAATGAGCCTTTCTGATTTGTTGATAAATCAATTTGCATAAGCTAATTTTTAACAAGGTTAGGCAAATTAGCCTATAATTTGTTTGGGCTTATAAATTGAATATGTTAGTTTAGTTCTATGTAATTTATAGGTAAATAGGCTAATTTTGAACTTTTAAAAAATAAAAAAACATTTAAATTTTTAAATAATAAAAATTTTGAAAAAAGTTTCAAAGCACTAAACATCCTTCCTTAAATAAATCATAACAAAGTTAATATCCATACATAACTTAAAAAAATACTATGCATATATAAATAAGTCATAAAACAACCATAAAATAAAAATATCATCCATAAATAATTCATAATACAATCCTACATAACCAAATTTGAGAGAAGGGAGTGTATTATTTTTTGCAATAGGAATTTGGACCTAAACAAGAAGTAAGAAATTAAGAACTAAAAATAAAAAAATTGTAAGCTGACCTAATTCATCCTTAAGAAGTTCACTTAAATAGCGGGTTATACAGATTAAGCTTATCTAAGCTTACATTTAAATAGGCTTTTATTTTGAAAGCCCTGGTCTACAATAACTTGCAAACAAATAGGCTAGGCCATGGACTTAGGCTTGTTTCAAATAAGTTAGCCTATGGACCTAAGCTCATTTCAACAGTTATACTTATAGGAAAAGTTTCATCTTAACTCCAAGGGAAAGGAAGGAAAAAGACAAAGTTACATATTAGTAAAGTATAATTTACATTTATTATAAGAGATTGTTTGATTGGTAAAAAGTAATATGGGAAGTGTAAACTTTAAAAAATTAAAAGATATATAAGTTATTTAATTAGTTACTAATTGATGAAATGAAGGAAGTAAAACTTTTCAAGAAGTTCTACTTCATAAAAATAGAGGAAGTTGCTTACCTATCTCCATTCTAAGTAAGAAGAACTTGTCTCACAAAAATTTATTTCTCATTGTTAACTAAATAATTTAAGGCACTTCTTAAGAAGTTTAGCTTATATCAAAAACTTATTTTCTATATAAACTAAACATTCCTAATATTTTAAAATCTCATATGACAAGGATATTATTATTCATCATTATTATAATTAGTGATGTTAAATTTAAGCTAAATACATATAAATTATTTATGCTAATTTCATAATATGTACCCTTGTTATTATATTATTTCTTAATTCATAAATTTGATAGCAAAGTGACCTTTTATCTATTACATCAGTAATTGTTATAGATTATTAAGGAGTTTTATGATAGAAATGGATCCTTAGCTATATTTGATACAAAAATAAAATGTGAACAATTAGATTATCATCATAAGATCTAAAACTTTGATTTAACTAGTTACTTGTTGGACAAGGAAATTGATGAAAAAGAATTGCAGTTGGAATCACCATTTTTATTTTTATTTTTAAATTTGTGGCAAAGAAGAAATAATAAAACAATCAATTATGAAGGGTATGAGATTTCTTTATCATCCCTTGCAAGTAAAACTTTAGACGCAATAGAAGCATAAAAAATATAAATAAATAATTCTAATTAAGTTAAAAATATGATCAATTGTTATTAGATGATATCTTATTAATCTTTATGTTAATCAAACAAGTAGTGGTTATCTTAAAATGTTAATTGCTCCTCATGCATGGACCTTTACCAAAAATTTATGATGTTTAAACATTATGTAAAGAAATTTTGAAATTTGAATTCTTAAACAAAATTAAGAGAATCTAAGAATGAGGCTGGATAATGGTCATAGTTTGTAGTAGTTTTTTAAGTTATAAGTAGTTTACTAATAAAACTTGAATGAATTGTATCAATAGGTCATCACAAAATGCTTAATCTTAACAAGAAAATTAGTTTACAAGCAAGCGACATATAGTAAAGGCTAAAATACACTTTTTATCCCTCAATTTTGCTTAAAGTTTTAATTTAATATTTTATTTTTAATTTGAACAATGTTACATTCTTATTTTCTAAATGTTGAAATTAGATCCTTTTATTCACTATTAATCCAAAAATGAATGAAAAATGCTGACATAATCCTTTTTTAAAATGATGTGTCAATCAGTGGCCTGTATATAAGCTGATTGTGCATTTTGTAAGGTATGATTTGATAAGATAAAATGGGTAAAAATAATGAAAAAAGTAACTTATTCACAAATAAAAATGATTAAAACTTAAAAAAATGCATAATCAATTTATATGTAGGCCATTAGCTACTATATCATTTAAAAAAGGTCACACTTACATTGTCCATCCATTTTTAGATGGATGGTGGATAAAGGAATCCAATTTTAACCTTCAAAGAAATGAAAACATAACAATTATTCAAATTAAAAAGAGAAGGATCAAATTGAAACTTTATGCAAAATAAAGGGACTAAAAACATATTTTAACTTATAACAAAATGTAATTGCCTTTTTCAGTTCCTTTCTATAATAAATGGGCACTTAAAAATAATAATCCACATGTCTAAATCAAAGTTGCTATTTATGTTGCATTCCATATAACAAATTCCCCATTTATATCATAGAAACCTTTTAACTTATTTCATATATATTGTATTAATTATGGGACCAAGACACAAATGTCCAATTGTAAAGTGTTATAAGGTATGATTTGGCCAAAAGGTTAATATTGTAAAATTTGAATTATTCTTCTTATAAAATGTTAAACTTGAAGCAAAACAAAGATTGAATTAACTTATGGGGATAAACCTTGCTAAAGGATTGGTGTAATATTTAGGAATTCCTCTATTTTTGTCAAAATCTAAATCAAGGAACTTCTAATTCCTTATTAGTCAAGCTCAAGCTAGATTTGAAAGCTAGCATAGGATGACATTATCTTAAGTGGGAAGATTAATAACTATTTAATCTATATCACAACAACTTCCAATTTACTCAATAACTACTTTGAAAGTGCTTAAGAAGGTGCATAAGAAGTTGAATTGCATATGTTGCAAGTTTTAGTGAGAAGCAAAAATGAATAAGCAACATTATTATAGCTTTAAAGCTTAGTGTAACCTATGTTTACCAAAAAGATATGGTGGCCTTAGTTTTAAACTCTTTCATAACTTGAACTTATCCCTACTAGCCAAGCTAAAATGGAAGTTAGAGATGGAATTAGATAAACATTGAGTTAGGTGCTTTCACCAAAAATATATAAAGAACAATAATCTAATAGATTAACTAATAAGCAATGGGTTTTGGGCTTAGAAAGGAAGTTAAGAAAGAAAGTACTTGATTACAAAAAGAATATGCATCTTAATAGGAGATAGGCAAATAATTTGTGCACTCAAAGACCCATAGGTTCCAAAATGTGTCAGCTTTAAGCCTAAATAAAGTCTTGATTAAGACATAATGGTTATATGCTTATTACTTGACAAAAGGAGTTAGAACTAGGAATTAATTCAAAATTTATTCCTTTGTTGATTATGCATTAAAAATATTGTGGATATAGGTCAAGGAAAACCAAAGTAATTTACAAGTGTAATATTTAAATAATAGTGGCAATTTCATTATGAAATTAGCATATCTCATAACAATTCAAGCAATTATTCCTTAAATTCTTGATAGGATATGGACATACCAATGGAATTCCCCCTATAGCTAAAATATAAAATGTTGTTTTGGAGATCCCTAAATAAGGTGTTACTAAGTCTTTCTAGAAATAGCCTTTTTATTGGCATTGGAGAAGTGCTTTGTCCATTGTGCTCCACCATGCTAAAAATTGAGCTTCACTTGCTTAAAGCTTACATTATCCCATCGTTCATATGGTACTAGATGAAAAATATATACATTGAGAACTCCATTCTATGATTGTATTAAACTCTATGAAAGTCATCCTTAAAGGCTTAATACATTTGAGGACTATTGGAAATTAGGAACTCTAAGAAGAAATGATGATTTTCATTGCAATAGCCATGAACAGGATTTGGTAAATGCAAAATATAGTTAAGCATAATGATACTCTTATAGATGTTAAACTTCTTATGATTAGGACTGAGTATGATTTTATAAAGGATAGGAAAAAATTAGATAGTATGATTACAAGAAGGTTATTAAATGAAGGTAATGGACTATCGGTCCATCTTCAAAAAAGTTAATCCAATTCAGAAGCCTCCTTCTTTTGTTTGTATTGAACTTAATATGGATGTGCCATGGGTGAATAGGTTGGTATTAATGGTAGTAATTACAAGAAATAATTTTGGAAGAGTGCTAAATGCTTGGTATGACAATTATAAATGAATCTCAACATTAGCTATAGAACTTCTTGCAATTCAAAGAGTGATCATGATGGTATTTAATTTCATAGAAACAAAACTTTAAGTGGAAAGTGATTAGAAATTGGCCATTAAAATGCTAAAGGGTATAACCAATTATCTATGGAAGGTTATTCTTGTATTTGAAATGGTAAAATACTTTTTGTTAATTTCCTAAAATACTAAATTAATATGGTGTCTCCGAGTATATAATATAGTTGTATATGAGGCAATAAAGTGGGTAGCTTATACTATTATGATGGAAATTAGGTGCATGACCTAGCTTCCCTTTTCCTCGAAAACTATATCCTTTAAAGATATCTCTCGCTATATGAGTTAGTATAGTTGTTCATAAATGATTTTCTTTGAATAAATATTTATTTTCTAGCAAAAAAAGACATCTATGCCTAACTTATGATACTATTTTATTTTTAGTGTTACAATTTTGTTTTAAGAATTTAAATCTAATAATTGACTCTTCAATAATTAATTCTTTCCTTCATTACTTTGAAATTCTTGTCAAAGCTAAACTCATGTGACTATTGGAACATTTTCCCTTTTTTTTGCAACATAGATATTATTTTTGCATAAAAAAGTACAAATAAGTATTAAGAAAAAATTAAAGATTTTAATTTATGGTGTTAAAAGAATACTTACAAATAAAACAATAAATGTTATCTTATGTTAAGAAATATGGCTAGGATTTAGAAGGGAGGAGTAGAGAACTAGAAAGAATTAAGCAAAAATACGAATATATTATCATTGAATAAGAGATTGAGTTATTACACAAGACTTAACCTTATTGCTCTATTTTTATAGAGTTCCTAGGAAATGTAAAGATCTAATACCTTTAGACTTTAAGTGTAAAACAAGCAAGAAGATAATATAATATAAATTATAATAATTAATCTAAGATTTGTCACTCCCTCAATCTAGGATAATTTTCTAATATAACATAATTCTAACACATTCTTTCAAGCTAAAGCTTGTAAAGCTTAAGCTTGTTACATAAACTTGAACTCTCACAATTAAAATACAATAAAACTTATGAACTTCAAGTAGTATAAATGGGTTGCAATGAACATAGCATATGAACAAATCCTACTAAATGGAAACACTCATAAATCCTAAAAACAATATTAAAACCTTGGCAAATATAACTTTTAGAAGTCTTCAACCAATTTCCCTTGTTACTCCCCTAACCTTTTTCAAGTTATTCTTTTTAGCACAAATGATACAACTTCTAGCAGTCTTTTGCTAGCTTTTTTAAGTTCTTCTCTCAACTTTCTAGCTAAACTTTTAAAATACCAACACATGTGATTGGAATTACACCAAAACCACTAACACTATCACAAACCATGTTGCTTACAAGTTATTCTTATTACAATTGAAAAGGTTCTAAATAAAAAATTACTAAAAACATAACTAGCACACAAAACAAAAATAGCTAACAATACCATTACCTCATGAGATCAAATCAATGTAGCTAACTTAACCATCGTGCTCAAAATTACATAATCCAACCTTCACCCAAAGTCATAAAGGAATCCACCAAATGTTTTATGCTTCATTTTAATTGCTTTAAACATTTCAAAATCAACCAATTTAAGATAACACTAAAATTAATGAAAAATTTAGAAATCACAAGCCTAAATCTCCAACAATATTAAAATCGGCTAAAGTACCAATTTACTATTATTTCAAAAATAAATTTTCATTTTATCGTTCTTTCGAAATATTTTACCAAAATACACACAACACCCGAGAGGCGCCAGACTGAATGGCGCTTCTGGCATTGGAGAGGCGTCAAACTAAATGGCACCCTCACTACAAAATTCTAAGTGGGGTGTCATTCAATATGGCGTCCTTGTTCCTATAAAGGCGCCATCTCCTTTGGCACCTTAGGCCATAAATATAAATTTTTAATTTAAAAAGTAGGAAAATATTTAAATGTATTATATATAAGATTTAAGATTTAAAAATAAATTAAATTTGATTATGACTATTGAATAAAATTAAATATGATTTAGGGCATATGCTATATATGAAGTAATAAAATAATATTTAGACTTGTTATATGTTTATTAAAAATAAAATAATTGTAGAAATTGTTAATTTGTTAAAAATACATATAAGTTAATTTGATGTAGGAAAAGAAGATTTTGTATATATTTAATTTTGTGAAAAAATTAAAATTTGATTAAAAATTAAATTAAGTAAAATGTTGAAGATCTAAAATTTAAATGGAATGCATATAAATATATTTAATATTTTTAGGGTTTAGGGTGATTGTTAAAAAAATGTGATTAAACTATAATGTTTAAAATTATGAATAAATAAATATTAAAAAATAAAATGCAATGAGTTATGGAGCATAAATTAATTCTTATCATTAGAAAAAAGTAAACTCAAATATTTGAAAAAAAATTGAAATTAATATATGTTAATAATTTAAAATAATAAAAGTTATGAAAATAAAATACAAAAGGAGATAATAAAATTCTAGATAGAAAGAAGTTATTAGAAAAAAATTACATATATTTGATACATTAAATGAAAATTCAATTGATTGTGTATTTATGAGAAGATTTTATAATTTTGCTCTGATGTACGTACATAAAAAGATAAATATGTTGTAATAATTAAAATCATCCCAAAATTTGATGTTTTACAATAAAGTTATAAAATAAACATGCATAAATATATAATAAATATGAAAAGAGAAGCTAATGTCTACGTAAATGATGTCCAATCCCACATCCAGGGTCAGTAATATGGCAGCCATATCTGCTAACCCTCTATGCAGGCTCGGGAGTCACATCTCCAGTGTCTATGGCTCCCCTACCTCCAGCTCTGCCTTTGACTCTAGTTCTGCCCTTACCTCTACTTCTATCGCAAGTACTGAGTCATCCGTAATTATGCCACCAAGTGATGTCCCTTGATTCTGAGTATGTAGATTAAATGCATGAAGATATAGCTGTGAAGGACCAGCATCACTGGAAGGATAGACATGGAATGAAGATGAAACTCCTGGTATAAGCGGAAATGCCTGAAATAAGGATAGAACACCTAAAGTAAACTGGAACATTTAGGATGATGAGGGAGCATATAGTGCTGTCAGGAATATGCGAGAAGATGAAGGAACATCTGGTGCAGTAAGGTACATGTGAGATGAGGCAGTCATATCTGACATCATCTTGAAGGTATCCTGAGCAGAAGATGATGGACTCTGATGCACCTGGGAAGTGGAAGAAACATTGGCCTACAACATAGGTCGTGGACTAGTGCGACGACGTCGATGTGTATGAGGCTGATCATGGTCACCCTCCGTAAGGTCAGAGATATGATGGGTAGGAGGAGTTAGCTCTACATGTGTACCAATAATCACAATATCAATCTCATGAAGTACATGAAGGATGGAATCAGTTGCTGATCTAAGAGCATCGAAGATGACCCTAAACTGTCCCTCAGGTGTAGTAAAATCGTGTAGTGTGGACACCTCATCAATCTGTACAAGTTTTCGACATTAAAGTTAGTAACAATACTAATACACAAGAATATAATCAGACACAAATAACTAGCATGCAGTATTACCACAAGGTCTAGTGCTCCACCAACTGGTGTAATAAATTGCCTAGTAAACCGTTTATACCATGCCATATACTCGGACCGTGGGCCTAGGACCAATAATGCGAACGGCTTGTTGATAATACATAAGTCTCGACAGATATCCCATAATGCAATGTACGGCTGATGTCGGATGTACCATTTCTCATCATATCGACCGGATAAGTAAAGGCAATGGACCTCCGTCACCTACTTTGATGGCTCAGGAATAGGCTGACGAAAGCCAAACTACTACAAAACTCTATTTGGCTGGTGCCACTCAACAATATAAAAGTGTATGAGTGGCACCACTACTATCCAAATGTCACTCCCGTCAAAATAATATTGAGGAAGTGACGCGGTGACCACCTCAGTGTACAGGATCTAGATGATATGAAATTACACATTTATATTATCATTTAAATGCAACAAAAATGGATAATGGAATGAAATAAAAATATTCATTAACCCCTTTAAACTTGATCAAGTCGAAGATGATCCAGCACGTATCTATAATAAGGCAGGCTGTGTGTAGGACTATCTTAGAATGTCTTTTAATAGTGCCACCTATCAAGTACAACAATTAAGTTAAAAAATGTAGTCATCATCTCAATTACAAGTATAAATTAAAAAATTTTCTAACCTACGGGCAAAAGGGCCAGTCCCTGCATCCTCCTTTAGTATAGCTGAAACAGTAATCGTGGGGGCAATCGTGGGAAATCTATCCCATGCCCAAAGCTATAGTAGCAGGCAACACCCTCTTATTTTCCTATAATCAGGGGAAGTGGCTTTATAGAGCTCTCTGTACAAATAGGCCAAGCAGGCAGATCTCTAACTATACGTCTTTGTCTCTTGGAAGTCTCCGAGTAATGGTAAGTGCATGAGGTGGGCATAAGTCCCAAAGTGGTCGGGAAATAACGTCCCACCAATGAGACGTAATATGTATGCACGGGTGTATCTCTGCACTATTTCATCATTGGCATCATTTGGAAGATAAGTGAAATGCCTCTCCAACCAACTCATCTTGAGTCGCCCCCCTCTTATAACATTCTCGTCCACCGGTAACTGCAATCCTATATATTCTTCTATCAAGCCTCCCCATCCCCACATAGTAAGCCCTATTACTGCCCGATCATCAATGGGTAGGCCGAGTTGGATAGCAACATCCTACAATGTCATAGTAGTCTCCCCCTACGACATGTGGAAAGTATGTGTCCTTGACCTCCACTGCTCCATGAAAGCACTAATCAACTGATGGTCTATGGGAATAAACTCGCTCATTGCAAGATCATAAAAACTTGCCTGTCATAGTAAGGGGACAATTAACTCCGATGGCTGCTGATGATGGTAGTGCTAAGTTTATCGAATCCTTAACACACAGTCAAGTTGTAAAAAAAAATGTTATTACGATTGATAGTATAGAAAAGTATAACTAAATTTAAGATTTAACTATTTTCATACATGGCTAACCCAAATCAAATGGGATATGTGTGAATCCTGAGCCATCAAAAGTGAAGGATCCCGTGGACCAGGATCGACACGTCGGGATGTGGATGTCGTTTGCCATTAATCAAATTGCATTAGGCTGAAATATAAACATACACTAATATTGCATTCATATGCCATTTATCTACAAAGATTCATACAGGAATTTGTAGCAAAACAAGATTGAAATCATTCATTCACATTTCTAGTCATAGGGTCACATATATAACAATAATGGTATACACTTTTACAATAATGAAACAGATCATACCATCTGGGCATTACACTTATGACATTAGTTAACATACTCTCTAACACATGTACAAAAGTAAAAATTAAAATTAACGTGAAAAAGGTCCTTTATTCATCTCTATGAAAAAGTGGACAGTGTCTACAATTGTGACCTTCCACCTTACAAAGACTACACTTTTTTGAGGCTAATCCATCTTATTCATGATTCGTGTTGACTTCGATCTTCCCTTTTCATGCAATCTTCAAGAATTTGGAACCAAGATAGAAAATGGTGGTAAGTTATTTCATTGCAACCAATCCCCAATTGGTCACTACTCAGATTTGTAGCAATTAAATAGGGTGTCAAGTCTATATACAAGATCGACATATAGTTCCCACGATATGTTGACTGAGGTACAAGCAGCAATAATATGAGTGTATGAATACCTATATCTTGGAATTGTCCACATTCACATTGGCCTTTGTCTAATAGCACTTGGACCATCTTTCCACATGATCCCTTAGTCAAATCATGGCTGAGGTACTCAGATTTGTAGCAATTAATTAGGGTGTCAAGTTTGTATACAGGATTGACATATAGTTTCCATGATATGTTAACTGAGGTACAAGTAGCAATAATATGAGCGTATGGATACCTATATGCTTGGAAGTGTCCACATTCACATTGGCCTTTGTCTAATAGCACTTGGATCACCTTTCCACATGATCCCCTAGTCAGATTATGACCCTCCGCCACTTCAAACCTAGTACCTTATCTGTTATACGCATGAACGTGGTAAGAAGAAGCATGTGCTTGGATAGTCGCAAGCTCCTGTTTGAATCTGCTTGTGTATTTGTGACCTTGTTGTAGTTCAGCATGTGCTTCTTTTACCCTTTCCACAAAGTACTTAATATATCTGTAAAATATTTGTTGAACAAGGCTTGTGATTGGTAGCTTCCTTAAGCCTTTAAAGAGGCCATTAATGCACTTCACAATATTAGTCGTCATATAACCGTATCTTCTTCCTTCATTATAAGCAAGTGTCCATTTCTCCATCGAAATAGCAGTCATTTTCTTATGGATCTCCTCATTGACTTTGCTTAAGTTGTCTAATCTCTCCATGACCTTTTCTCGATTTGGCTTATAGGCTAAACATAAAGAAACAAATAGTTTAGCTGGGTTAAACTACCAGACAATAAAATTTAAAAATTCAAGGTTCAACAAATAATCGTGATATAACGTGTACTAATCTTAAGGACAACTTTCTTGATATTGTCGTCCCTGTATTTCTTGTGAACATTGCTGGCAATATGTCTGATATAGTACCGATGAAAAGCATGAGGAGGCTGCCATCTTAGAGCTTCTGTTGCTACAGCATCTTTTATAACTCGATATCGATTTGATATCAGGCATATTCCTTGTTGGTTTGTAATATTTACCTATAATAATGCTAAACACCAACTCCAATTTTCAAAGTTCTCCTTTTCAACAATGGTGAAGGCAAGTGGTATGGGACATTTGTTACCGTCTTGTGTCACAACAATCAATAGTACACTTTTGTACTTACCATACAAGAATATTCCATCAACTTGTATGAATTGCTTGCAATAGGGAAATGCAGCAATACATAGCTTGAAAGCCCAAAAGACTCGGTGAAAAACACATTTTTGTGGATCAACACAGTTGTTAATTGTGATGAATTCTTCAGACTCCAACTTGAACAAAACTTTATCACAATACCTTAAAATATCCAACCATTTGGGAAGTACTTCATAAGATTTATCCCAATCTCCATACATCTTGACAATTGCCTTCTATTTTGCCTTCCGTACTTTTCTATATGAAATCTTATACCCATACATGCTTTCCACCCTCTCTTGTATAAGCGAAATTAGGACATCTTGCTTCACTTTAATCATCTCCAGTATCATGGAACTGATGTACTCGAAGTTAAAAGACTTGTGATCTTGTGTTAAACTGGCATTAACACATGTGTGAGGTCCTAAAAATTTAGTTATTGTCCAAGTGCTAGAATTCTTCAGATTCATCGCTCTAAGGTGGAATTTGCATTTATCACCATAGTTATTACACTTCAAACTCAATCTTCTAGTATTAGATTCCTCCACGTAATAACTATGATGCCTTTTGATGTGATAATATTTGGTTGCAGCAATCAATGCTTCCTTGCAATCAAACTCTTATCCAATATATAAGTCCTCTATGCCGTAGTCATCTCTCAATTTCATTACTTTCAAAAATTCACTAACATTCCTTACGGCATCCCAATCAATGTAAGAGAAGACAGCAGCTTAAGGGACACCACATGATGTTTGTGGAGCATTGTCACTCCTCATACACTGACCTGCAACACTGTCATCATGTGTAGTTACACGTTATTCATCATCAGTGTCATGATCATCACCACTACTGTAAGACACCTCATCATCTTCAAAGCCAGACTCAAGGTGGGCATCCATGATTGCAAGATCAATGGATTCTTTCTCTACAACCGGTTGGGTACTTGTTGACCCCATCATGGTATGTGAAGGTATTTTTGAAAAAATACTCGCCACAGATGAGTCCAATACAGGAATATAGCTATCGAAAATGTAGAACTCAATCGCATCCGTGTAAGAAGGGCCTTCTCGCACCATCGAACAATTAGTGCTAACATGAGCCATTGGATTTATGAGTGGTCTAATTATTAGTCCTCTTTCTTGTGAATCAAGGTTAGCAGCATGTAGTTCGGATGTTGTCACCTCCACGTACAATTTCATTGCTATCATCGTCGGATGTTGTTCATAGCTTGTTATGGCATATGCCAAGTCTTCATTGTCATCCAATTCGTATGCCATATATTGAGTCTCTGTTTGATGTTGTGGAAACCTATAAATAATTCTCCCAACAGCTTGATTTTGGGCAAGCTTCATTCAGGAATGAATTTTTTCTCACAAAACATCAATGGTGCTGCATCCTTTCAATTTTAATGCTTTTGGGGGAGGTCCATCATACATTACCCACATTGGTCCCTCAATCATTGTATCATTTGAATGTATAAAAGCAATCAAACTTTTCTTCATCTTATTACTTTTAACTGCAGTACATTCACTGCATCCTCACAAGTGACACATACATTATCCTATACAATTGTTGTATTTATTAACCAATCAACTAATATTTAATATTATAAGTAAAAAGTAATAATATGTATTACTATTTTTATATAGTATATATTTTAATGGTATATAATAATCTGCCCACATAGGACAAACCGATTCCGACTTATACAAGCTCACATTTTTTCCCTCATATATATTGCTATTTTCGTACTAATTGTAATTTTTCATACAACACAAATTTTTAATTTTTAGTTGCAAGTGTGATATAAATAAATAAATTCTAAACCTATTTTTTTAACATAATTTTGAATGTAATATAAATAAATTATTACAAAAATATTAAATTTATATTTGAATTAATAATTTCAATTTTGACTTACTTGAACACAATTGAAAAAAATTTAATTTTTAAATATGATTACCTATGTATATTTTTTGCATTATGATTAAATTATCAATTATGGCAATATAATTTTTTTTTGCTTATTTTTATATATTATGTTCAAGTCTAGATTCATTCTTTTAAAATTATTATTAAATTGATTAACTGTTTTAATACAATACATTTAACATTTCATAATAATTTTTAATATATAACAGACATATCATATAATATAATAATTTTTTCCTATCAATTAAATGTTATTATTTTTTTATCCTATATAATGTTTGGCTATATAATTTTATTTATATTTTAATTTATCTTTTTCAAGTGTTATTTTTTTGTTTATTGGTTATAAATTATTCTTATTAAATTGATTAACTATTTTAATACACTACATTTAATATTTTATAATATTTTTTCCCTTCACACCTATTAATAACTAGCAAACAAAAATATTTATACATTACTGTTTGTATATTTTTATAATTAAAATCATGAATTTTTTTCTACATACACTAAGTTCGTTTAATATTATATTACAGTACCTCTTTATATATTTTAACATTTTTACAATAAATTTATGTATAACATAATTTTTTTGCTATAATTATTATTCTTGCATTTTTTATATCTATTATTTAAATAAAAAATTATTTATTTTTTAATAATATTATCCTAATTTTTAAAACTTCTTTTTACTTAAATATATTTTAAAAATTTATTTTTGTTACTTCTCTTATTATATATCAAATTTTTACATTTAAAAAATCTCTAAACATAATTTTTACCTAAATCCTAAATCGTATTTTAAGACATATTTCTTTATCCCCTTTGCTCTTCTTTTTTTCACCATAAACTATCACAGTATATATAAATTTTTATAAATTTTTCATATGATAAATCATAATTTCACATCATAAATCATAATAATTAATATAAAATAAAAATAATCTTATTATTTATATCATATCCTATATCCTAAAAAAATTTCTCTACCACTATAAAATATATTTTTATAATAACTAATAAAAATTATAATATAAATATAAAAATTATAAAAATACTAACTGGTAAGAAGAAGGAAGAGCAAAGAGAGAAGAGTAAATTTGCTGTGGATGAAATGCGGAGAAGGAAATATTGCCAGAGGGTTATACTGTGAATAGATTGAAGAAAGAATGAAGAATTGTGAGTGGGAGAATGAGAAGCGGTGCGAAGACGAAGAGTTGTGGCCGAATAGTTTGCAGGATTTGATTTCGGCCTTTTGGCCGGAGGGGATTTATAGAAAGGGAAGGAGCAGGAACGCCAAAGTAATTGACACCTTCAAATGTTCAAAGTTTGAACCAGTCTAAAGGTGCCATTGCGTTTGGCACCTTCACACTAGGGCACTATCTGAGTTAGCGCCTTCAAGCACAAGTACCAAGGGCGTCATATTGATTGGCGCCCTAAGAGTGAAGACGCCATTCAGTCTGGTGCCTCTTCGGTGCCAGAAGCGCCATTCAATTTGATGCCCTTCAGTTGCGTGCGTACTTTGGTAAAATATTTCAAAAGAACAGTAAAATGAAAATATATTTCTAAAATAACAGTAAATTAGTACTTTACCCATTGAAATCCACTAAACTAGTCCCAATAACATCAAATCAACAAAATTTGAGCAAATTTATATTACTAACCTCAAATTTTATATAAGATCTTGCTTCAAAAATATCATAATTCACAAAAAATTAGTCATGCAACATGTTTGCATCACAAACAACAATTGATTAGCCATATTATAAAATCTCATAGGAAAAATTGATTAAAAAACCTAATAATTATCCAAAATTGAAAATCTGTAACTAGAGATACCAAATTGCAAAACCAACCACATAGAAAGGTTTGAAACATGCCAGAGATACTCCAAAAAAAAATAGAGCAACCAAAAACACCTTCATGATCACTACAGACTATATGCTTTGCCTGTGCATGCACTTTAGGTGCCTTTTCGAAAACTAGCATGTGTGATGCACACATTGTTATGGAGGTTTGTTATCCTTCAATCTAATATATCATCTTAGTTATCCTAGTTTTGAATTCTAGCCACTAAAGCTATAACAAATCATTCCAATAGAAACTAATTGATACTTTTCTTCTCTCACAATATCAATTTTCTTTCATTTTCTTTTTTTTGGTATTTTACTTTTTCTTAATTCACTAAAATAAACTTAATAGTGAAAAAAACCCAAGGAAACAATAACTTTGAACTATATTTTTCTTTTCTTTTCTTTTCAGTATCTTTTCCTTTTCTAACATTAGAACTAAAAAAAACTTACTAAAAATATAAATAAACTATAAATTCTAGATTGTTGGCTATTTAACTTCTTTGTGGTTATTGGCAATCATATAACTCATAAGTCTTGTGGTAGATAATATTGCTTTAATACCACACATGTTAAAGAATATGATTAGGATTTAGAAGGGATTAGTAGAGAGAGAAGAAAGAGAATTAAATGAAAACATTGATATATTATTTTTAAATAAAAGGCTGAAGTTGTTATATAAGACTCAATCTTAAGGCTCATTGATATAGATAGAGTTCTTAGGAAACCTAAATACTCTAATATTTATAGACTTTAGGTATGAAACAAATAAGCTTATAATTTATTCTAATATCAATAATAATTAATATATGATACTTTCTAATATAACTATAATTATCAATTTAAGAAAACTTTTTAGTATAACATAATTCTAACATATTGAAAAAAAATTAGAAATTTAAATCAACAAGTCAATAGTAATTACTATGTGTATAACAATTTTCTTAATTTCTTTTTTTTGGTACATACATTTTTCATTTTTTTCAATTTGATGATTAATTGTTCTTTTTTCCTTTTATTTATAATATAGATGTTGATGAATGATTTTTTTTTCTCCTTCTCACTCTCATACAATCTAATCTAATTATTGTTAAACACATCATCTAATTGCAAATTTTTTAATACTGTTCTTTCATACTTTAGTTCTACCTTGCCTATCTATTTCAATGTTAATAACTTACCTTTGTCTGCACAATATCAAGTTTATTTTGTTTATATGCAATCAAAAGGTCAAAATTGACTTCACTCATAATTTCTTTTGTTAGTGCCTTATTAAATTCACAAAAACAATGAAATGAGTTAATATTGTGTGAATAAGTTTGACAAAAATATTTCACCTAATAAAAAAGGCCCTGGCAACTATCCATTTTACTTTCATCCTAAATGCTAATCTACACTGCATGTTTGATTTAATTTTGTGAATTTAATGAAAAAAGAAAAAAAATCATGTGACATCTAATTGTTATGGAAAATAATTGGTTAAAATACTATGCTACTACTTATAATTTTAATTGGGTGTTTATAATTTAGAATTAAATTGTCATACTCATTTTAAGTTCTAATTAGTTGCTTCTCATCATAATATATAGGAATGATTAAGGGTATGTTTGTTTTCTACTTTTAAAAATAATTTTTTATTTTAGAAAATAAGAGAACCTGTTTGACAACCTATTTTCAAAATCTATTTTTAAAAACTGTTATCTAAATGTATAAGCTTAAAAATAAGAAAATAGAAATAACTTTTAGTTATTTTCTGAACTTGTTTTCTTATTTTGGATGTTAGTTTTATAATTAAATGAAATATTCCTTATTTATAATATCCATCACCCTTTAATCTTGATTTTTTCTTCAATCCAAAAATAAGTTTTTGAAAACTAAGAAAATAATTTTTAAAAATAATTTTTGAGAACAATTTTTTAAAAACATAAAAATAAAAATATATCTAAATACATCTTAATTTTTCGGTGGGGTGGAGCATAATGAAAGGCGAAGAAGTGCAAACCTGTCAAGAATGATCTAGCTAGTGGTAATTGTTATCGGTAACGATTAGTCATATTTTTATTAAAAAAATGAAAAGTTAAATAATAATTTTTTTAAATAATAGAAGTGATAAAGAGCTTGTTTGTTTATTATTTTTAAAAATAGTTTTTTATTTTTTAATTTTTAAAAATAGAAGAACCTATTTGTCAACTTGTTTTCAAAATCTATTTTTAAAAATTATTCTCTAAATGTGTAATTTAAAAATAAAAAAATAAAAAAAAATTTTAATGATTTTTTGAGTTGTCAATTTTGTAATTAAATAAAATATTTTCTTATTTATAATATTAATAATCCTTTAATCTTGATTTCTCTTTACTTTAAAAACAGTTTCTAATAATAAGAAAACAGTTTTTAAGAATACAAAAATAAAAACATCTTGAAAATTATTAAATTCATATATATATAGTAAGACGAGATCAAATTTAAAATACAAATGAGGGAAAGTTTCTTGGGTCATCAAGTGCAAATTTTACTTATTGATTAAAAAATTTTAAATTATAACAACCCTGTTAAAATTTGAGTAGAAATATTTAACCGATATTATTTCACAAGTAGAAGATATTTAAAGAAGAAAATGTTATTAAAAAAAATAGTCATCCGTGATATGAGTCACATTTGATTTACCCACCAGTAATCATTTAATATATAAAAAATAACTAACATGCAACAACGA
The DNA here is from genome assembly GCA_020226215.1 of Sindora glabra. Taxonomy (NCBI): domain Eukaryota; kingdom Viridiplantae; phylum Streptophyta; class Magnoliopsida; order Fabales; family Fabaceae; genus Sindora; species Sindora glabra. Next base: position 46,568,241 of record CM035227.1, on the reverse strand, counting down.
ATTTTCATCTAAACTTTTGACAAGGTGAAATTTTTTGAGAGATCAAATAATTTATATAAAAATTTTAAATACTTTTCATATAATAATTACTTAATATTAATATATAGTGCCTGAGTAAAGCTTTGCAGGTAGAAATCAAACCATACGCAAATAAGTTGATTTCACTCGTAACATTATTAGGGAGGAGGGAAAGTGTATTTTTTCCGAGAAAGATTCCCCATGGAAAATTTGGGTCGCATAGTCAGTCGTGGATTATCTGAAGTCTGTACTCATTTTCCCGCGTTTTTATCTTTCATTTAGTCCCACTATCGCGCTCAAGTGAGTGAGAGCGGAGGGTGGGTGTTCCGGGAGTGCAGAAGATGGTGAATACGAAGCCATTCGAGGGCGCGAATGTGTTCATGTCGCGCAACCTTGTGCCACCAGAAATCTTCGACGCCCTTCACGACGCTCTTAAGAATAATGGCGCTCAAGTCTTCCTTTGCTGCGATCCTTCCCGCAATGGCCCCGATGATTTCCACATCATAGCTTCTCCTCTTCACGTAATTGCTCACTTTGCTTTCCAGGAGTCTCGAATTTTCTTTAATTCTGCTCTCGTTTCTGATTTTTCTGTTTTGGTTCTCCATTTGCAGGATAAGTTTCAGGATCTTAAAACCAAGGGCTGCAATTTGCTTGGTATTTTTTTTTTTTTGGATAATTGAACAATCTTCACTGTCTGCAATTTTGGAAATTTATATGGCGGGCCTGTTGGTTTTCTTCATTGAAATTTCGGGCTTACTCTTGGGCCAGGGAAGGTGGCGTTGTTACTAATTTTTTGTTTCAATCCCTGGGCAGGTCCTCAGTGTGTGCTTACGTGTGCGAAAGAAAAAAGGTCTCTGCCTAAACAAGGATTTACTTGTTGCCTTGCGATGGATGGTGTCAAAGTTCTTGCATCCGGCTTTGAGATGGATGAGAAGGTATTCTGTTTGTTATGCTTCTGCATGTTTTTGTTTCAAATGTTATTAACAAGGGAAGATTTGATCAATTTCAACTTTTCTTTGTCCCTCTAAAATTTGCGAAGTAATCTTTTGAATGACAGTCAGAAAAGTGACAAGGATGCTAAAATTTGAATCTCTTTTGCATTCATAGGTTTATTTGCCATGTTTCTAGTGTCCAGTTCTGTTTGATAGATATATCTATACGGTCTAACTTGTATATTGTGAGTACACTATTCAACATAATTTACTTCATTTTCTTCACCATGTGTTTTATTGATCTGCATTTGAGTTCTGCATGAATTTATCAACTTTGTTCATAGCAAGTCCCTTTAATTTTACATTTTAGTTACTTGCAGTTGATGTCTTTTTCTTCATTCCTCCATCTTCATTTCCGTCTGTTTTTAGTACATGTAATTATGCTGCAGGTTAAGATACAAGAGCTCATAACTGCAATGGGGGGAGTTCTGCACACTAAAGCATCAATGGATGTCAGCTTTGTTATTGTAAAAAATGTTTTAGCTGCCAAGTACAAGGTCTGTTTCAACATGAAGTTAGGTTCTAGATTATCAATAGTTAACTCATATTTCTTATATTTTCTAACAATCTCATTTGCCTTACTAAACGACTTTTTCACATGCAACGTCCACTCAAGAATTACATGCATGTTAGTCTTGACATGAAGAACTTTTCCAATGTTTGAATTTCGCTGAGTGGACTAAAACCTGCACTTAGTCTTAAGGATTAGATTCCTGGGATGGGATTAAACCTATTGGTATTAGTGAGAGTTGTTACCAGCTAGTAATTTAGGAAGTAACATCAACCATTTATAGGCCTGTTGCTGTTTCTGTATTTAGAATTGTTTGATATGGTATTGCTGTTAGTGTTTACTCTCTTCCTTGTCAGTGGTTACTATGTTATTCTTGCTTTTGAATGACAACAAGACCGGAATAGGTCGCTCAACAGTTTGCACATTAGCAGGGGCTGTGTTCAGTTTGTTGAATTTCATGCTGTCAAGGACATACAACCAAGTTATTTTTAGTTATAGGTTTGGTGTGTAGGAAAGCTTAAGATACATTTATGGCATTTATTTATTTTGAAGAAGACAAATATCAATGAATTTTTAAATTAGTTTGGCAATCAATGCTTCCCCTTTTGTTCCTTGTTTGCATATTTCATCCTCTGAATTTTAGCTGGCTTCTAACGTGACTCTTGATATAGATATAAGGTAATATGCGTTGTTTTCTGGTCAATCAAGTTTTAAGTTTGATTTTTTGAAGACATTTTCACAATGTATAAATTGCTTCTCAAATATGGAAATTTATGGATATCTACAATTTCACATATTTTAAGCTGTTGATTCTACTAGTAGAGTGTTATAAGTCAGCAAATCATTTGTACTCTCTTCACAAAACTTTTTGAAGCTTTTAGGTGCTATTCATGTCAATTGATGAGTTACAATCTAATTATTTTACATTTGACAGTTGGCTTTGAATATCCTGAAGAAACCAATTGTCACAAGGAGTTGGTTGGACCAATGCTGGAATGAGCATCGTGTTGTTCCACAGGAATCATATCGGGTTCCTCCTTTTACTGGGTTGACTATTTGTGTAACTGGGATTGTTGGAGGTTATGATTTTAGCTATCTGTTGGTGTTGACCATAATAGAATATTTCTTTGTTGGATGCTAATTTGCTTGCCTTTTTTCAGGTGAGCGCAAAGAGATTGCAAACCTTATTTTACAAAATGGTGGAAAATACTCTGCAGAGCTAACAAAGAAGTGCACGCATTTGATTTCTAATATATCCTTCTCATAGTTGCATACCTTTTCAGTTAAACAAAGTGGGATGTCAAAAGTTTTGATACCTTGATGGTATTCACAACTCAGATATCCATAAATTTATGCTATTAGAATCAATTGCGCTTGCTTATCAAATAGGAAGAAAGAGAAAAAAAAGGGGATGAAATGCTTTTTGTAACCTGTGATCGTGCTAAAAGTTTGAAGTGAAATTCTATCTTGGCTTCATATTCTACATTTTTAGGAAAACTTTTATTGAAGCCTTTTTCCCCTATATGTTTGAGAGAAAACATTTAATGAGACTTATTTCTGTTCTCTTCCCTTGGTCAAGTTAGATATTAATATAGGTATTATTTTGTGATTTACTTGATGCAGTGACAAGAATTACATTGCCTTAAGCACCCTGTTTTCCATACAATCTGCATAAGGGTTTAGCAATTATGTTTTATTCACTAGGTTCTCATGCAGTCCTCTAAGTGATTTTGTATTTTGAGTTGGTAATTATTGTTCAGTGAGTTAGATGTTGTATTCTTGACTGTCCTTAAGCTCCTAAAGGTGACAAATATAAGGTTGCGAAACTATGGGGCTCCATTCGTATTGTGACCAGGAAATGGGTAGATCAATCTATTGCCAGAAAAGGTCTCTTTGTTGAAATGCTTTGTTCTGCAATACTTTTTTATTTTTGAACTTAAGAGAAGGACTCTACCCCTATCTGACCTAGAGTTTATCCTTTTTACTTAATGAATAGCATGTCTTAATGAGGAGTCCTATCCCGTTCAAGATAGACCTGTATCTTCTCATAAAATTACAAGAGATTGTTTGACATCACAACATAGCCAAGAAAAGGATATTGGGAAGTCGCAGTCTGCAGCATCCTCATGGGCTACAGATTCAAATATGCCTGTGGTTTCCTGTGATGAGTTTGTGGATCGAGATCTAGAAGCTACTGAGTCACAAAATGTGTCTTCTGCCTTTTCTTTTGAACCTTTTGTTAAGGAGGCAGATGCTGAAGCACCTTCAGTGCAGCCTGGCAATGAACAGAACCTTGATGGTGCTGTTGCCAATGATTCTGAGTCTGATGATAATGATCTATACTTATCAGAGTGCAGAATATTGCTTGTTGGGTTTGAAGCCTCTGACATGCGCAAATTAGTTAATATGGTGCGTAAAGGTGGAGGGTCCCGATACATGTCTTTTAATGACGAGTTGACGCACATAGTAGTTGGAGCTCCTTCAGAAATGTAAGTCTATTTTGACATCAAGTAGAATATTTTAGTTGCATATTGTGGTTTCTTCATTGATATCTTCACTCTGTAACTTCAGGGAAAAGAAGGATATAAGAAGTCTTGCTGCTTTTGGTATCATTAAAGTTGTGAAAACCACCTGGCTTGAAGATTGTGACAGTGAAAAAAAAGCAGTTCCTGTTCTTAGGAGGCACATTGCCCATGATCTACTTCTTCCAAAAGGTCTGCCATTATGATGTGCAAATTATTTTTTTCCCCCCTTATTGCTCGCGTTCAAGCCAAAAAATACTTTTTTGGCTAAACTTAATATTTTGATCAGACTTATCTATGGTGATGTTCATCAATGTGTGTTAATGAAGTGCATCCTTTTCTGTTTTCCAATTTCTTAGACTCAGTATGCTTTTCAAAAGGAGCAGCAATGGGCAATGTGTGCATTAATCAAGGTAAAAGCGCAGCAGCTTCCATTCATCAAAATTTGCAGGCTGATCCCATGGTGGGTAATGGGGACAACAGAGTTGAAATGCCATCATCGACTGAGAAAAACAAAGAGAAATCAGAAATTCATCTAAATGATCACAACTCTCTAAAAGCAATGGGCAGATCTACACAGAAAAATCAACTTCCAGTTTCTAATAATAAAATCAAGGATCAACAGAAGATGCAGTACAATGCCTATGTTCAAAATCTGAAGTCATCTACTGTTTTCTGTGGAAGAACATTTTGCTTTTCAAGTGGCTTTCCTGAAGAAAGGGTAAGTTGTCAAATTGTATGTTTTAACGGATATGAATATGATATGATTTAGCCCTAGAATTGGTACTTCTTAATTATGAAGTCAATAGGTAGAACCCAAAGTTTGAAAGTGAACTGAGAGAACATCTGAAGAATCTTATTATAATCGGCTTTCAAAAGTATCTAGAGATACAAACTGAAGCATTTCGGTGGGAAAGCTTAATGATTCATCTTTTCCATAAAAGAAAACTCCATGATTCACTTGACCACCTCTTATCTGCCCAGATGATTATTCACATTACTCTATACTGGAATGCCTTCTTTATAGGTGAGCTTTGTCTCTGTTTTCTTTTTACTGACAGTGAATGCAACAACCAATTTCCATCAATGCCTTAAACCGTCATCATATAAAAAACCTACTTAATTCTCTTGATCCAACTTAAAATTGTAGTTCACCATAAAAACTGGATTGTGCCAGTCAGATTTGCATAGAAATCGGGCATTATTGTTGTCTTAATTTTGATTTTTTCTCTTTGATTATTTTTGATACTCTTATGTATTCTCTTATCTACTTATAAAATTTTCTCTTTTGATTTAAAAAAAAAAATTATTTGACCATTTTCAGTTTTCAAAATCTTCAGCATTTAAATGGAGACTGAAACAAGTGGTTGGCTATGGTAGTTTCATAAAACACCAATATTCTTGATGTGTTAGCTGATGGTTTGGGATTGTAGGTGTTATGTCAAAATTTTGTAGATGATTCCACCAAAATTTACTGAGATAGTTAATCGCTGATACATTTAGGGACTATTTTAGTCTCAATCGTATGATGGTTTAATATCATTTTCTAAAATGCTTGCATTATTTAATAACTTAGTTTGGTGTATCATTGTATTATTGAGTTTAATAAGACATCGATATTCTTGATGTGTTAGCCATTGTTTTGTAGGCATTTTGTCAAAATTTTGTTGATGATTCCACCAAAAATTACTGAGATGATTTATGCCTTTGATAACCACTTTAGTCACAATCAAATCGGGGTGTGATGTGATCTCATTTTCTGAATTTCCTGCATTATTTAATAATTTAGTTGGGTGAAGTTCTTAAGTATTTTGTGTTTAGTGCCTTTTTTTTTTCAGTTTCTAAAATGATTAATTACACACTTGCGTATGTCTCTTATCATTGTGTTGTCTGTCAGAGAGATGAAATTGTTCAATGGATAAGTCAAGGTGGAGGAGAGCTAATAAATGGCCAAGCAAAACAGAAAGCTCACTATATTATTGAGTGTCATGGTGCAACATCTAGGTTTGCAGATGTTCACCAAAGTACGTATATTTCTAGTCATTGGATCCGATCTTGTTTGGAGGTAAGAATGAAAAATTCATAAATGCAAATTTTCTTAGCGTACATTATTTGTCAGCTTAATTATTTTCTGCACCTGCAGTTGGTTGATTGGTGTTTAATTTATATATGGAATAAAAGTTGGGATATAGGGTGACAGACTGACAGGAGTCAGGTGACAAGTTGGTTTGCTCCAACCATTCGCAGTTTTCATCTCAAAAGGATTTAATAGAGTATCAAATATGGAATTCAGGCCCACTTAACATGGATACAATCACAAAATGAATCTCATATGATCCTAGTACTTTCTGAAGCAACTGTGGGAAATCTGTGGCTAATTTTCCTAACTCGTGCTCTTGCATTCCCCTATTACTGATGTAGACCAAAGAATTATGTCCTAAATGTTTCAAAATATTTTACTCGAAATGTCAAAACCATTTTGAATATATGGAAATAATATTTGATGTGATCCCTTGAAGGATTCTCATCACCCCTGCGTAAATTTTATCTTTTTTCCATCTTCTTTATTACCTCGAATGATCACGAAGACTAATGGTATGTTCGTGAGTTATGAGGGGAAGCGAAAGGAAGACAATGAAAGAGAATGGAAGGGAAGGAAAGGGAGGAGGATAGATGGTTAAGAGAGGACTTTCCTTCCTGTTGTTAGGATGTTCAGAAAATTCCACAAAATCCCCCAAATTGGAGGAACACAAAATAACAATGGAGGGTGTTGGAGCCCTCAATCTCTTTCCTTCTTTAATCAAAACTCCCAAAGAGGGGGGGGGGGTAACCTTCCCTTTTCTTTCTTTACCTTCCATTCTCCTCCATCCAAACATAAGTCTTGATATGCCCTTTTGTTGAGTTTCTTCTTTCAAATTCACCTTATAGTTCATCACTATTTTGTAATATTGCTGATACTTATCTGATATATTGGTAAATAATTTTGGCTCTTTTAATCTGTTTGCTGTTTGTCCTTTGGCATCATAGTAAATCATTAATGCAACAATGTTGATTACAGTTGTGTAGTAGTCTGAATTCTGTGAGAATTTGTTTTGTTTGCTTTCACTAATACTGTTATCATAATTGATGATGGGATTATGATATCTCCATTTTAGGATGGATCCCTGCTTGATGTTGATAGTCATATTATTTATTCTCCACTTCCATGCCGTGTACCCTTGCCTGGGTTTCAAAGCTTCCGATTTTGTGTTTCACAATATGAGGGGAAAGACAGAATTCTGCTTCGGAATTTGTGTTTTGTTCTTGGAGCTAAATTTGGGGAGAAAATGAGTAGGAAGGTCACCCATTTATTGTGTAAATTCACCAGTGGACCAAAGTACATGGCTGCTTGTAAGTGGGGGGCCCAACCAGTTACATCTGAATGGATATCTGAATGTGTCAAACAGGTATATATTCTCTATATGGGGCATTGAGATCTACAATGCATGCTTGTGTTGACTTATCTCATAATGCTTGCATGTCTAAATATATATTCTCTGTCAGAATGGTGTTGTTGCAGTTGATCAGTTTTTACCAAAAGAAGCCACTGCTCAAGATCAAGAGGCAGGAATGTGTACTGTGAGTCAATTTCCTACCCAAGCTGCTCAAATGATAAGCGGAGAGATTCCATCCCAGTTTGCCAGTCAATCACAATTTCTGAGAAGCACTCAAAATCAAATTTTAGGTAGTGAAGCCAACAATTACAGGGCTGATTCTAAATCATCTACTGTTTATAGCAAAAAGGCAAGGCTTCTGGGAGATCCTGGTCCATATGATAATATGCTTTCTGACAGAGATCCAGAAGTCCTTATACATGGCATGAATGCTACTGGAGACCATATGCTTAAGGAGGTCTCTCAAGCTGTTCCTGATGTTGCTGCTGCAATTGAGGACTTGTTGGAGCAGACTAGTAAGGTAAAAGTGCTGCAATGATATTTTAGTCATTTGTTGATATTATACTTAAATAATGTGTTTTATTCCATTATGTCGAAGCTTAAATGGTTAACTCACTTCTTTCCTTCGTTTCTCTAAAGATGCATGATCAGAAGTCAACAGGGACATCAGGGTGTGATAAAAGTGTATCCTTCAAATCTGGTCATTTTATGTTTGATTTCAATGTGATTGATTTTTCATTTTTTTTTTCTTTAATGTTTAAATGAATTGCAATCCTTGATGTTAAGACAGATTTTCTCATCTAATTGTTCTACTTCTGCCCTTGGTGAAGACCATTCAAGTCCTCATGCAGTTGTTGGTTTATCCACGCACTGGTTAAACAGGTAAGCTCTCTGTAACCTCTCCAAAAATTAACTCAATTTTCCGTCATTGTGCAATATAATCTTCCTTTGTCAAAGTGACAATTTATTATATATATATATATATATTTTTTTTCCCCAGTATCGTTATGGAAGGGGAATCTATTTGATGCGGAGATTTGCTAGGCTTGACAATTTTTTTCTTTTTTTAACTTTGTCACTGGTTTATCTCATATGACTGCATAGTGCTTGTGAAGGGTAGAAATCAGCGATTGCTTCTTTTTTTTCTCTCCCCCTTCCCTTCTCTTTCATTGTTTCTCTTTTATTGTTCTCACTATTAATTTGTAATAAGGCGATTTTGCAACACACTCTTGCATGCTGTGCTCTCCACCTACAACCAGGAGTTGTTATGGAAGTTCTTAGAATAGTGGTTCTGGCAACTTCTTTTTATTCAGCTGCAAATTATCCCTTTCAAGAAAATGGTGTAGATGTATTAGTAGGTCTTGCATATCATTTTCAACCTTTTTTTCCAAATCAGTGCTGAGCTTGTAATTTTACAGAAGTGGCAGAACAGATAATGATGACTATGCTTCTCGAGATAGACGTGCCAGCATTTATGATGGCTTTAGTGAAACGCAAACAGAATCCCAGGTATTATCTTAGTCATCTTTAGCTCCTATTAATTTTCTAATATGATCATTTGTTGTTCTGTATTTGCTCTCTCTCTCAAATATATACTATAAGCTCTCTTCTGAACCTGGAAAAAGAGTGGTAACACCTGCTTGTCAGATTCCTGGTGACTTTCTCTTAATTGTGGTCATGAGAATAGATTCTCCGTGTTACAACTGCAGGTTGTTGGTTACGAAGAAGATTTGTCAGGAAGGCAAATGCTTATAGACAGAGTCCTGACCCGAAGTAGCCTGACTTGAAACACTAGAATAGAGACTTGAAGGTGGATTTTAGTAGTAAATAACAATTTGGTGATTTGATGGTGAATCTGTGGATAGTAGCTCTTTCAATGCTAGACTTGTGTCTTCTCTTGCTCTGGTCAGCAGAATGAGAAAAGAAAACGACAGGTCGGCATAGCATGTGATTAGAAACTATATTTGTTGTACCTATATGTTGAGCGAGTTCGATCCATAGAACTAGGTTGGAAATGAAAGTAGAAATCTTTATTTTTGGCATAGCCTGATTGTAATCACTGTTGTATTTGAACAAGCTCTCCTGGCATGCCTTTGCCCATTGGATAAGGCTAACAGCATGACTTCAGATTGTTAGCGTTCTTGATTACCGTCATAACATGAAACCGTTATGATTGTTATATTTTTTGTGAATGCTTTAAATTTTAATTTTAATTAATGACCTCCCGAAATGAATTGGAGCAAAGATTAGAATGAGTAATATCACTACCCTCTTATGCATTCCTTGACAGATGTAAATAAAATTCTATCAGCTCCCATTACCACGGTAAAAAATCTGAACACAAGCTGAAACCCCGAAAGAAAGCTGTAGTGTTATTCTAATAGGTGTCATTTCTTGTATAAGAAGGAAGTAAAGAGAACAGAATGAACACGAATTAAGTGGAGCTGTATGAGCTCAGTTCATCGTAATTCTTAAAAAGATTTGCCTTAGAGCTCCCAGCTATATGGCTTGGATTTCTTACAATCCTAACTGTTTCCCCCTAGGAACCAACAGGAATTCAGGCACGCTGCCAGCTTCTAACCATCTTATATTCTTGGAAATAAGAATTAAAGAGAAATAATTGGAATAAAGACGAGCTGGCTGAAGTGGTGTCTTAGGAAAATTTTAACATTTTATACTCATGACTTGCACCAGTTACCCTCCATAACCTCAATTTGTCCAAAAGAATGCTAAGCTAAATTCTTCAAAGGAAAATCTTGAAACTGGAAACACAACCTGTGGAACTCCTCATAAGCAGCTTCTTCCTCATGTAATGGGACCATCGGACCATCACCTCAATGGACAGTGATAGCACGGTTTTGCCTTCTTTCAGAACCTCCTATCATATCGTATAATTGTAAGGGAACAATTTCATCAGCAATCATTCGGGATAAAGCGGAAATACTTCTTTTCTGGGCACTGGACTCTATTCGTATAGTTGCAATTTCAAAACCCATTCTTCGACAGAGAGCGCTCTTTGATCTTTTATTTTTTATTGTCAACTTGCTCCTCTATTCTACCTTGTACTTTCACCAAGTTTTGCTTTAGAATGCCGAGGATCTGTTCCCTTCTAGTAAATATCTTTCTTACAATCGTAGTGGGGAACTCATGCAACCTGCTCACATACTCTTGAAATACCTTTAGCCACCTGACTTGCAGCAAATGGATGTCCCAAAGCGATCAAGTGTCTATACTCAGATAATCTATCCACCACCGCCAATATAACCACCTTGCCTTGGAAGGAAGCAATCCTGTAATGATGTCAATGCCCTTGCTTCAAATTGGCTATCTTTCCCAGGATTTAATCTTCCTTGTCCCATCTTAGCTTAATCTATTCCCACAAATTATAATTAACGCATAAATGCTCCTGGCTTGGGCCTCGTTGATGTGGATAAGGAATTTGCTACCAAAATCTTGCATTTCTTGTTGTGGATCTTCTAACATAGCCAAGCAACTTCTCTAACTACCAATGCTAAATTGGAGTATTAATTTTCAGCTGCAAGAGTTATTTGAGGGCTTTGTGATCATTTTGGTTATGGAGTGATGCCCAATGACATAAGAACTTCACTTACCGATAGCAAATCCAATAACAAAGCTCTTCCTCGTATACGAACAGGCCTGGAAATTCTGGTCCCATTGCTCTGTTGGTAAAGGCAATTAGCTGTCTGGATTACGTTAGTATAACCCCAGTGCTCCCACCACATGCGCTATCTCAAATACGAATAGCTTGTAAAAATCTGATAGAGCCTGCACGGCAGTGATAAATCCCAATTTCTTTCCGAGTTCTTGGAGAGCACTCCGACGATAAAGGCAGTAATATCATAGGAGAGAATGTAGCATAAAAGAAAAAGTGAAGACCTCTTTACAACGTACATTCTTAGTTTACATGGAGGTGGTATCTAGGTTGATGTGGTAGTGAGTAACCTGATGACCAATCCTAATTTTGGGTTATGTGATACTAAACATACACCAAGAGTCGTGATAAGATATTTTGAATAATGTCAAGGATGTTCGGGAGCAGTTTCTTTAAATTTGGATTGATCATTGATGGATTGATCTACTATACTAGACTTGGTTAATTTTGTTCTTGGTTTGTCATTTAGGGGAGACCGACTATTTTGGTTGTATCAAGTAGACATTATTTTCTTAAAGAATCAAATGCAACTAGAACTTCACTAAACCATCCAAAGGCATCCTTCTTTAGTATACAGTTAAGGGTTTTGCATTATTCCCATAACACTTAATTAGGCTTCTATAATACCCAGGTAGGCCTATGGAGCCTTTAAATTGCAACTCCGTCTATTGAAATGATATGTATGACCTGTAAGTATTCCACCAGATTTTGAGCAAATGCACACTTGCTCTTTTTGACGCAGGTGCTGTTGCCTGAGTACCTCTTGATTTGATGTTACCCTGACTAATTATCAAACTTGGTAAATGACAGTTTTTGCGTTTAACCTTCTGGAATCTACACAAAAACCTCTTTAAGTGTTGTCATCCTTTTATACAAGAACCGCAAGAGACTAGTGCTAGGCCTAATGGCCCCATACGCATCATCCTCTACTGGCTTCTCCATAATAAATAATGTCATCTTGAATATGGTCCTATATTCACAGGTTCACCACCTTATATCAAGTGAATTTTGGGATCATGGGCCTTTGTTGGAGTGGCATGGTGCTAATGATTCTAGAAAGGACTATTTGGTGAGTTGGAATGTTAATTTGTTCTTAACCAAAGAAAAATGGAGGTTTAAGAATAGGTAATTTTCTTTTCAAGTACGTTTTGCTTTATGGTTGTGGCGCTTTCCTTTGGGAATGGGTTCATTATGGCATAAAATAACTTTGGGGTGATGAGAATCGCTTTGTTATAAAATAAATACAAATCATGACAATTATAAAAGATGAAATTGAAGACAAAAATAGTGAACTAATGTTCTTTCTTTTGATTATATTTCAATATCACAATGAAAATGAAATGAACGCCTTTATATAGCTAAGGTCTTTTATGGTGAAGAAAAACAATTTTAAGGGCGCTTACAAATAGCCTATTATAACCTCGTTGCCACTTGCAACAATTCGTTGTCTACAATATAAGATTGGACAGTTTCTTTTTCACATAAATTGGACATCCACATTCACTTGTATGATTTATAATACTCTCTATTGGATGTTTATTTTATAAAACAATATGTCTCATTAAAACTTTTACTAAAGAAAAACCCAACAGAAAAAAAATTTCAATAAAAGAAAAAGAGTATATAATTCTTTGCCAATTGCCTCATTAAAAATCTTATCAATAAAAATGTAGTGGAAAAAAATTAAGAAAGAAAAAGGAGTAAAATATGCATTCAACTCCACCAATTGAGAATATTATTTAAGATTTCTGAAATGGTGTAATCCAATCTTCTAAATTAATTTTTGAAAGGTTGATATGGGGAATGCCTACGTGAATGAATCTACTAAATTATCACTTGTATAAATTTGTTGAACATCAATATCACTATTCTTTTGAAGATTGCGAGTGAAAAACTACTTTAAAAAAATGTATTTTGTTCTATCCCCTTTAATGTATATTCTCCTTTTAATTGAGCTATACAAGCAGCATAATCTTTATACAATCTTGTTGGAATTTCTTTATTAGGATTCAAGCCATAAGCTTCTTGAATATGTTAAGTCATTGATCATAGCCAAACACATTTTTTATTTGACTTGTGAATTGTTATTATCTCTACATAATTTAAAAAAGTAGCAGTTATAATTTGTTTTGTTGAACATCATGATATAGCTATACTGTCACATGTAAATAAATAGGTAGTTTGACCCCTATATGGATCTATCAAATATTATGCATATGCAAAACTAATTAGTTCTATTCTAGAGTTATATGGATAAAATAATCCCATGTTAGTTGTTCCTCAAAGATAATAAAATATCATTCCAATACATTTGAGTTGGAGATGAACTATATCTTATTAATAAACTTATTGAAAAAGAAATATCAGGATGCATGTTATTAACAAGGCATATTTGTACTAATTACACTAAGATATGGGCGTTGTTTGGTGAATGGTGTTTCAAAAGGTTTTTAGCTTGTTTGACTGTATTTTGGTTGATTGACTAATTTTTAATTAAAAAAGCTATTTGATGGGCAGCTATTTAAAATAACTACTCCCCTCCTAAACGCAATTTTTGAAAATGCTGCAATATGCAATATTTTCGATCAGTGTTTTCAACTATTGTTTTTAAATAACAAAATTACCTGTCTCTCTTTATCTCCATGCAATAATTAGAAGCCTTTCTTTCCGTCAAATCTCTTCTAGCTTCATCTTAAACACTTTTTTCTTTCATTTTTTTTAGGTTTATTTTTTAAAAAATTAATACCTATAAATATTATATTAATTTATTTTAAATAAATTAATAACTATAAATATTATATTAATTTTTATATTTCTAATTTTATCTTTTTATAAAAAATTATAATATTATTTTTACATAAAAATTAAATAATTATAATTATTAATTTTTTTAAAAGTAAATAATAAAAATTATAATAATATAATTTTAAAGAAATTTTTAATATATAATAATTTATAATGATATATTATTTATTAAAAAATAATTTGTTAAATAATATATAAAATCTAAAATATTAAAAATAAAAGAATACTTCAATAACTCATAAAATATATTCATGTCTTTATTTATTCATTTTACATACAAACAACTAATTATAAATAACTAATTTTATCTAAATATTTTTATTCAAATAGTTAGTACAATCAGCTGATCAAATCAGCTAATACAATCAGCTTATCAACTAATAATTAATCAAATTAACTTAACCGCTACAAGCTATTAGTTAATTATCCAAATAAGGCCATGGTACTTTTGGACTAAGAACTTCTTCTTTCTTCTCTTAAAGTTGAAAAGGGTTCTCTATTAATATCAAGTGAATGTATAACTATTAGGGCACTCGATGGATGTAATTTATTTATATAAAAGCATGATTGGACCCTTTCAATATAATTTGATTAGTGGACAAAGATTTTATTAGTCAAATGCTCAATTTGTAAACCAAGATAAATATTTTATTTTTTCAAGATATTTTCATTTTGAACTCCTTTTTCAAGTATTCTACTACCTTTGAGAGTTCTTTATGAGTTTCAATAATGGTAAGATTATCAAATACATATTGCAATTATGGAAATTTAAATTCAAATTTCTTTATAAAAACACAAAGGTAGGTGGGATCATTTTTATATCTTTCATTCAACAAATATTCACTAAGGTGATTATATCACGTTCGTCTAGATAGCTTTAATCCATACAATGATCTTTGTAATTTAATTGAATATATTTCTCAAGAATTCAAAATTCAAATTGCATGTTTTAGGCATTTTAAATTCTTTAGGAATTTTCATATCTATATATATATATATCATTGTCAAGCTTGCAATATAAATAAGCTATATAAGATGCAAATTGAGCTTCCTTCATACTACTAGGCTAATGAAATATTCTCCATCACATGAAAATATGTTTCTCCATACTCAATACTAGGCCTTTGAGAAAAACCTTATGCTTTAAGTTGTACTTTATATCTTACAACTTCATTTTTCTTATTTCTTTTTTAGACAAAATCCATTTGTATCTTATTCGCTTTACACCTTCAAGTGTTTGGGCTACTAATTCAAAAACTTCACTTTTTGAAAGTGAATTCAATTCTAGTTGAATCGCATCTTTTCATTTTAGGTCAATCATCTTTATATTGACATTCTTCAACTATTTTTTATTTGAGATGCTCACTATTTTGTATAACATTAAATGTTGCATTACATAAGAAAATGTTATTGATAACTATTTCTTTTCGGTTCTATTTTTTTTAATGTAGAGATATAATTTATTAATATTTCTTCATTTTGAATAATTTTAGATACTTGAGCTTTTTTTGGAAGTTTACCATTAATTATATTTTAATTCTTTTTAAGAGCATTTATCTCCTCATTATTTTTCTCATCTATTATCTTTTTCTTAAGAGGGTTTTTAGTTTTAGAATTAATTGGTCTATCATGTTTCAAGTGTGCCTTAGATTCATTTGCTACAATAAGTGCAAATTGTCTTAGAAGGAATCAATTCAAACTAAAGCATTTATAATTGATATATATGATTTGATTACTTTCTTTGGATCAATAAATACATCTAGTAGTTGGTTTGGTAATCTTTGCAAATGAATAATCTTTTAGACTTCAAGTTCACATTATTTTGTGTAAGGATCAAGGTCATTTAGAGATGATTTATTCCATGTAATATCCTTTTTTAGCTACTTATTTTCTTCCTCTAATATTGAAAATTTTGTTTCATTAAAATGACAATCAAGAAAATGAGTAGTGAATATATTTTCCTGTCATTAGTTCAAGATATTTAATAATTAATGGACATTCATATCCAATATATATTCCTATCCTCCTTTGAGGACCTATCATTGTGCATCATAGTGAGCAATTGGAACATATACCACACATTTAAAAATTTTTAGATGAGAAATATTTGGCCCTTGACCTAAAAAGCCAATTGTAATATTGAATGTTTATGATAACTTGTTAGTTTGATGGGTATAAGTGTCACTTGCATGTAAAATAATATATCCTCAAGTAGAAATAGAAAGTTTCATTTTCATAAGCAAAGGTCTAGCTATAAACTCAAGGTATTTAATAAAAGATTCTGCTAAACCATTTTGCATATGAACATATGCTACAAGATGTTTAATAGTTATTCCAATTAATATACAATAATCATTAAAGTAAATATATTATATTAATTAGATAATTAGGAAATTGTTCTTCAAATCAAATTATTTGAGCAAGTAATCTAGTAAATGCTAAATTGGGTGTTGACAATAAACCCACATGTGACCATCTTGTGGAAGTAACAATGCCATAAAATACCTAAATGGTCCACTTAATAGATGAATAGGTCCACATATGTCAACATGTATTCTTCCCAAAAATATAAGGGATTCAAATCTAATTTTAATTGATGATTACCTTATAATTAATTTGCCTTGAGAACAAGTAATGCATGAAAATTTATTAAATTAAAAAATCTTCAAACTTTTCAATGGATGACTATATGGATTTTTAATAATTTTTTACATTATTATTGATCCATGATAGCCTAAATGATCATGTGAAATAGTGAAAATATTTTGATCAATGAACTTCTAGTTCACTATAGCATTCATCTCAATTGGATTAATATACGTGTAATATAAGGCAAAAGAATATGATGTAATTTTCTAATACATTTTTCTCATTTGAGACAACTACTATAATATAAAAATATGCAACATCTTTTTCATTTACTATCCTAGTATGGTATCCATTTTGTTGTATGTCTCTAAAACTTAATAAGTTTTTTAAAGACTTGATAAACAATAATGCATCATTTATAGTTATTTGTTTTCCTTTTAGTAAAATTATATCAACTCTTTTGAAAATTTCAATCAATTTAGTACTACTAGATGTTATATTAACATAATTTTCACTAATCTTTAACATGAAAAAATATTTTTTATTCTTAAGAATAATGTGTGTTGTTACACTATTCATGAAATACAAATCTTCATTGTTGACTTTTGATCCAAAAAAATTAGGAAGTGCCTATATTTTCTTTGTTAAAACAAAATAAAAAAATTGTAAGAAAAATTGCAAAACAACAAAAGGAAAGCCTTACATATAAAATTTCACAATATAACAAAAGGAAATGTTATATATAAAATTTTAATTAAAATTAAATATAACTAAAAAATACT
This sequence comes from Sindora glabra, assembly GCA_020226215.1. Lineage (NCBI taxonomy): Eukaryota > Viridiplantae > Streptophyta > Magnoliopsida > Fabales > Fabaceae > Sindora > Sindora glabra. The sequence goes on along the minus strand of CM035227.1, from coordinate 46,550,915 downwards.
AAAAAATAAATTCTCTTAATTTTGGACATTTTCATCTTTCTTTGAAGTGTTTAAAGAACTAAGTCACATCTAAATGTGTTGTATCATGGGTGAAGGTATCATCTTCATGAGTAAAATTAGCTTCTATATATTTTTTTCTTTCTCTTTAAGTGAAGATTGATAAAGTTTAACAAGATGTTTAAACATATGACAAGTACATAACTAATGCCCTTTTATGCTACATCGATAACATATATTTTTTGAACCCTTTGAGTTCTTATTATATTATCCTTTTTCCTCATTGTTTTCCCACTTCTAGTGATAAAAAGTAATTTTATGATTATTCATACCATTTTAGTAACCATCATGATTGTGATAATTAATTTAATTTTTTTAATGGCCATGATTATAGCCACAACTTTGTTCTTACCTAAACTTTTTAGTTGATAATGCATTCACTTTAGTGATGGAGCAGAACTAGTTGGATGAGCTCTATGATTTTTCATTAAAAGCTTGTTATTTTGTTTAACCACAAAAAGATATGAAATCAATTCAAAATATTTTTAAATTTTTTTCTCTATATTGCTATTGCAAAAGCATATTAGATGCATGAAAAGTAAGAGATTTTTTTTTCAAGCATGTCTTTTTTAGTAACTTTATCTCCATATAATTTCAATTGAGAATTAATCTAAAATATTAGCAAAATTATATTCACTTATTAATTTAAAATCTTGAAAATGTAAATGCATTCAATGATAATGAGCTTTTGGAAGAATCATAACTTTCTAATGGTCATACCTTTCTTTTAAGCTTTTCTAAAGGATAATGGTATCTTTTATTATAAGATATTCATTTTTCAATCCTTTATAAAAATGGTGACAAAAGAAAATCATTACACCTTTGCATGTTTTTGTAATTATTTTTTATTTCCTTCTTTGATTATATCCTTGAGATCCATTAATTCTAAATGTATTTTAGCATCCAATATCAATGAAAGATAATTCTTTCTAATAACATCAAGAGCTACAAATTCAAACTTTGTAAGATTTGTCATGATAGTAACTAAAATATAAATGATGATTAGATTAGAAAAATGAGATGTTAATTAAAATATGAATAATACATTACAATACAAATAAGAAAAAATTATAATAGACATTATTATCTATATATGAGATACAATTAAAAATAAAAATCAAAGAAATAAATAATATATCAAAGATAAATAATATGATATGGTAAATAGAATATATCTTAAAATAAATAAATTTAAAGATAAAAACTTGAACCTAAAATTCAAACAATAGATGACTATGCAAGTAAAAATAGCAACTTTAGAATTTCACTTCATTTGCGCATAGCTTTGTATTAATAATGTGTTATAAAATAAATACAAATCATGACAATTATAAAAAATGAAATTGAATTCAGAAATGATGAACTAATGTTCTTTCTTTTGATTATATCTTAATATCACAATGATAATGAACTAAAGGCCTTCAGTATAGCTAAGGTCCTTCATAATCAAGAAAAATAATTTTAAGATGGCTTACAAATAGCTTATGAAATAGCTTGCTATGCCCTCTTTGCCGCTTACAATTTGCCACATACAATATAAGATGGGATAGTTTCTTTTTCACACAAATCGTACATCCACATCTACTTGCATAGTTTATAATATGTTGAGAAAGCATGCTTTTTTGGGGGGTGTAAGGGAAAGGGGGAAGGGTGTGGTTTGTTTTTCATGTCTATTTTCATTTCATACTCCTTTAATTTGTTCATATGTAGATCTTTGTATGACCCAACTATAGCCATGATCAATTTGGAATTAGTCTACCAATTTCGATAAGTCTTCCTAATTCTACTAATTAAATGGAGAAACAAAGATTTAAAAGGACTTAAGTAATAATGTGTACTTAATCATATTAATTAATATCAATATTTAAATCCACAATCTAAGTATGTAGGAGAAAAAAGGGAGCTAGACTCATTTCTAACTTCCAATCCTTACCAAAAAGATAAGTTAGTTTAACTAATGCCTTATGAATTTCCCTAACAAGTACTATAGCTACTAATCTTTCCACCAAATGATAAGCCAAGGCCCACTATTACATTCACTCTAGAATTTTAAAATTTTATTTTGTAAAGAGAATAATTAACTAATTTTAGAAGTAATAATTAAAACTGAAAATTGTGTGTGAGATGGATAAACAATGATAAGATAAATATGAATGAAATATTAGGAGAAGAGAGAGTTAATTGATTAAAGAGTTTTAAATAAATTTAGGATGAGGAAAAGTAGATAAAATAAAATGTTTAAAGGCTATAAGTGTTTAAAGGTGAGTAATTAAGCACGGAGGAGATTTAAGATATTTTTTTCATTTTGCCCCTATACTATTTCCTCTTTTACCCCTCTTAAATCAGCTATCTTTATTCCTTTAACCAACAAAATTCCTAACTCTACAGAATTCCTTTCCATTCTTCACTTCTTCTTTTTCTTCTTTATTTTCCTTAGTCAAGCTACTTGAGAGTTAATCCTAATTAAATCCATAAAAGAAGTAAGCTAAGATCTCCATTCATAACTAATTTCTTCCTCATTTTCATTGGATTTGAAGACATTAGAATGTTTTGACCCAAAAGGGGAAAATATGAACCCTAATCTCACTATGATGATTTTGAGTATTTAGAAACTAATAATCCTCACTTTTAACCTCCTAATTTTACCTTCATACTACGTAAGTGAAGATTTTAGTCCTATTTTAAATATTTAATTGGATTTGTTAAGTTTAAGTTTAAGTTTTAAGTTTTAGATTTATGATGAATATAGGAGGAATGTGATGATTTGTTTGATTTTGATGTTGAAAAGTGGCATGAAATTTTTTTTAAGGTGCATTTATGATATATATGCATTAATGGTATAATAAATGCTTTTGGATGGTATTTATGGTGAATGATCTATGAACATAGAAAATATGTAGTAGTTGGCTATATAATTAATTATGACCTAAGATCTTTCTTTTAGAGAGCCATAGTTGATTACAAAGTTGACTACACATTACAAAATTTATGTCAAGAGGCCTATAGTTGACTATGGCAAGAAGCCTAAGATCTTTCTTTTGCCTATAGTTGATGTCAAGTGGACTTCATTCTCTAAAAGTTTATAATTGACTATAATCCTATATATAAAGGGCTTATATTTGACTACCTAGTGCAAAGATGTAGCTTAGGATCCTTGTAGTTAATTACATAGTTGACTAAGCTCCATTTCAGGGCCTAGATAGCTGGCTACATTGTCATCTACCACTTTCAAATTTTTAAGAATTGTGTTATGAAAGGGGTCTTGAGAATTAAGAATTATGTGATATTTTGTATAATTATTATTTGTTGTTGAATTGATGAAAATGAGATATGAGGCCATACAAAAAGGTATAGGAATACTGTGAATTGAGTTATGTGCTTAATCAAGATTAAATATGATTGTTCAATAAGAAATATGATAAAAGCAATATAATATATGTGATATTCAAACATTAGATCCGGTAATGGCTAATAAGTGATAAGATTGATTTGGAGGAATAAGGATAAGCTAGTAAGGGAAAAGAATAAATAAGAATCATAAGGAAATTCACTTGCTTAGGATAGTTTATTATCTATATATTTAGTGTGATAAGAATATGATGTGAACCTATTTGAATGAGGATATAAATGAGTACATATGATTATATGAGTGATATGTTGATGACTAATTGTGTTATGAATTATTCGATTAATGCACTTAGGTATAATGGAAGGTGAATTCAATTAATAAGCTTGTTATTGCTTTCTATATTTGATTATACTAGAATGCTTGTTTACCTGAGTCCTAGATTTATACTTTTATATTTTACTTTTTAGATCCCCAGGTTGATCCTCTTCCATCATTACTTCAGAGTTAAATGGATGCCGTTCTATTCTTTGCATAAACCGATAGCAACTTTTGACTTGAGACAAACCCTTTCTCAAATTGCTTTATAACTTCAATCAATTGAATTGGCAAGTGGAACTCAACATCGAAGATTTTCTTATTAAGCGGGTACTAGAAAAACCATGTAGTTTTTCCTCCACCAAAGAGCCCAGTTTGCATCCTATCATCACCTCTTTTCTGCATTAATTGTACTAATTAAATTCGACATGTTTGGACAAATACACGTGCATGCGCACCAGCACACACGCGCACATATATATATTTACAAATACAAATTTTATGAAGTATTAACATATAATTTGTAATTTTATATATAATTTTTTATATTTGCTATTGTATTTAATATTCAATATCTAATATATATATATATATTTAATAATTTAACCATTTTTATTATAAGAATTTTGAATGCTTATAACATTTGTGTTGGATAAGATGCTAAGAAAGTAACAAGATTGACCAAATCCTAGAAGAAAGAAAAGTCAATTTCTGAAATTTGTTTGAATGAGGAATTGTTTGTTATTATTGAAGAAAATAGGAGACAAGTGTGCTTTTGTTGACATTAATCACAATTCTAATGACACAATCACATCCTTAAATTTTTTAAAGATTATTATTTTAGGGCTTAAAGGCAAAAACTTATCCTTTTTTAGACTAGTTAAGCTAGCTTATCTTTAAGCTTGGATGGATTATAAGCAAACTTAACTTCTTTTATAATAATATTACAAATAATGAATGAAATCATAGTATTTCTTCTTATTGCATGATTTCCTAACCTAACATCCTATATGCATTATAGCAATTTAGTAAGAAAAGTAGGTTAGGTCAGTGGAAAATAGGTTATTGAGTTCACATCAATCAAGACTAAGGGTGGGTCATGATATCCACCAAGGAAGGGTTTGAGATGCACTTTACAATTAAGTAACTAAGTATCCTAACTTGCAGCTTATATCCTCAAAATATGAGAAGTTTGTAAGGTATCACCTTTATTATGGTGGTGGTGGTGGAGGAAGTGTATCAGCCTAATAATTTAGTAAAATAAAACATAGAAGGTAAATTCGAGGCTTAATGAGGAATATTAATAGAAAAGATCAAATACAAGATAATTTCCTACGAACTAACTTATCATATTTTAAACCATTGAATAAGAACAAAAACTAAAGTACAACCAAGAATATTCATATCCCAACACTTTCAATGTAAGAATAACACATTTCTTCTATCAATTAAACTAGCATATGCATAGGCATAAACAATCAATCAATAAATAAACCATAACAATCAAGTAAATCTTCTTATGACTCCATATATCCTTATCCCTCATAAGCTCATCCTTATCCATCCAAGTCATCCTTATCCTTCATAGGTAAACAACCAAATTTAATGCATAATTTTGCAAGATTTATCAATTTCACCCTTACCACATTTATCAAAGACATGTAATAACAATATCATTCATTCATTGATGAATTTAAGTCACAATTACATTTCACATCTAAGAACATCGCCGTATCCATTCACATAACCTTATCATAATCATTCAAGCTTATGTCAAATATCAATTAAGTCATAAATGGTGCTTTAAAATTATTCCCTAAATTAATATGAAAATTTACCCAATAGAATTGATTTAAGGCACTCTAGTAAGGTTTCGCTTAGGATTAATTAATTCAATAGGTTTAGAACTCTCCTATAAATAACCATACTTTTCTCCTATAAGAAAGGTAGAACCTAAGGATAGATGGTGAGAATCTTATAGAAAACAATTCAAAAAATTTGAAAGAGTGGTAGATAGCACTACATTAGAAGAAAGAGTGACTCCATTTAATTTGACCAAAATTCTTAACGATTCATGTGAATATCATAAAAATGCTAGCCTTTGGACAACATTTGTGATTTGTCAATTTGGTGTCATGACTAGAGTATTTGTGTTTGTTGGAAGTAGACACAATTTGTACTTGCATTCATGAGTCTATTGCATTAGGATCTATTGTCTCTAATTCTACATGCTACAAGAGTATAAATCCTAACACTAATTTATGTTTTTTTCGCTTAGATCCATTGATAGGTTTTAAATTTTTTTCAATGTGTTTTCTACATCAAAAACCTAACAGTGGTATCAATTCAATGTGTTTTAATTAGGTTTTGTGAGGAGTGAATCAATTCCTTAATCGATTCAATGCAAAAGAGATTACTTTCCAACCTTGCTAAATCAATTCAATGAATCATAATTTTAGTTTTGTTTGTGATGAATTGATTCCTAAATCGATTTAGTGTAGGAGATTTTGTATATTGGCCTACTAAATTGACTTACACATTAACATTTCAATTTTCTATAGATTGTTTTTTTTTTTTCATTTGTGGGAAACTCACCCAAAATTCATCCCCCAAGTAAGGATACATAAGCAACCCACCATAGAACACAAGAAGGAATTTTTACCAAATAACCTTTTAAGTCATCCTACTACAAACTCCATAAATATAAAGAAACATCTAACTCTTACAAGGCAAAATTAATCAAAGTGATTATAATTCCAATTAGAATGTTACTCAACTTTTAAAGAAGACAATGGGTAGTAGAGATGGTGGTTCCCTAGTCTTTATGCATCAATAAACAAAAAATCAAATTAGGGTATAAAATCCCTCTTAACCTCAAGGCCTTAAATTTGTCTAATTGAAAATTTTCAATCAATTACACACTAAGAAAAAAGAGTAGAAAGGAAAATTTTCAAAGATTAAGGTAGAGGATTATTTACCTTGCTTGGATTTGAAAAGATGAAAAGATGAGGATAAGGGGTCAGGTCTCCTTCTTTACAATGGGAGAGATGTTCTTTTGAAGGGAAAAAAATGGAAGGTGTGGAATGAAAAGGGAAACAAAAGGGGAGTGCTCTAGGGCAAAAGGGGACATTGGCTTTGACATCCCCTTCATTCTTATTTACTCTTTTATTATCAAATTTAACTATAAAATATTTTCACTAAATTTTTTCCATCAGTCATCCCTGCACAAAATTTTTATTTATAATACTCTTGTACAAAATTATTTTTGTATAAAATTTTAATTTTAGTGGGTTTAACAATATTTCTTTAACTTTTTGGTCCAAAATTCTTCCAATTTTAATTTCTCTTTCCTTTTTGGAAGATTAAGACTCCTTCTAAAGTTAAAATGTTTGTTTAGACTGTTGTTTTGAATAAGATTGATACTAATGATATGTTATAAGTGTACAAAACTCATAAAGTTTTGTCACCATATATGTGTATGTTATGTTTTAAAAATCCAGAGACCTATTATGATCATTTGCTTTTACATCATGAGACAGCTTGAAAGTTGTAGAATAAACTTTTCTCCTTGTTTGGGATTTCATGAGTTTGCCCAGCTACTGTGGGCAGTTTCTCTACTACTAGATATTGTGGTTTTGGGAAGAGTAAGATTACAAAAAAGTCACTATGAAAAGTTTCAGGACCTGCTATCTAACATTATAGTTTTCCTTCTTCCGTCTCAGGATTTCCTACCCTCCTCCTTTTTTATACTTTTCTTCTTTCTTTAATTCTATTTCTTTTTCAACACTAAAAAATAAAATAAAAAGAAATAATTGCAGTGATTTGTTAATTGCTTTAGGGTTATCATGCATCGCACATCTCTTAGGCATACCCCGATGTATTTCATCCCTTAAGGACTAAGGGAAATAATGCGAACCTAGCTGCCGTTGGCATCAAGCATGTCATACATCACTAACACCCAGAAACCCCCCAAACACCAACGGTGGAAAAGCTACAAGACAGACAGCTTGAAACTTGGGTTTCTTTTCTTTCCCCCCGGGGGGGACTTGGCTTAGCATAGACAGACATGTAAGGTCTGACAGAAAATAACATCTATTACTCAAATTTTTTTCCCATTACTATAATACTATGCATGATTTTGTTTGATTACAAAATATATAAATGACATGAACGCTCTTGTATACAATCAAATGAAAATTTTCTACAAAATATCTTCCGACAAGACAAAAGGATGATGTAGTCACCCGGTGACTTCCCTTCTAAAATTTCCTTTGAGAATCTCCCTGACTTTGATTCTTTTAGGCAGGTGACTAGTTGACGTGTGCATAAACTGACCCAGACATCATGAAAGGCTACGGGAAAAACAGACATCCATACATCCCCTGAAGACCAGGAGAACATAATCCAAAAAAATAAAAAATAAAATATCATCAACATGAATGAAGTAAATCATCTTGAAACAAGCTTCTTATTTTATATTCAGAATTTCTATATCTGAAAATGGAAAAAATTACAATTAAGCAGAAGGATACAAGATAAACATAACTTTGGCTGGTGGTCGTCAACCGATACAAGGTCATCGTACAACAAAGTGTACCTTTTTCAACTAGGGTAAAAACTAGCATCTGGTACTCTTATAAGTGAGGGGAAAAAAGGGATAATGATGTGATAAAAGACTTATAATACAACAACTTTTTCCTGTGTATGGTGTGATAGTAACTGCTAAGCCTCTCCTGGAAGAACCAACATGCAAGCACTACCTCTGTTAATTGACAAAAATAGTCATTCAAGTGATAAATAGATTAACTCATTTGAATATCCTTCCCAGCACAAAGGATAAATCAATGCTGAAACCATCCTCTGGAGTCTGGACCTTTACTTGATTCATCAAGAAAAAAGTGCAAAAATCAGTCATGAATCATTTCGTGGTCCACAACAGTGCTAACAAATCAACTTCTGATGGTCAACCATGTATATACTATGCCACTAGGACACAACAGAAATAAATAGAAATACCACAGGCAGATGGAAGACGCTCCTGAAAGAATCTTCATAGAGGCAATGAGACAGAAAATCTCATATAAACTCATCAATGAGCAGGAATAGTTCTCAGCCCCTTCTTCATGATATGATACCCTACAAACCAATTTAATGTTTCAAACATTAAGATAATATGCCAACACGAAGTGGTCCCTAGAACTTTTTCAGGCAAGAACCACTGTGTTAGTTGAATTTTGTACCTTCATCAGATTATTAAGTATTCAGCACTTATGATATAAATAGTTCTTGGGACTCCACTGGAGATGTCCAATACTGCAGAAGTGATTCTACAGTCAGCCTCCGAGTTGCACTAAGCATTGAGATGAAAAATCGACAACCATCAATTTTGTACTCTTCAAGAGGATTTCTGTGACCAAAACTCCTTACATTAACCTGCCAAAACTTGAAATAAGCTTTAATTTGTGATGAAAGCCAAGAAGTTCCAAGACCAAAACAAAAAATTACCGCAGAGCTGAGCCTATTCATGTTTATGAGATGATCTCTCCAGAAACCATCAAGAGTTTTAACAAGAACTGCTCTCTGTATTTCAACCCACAAAAAAAATTGATCAAGAAAAAGGGAAACTGAAAAGATTTCAAAAGGAAAGAAAAACTTAAAGTAGTATATAAACAGCCAGCATCACTAATACAACAAGCAAAAGCAGATGATAGAAGACAGCAATTTTCCAATGCATCTCTTTTTAATACTATGCATATTAACTATTAGAACAATATACATTCAAGATACTAAATTGGTAAATGACCGAGCATCAAATTCATCTCCCAATCCCAAGTTCACAGTGACATATTTCACAGCAAAGTCTGCTTATTTTTGTAATTATTGGGGCATCATATTCATGGATCCATGGTTTTGGACAACTTTGCAGTTTAATCGTTGATTTTCTTTGTTAGTGGACTAGTTATTATGGGTTAAGTGAATCAAGGGCCGTAAGCCTACCTATTGTAACCCTATGTACATATTTTTATTATAAAAACATCTACCTCAATTCAGGATAAGGCTCACAATTCTCTCCTCTCTCTTAACATGGTATCTAGAGCCTCCCAACTAGGTATTTTTTTCTCTATCCAACAGAAAATAAAACACAACAAAACCCTACCTTCTTCTTCTCTCCTTTTTTTCCCAATGTGTGACTAGGTCATGGTAATATTGGCAGCAACTTAAGGTCACATTTTTCAGAGAACCCAGATCATGGAATTGTGGGACTGCCAAGAATAAGCAGGTTTCAGACAGACACTGCTGTTTGAAAGTTTGAAGGTGGTGTTCTGTTGTGTTGGTGAGGTTGAAAGCAGTTCAGGGTGTTTTTTGGTGATTTGGGTTTCAGTGACCTCCTACAGCAATGGACCGATGTGTGTGCAACAAGCACGGCGTTTTTGAGGGGCACATAAGCACCATGCACAAACAGCCTCTCTGGTGCTAGGTTGCATGTGAAAGCTCCTCTAGTGGTGTTCTTTCTCCGGCGACTTCCCCAGTGGCTTCTGCACCACCTGAAGTGGCTGGATTTGTGATTTGAACACTGTCTGGTTTTCATTTTTCATTATTCTGACTTGGTTTTTAAGTTAATTTTTTTGCTGTAATGGGTGACAGTGGTGAGTTTGGTTTTGGTTTGGGTGGAAAAAAGTCAAATTTTAAATCCCTCTTTGATTTGATTTTTACTACTGGAAAAATAACCAATCGGAAACTCATGCTTACAAACAGGAATATCTTGTAAGGGAAAAAATCTATTGAATACTATTTTGGGGGTGTGATCACTTGACCAATGATCCACCAACCAACAATACGAAAACTCAATGGGTTGTTGAGGACCAGCAACTATTTGTTTTGATAAGCAACACCTTAGAGAAGGAAGTAGAAAACTATTATGTACACTACAAGACAGTTGAAGACTTGTGGACATTCCTTGAATCTCATTTTTCAGCTTGAGATATACCATTTGCTTCTCCAGTTACTTCTCTAGTTGACTCCTCTACTTTAATTAGTTCTGGTACTAGAGGGGGTTGTGATGGTAGTAGTGGTAGAGGAAGAGGAGGTAGGGGTAGAGGTTTTAATATGCCCAACATTGATTCCACCAACATCTATTATCATTGTAAGGAACTTCACCATATGAAAAAAAATTGTCCCTAATTGGTTGGACGGTATATTCCATGATCTCGATTTGCACATACTTCCATGAGTACTCCTGCACCAGAGTCTAAGCATGTAACCATGACTAAAGATGAGTATAATCATTTGATTCAACTTTCCCGGTAGTCACCTTCCACTACATCTATTGCTACTCTAATTTAGACAAGTGATCTTACTGCACACCTTTTCCATTCTCGGTCATGGCGAGTAATTGATTTTGAGGCCACTAATTATATATCAGGTGACATAGGTATATTTTCTTCTTTTAAATCCCTATCTTCCTTTGTCATTTGAGCTAATGGGTTTACTGCTTCTGTTGTTGAGAGTGGTACAATCAATGTTACTCCTGATATTTCTCTAATTGATGTTTTGTGTCTTTCCAATTTTCCTTTCAATTTACTTTCTGTTAACCAAATCACAAACACTTATAATTATGATATTTTCTTCTCTCCTAGTTATTGTATTTTTTAAGATCTTTTGACAAAGAAGATTTTTTATAAAGTATACAAATCTATTGGACTGTATGTGCTTGATGGAAGCTATTCTCAGCCTATTGCAATCGCTACATACCAATTGCATTACTACTTGTGTCATCCTTATCATCCTCGAAGATATTATGTCAGTTTAAATTCTATTTTGCATTTTGATTTTGAGTCGTGTCAATTTGTTAAACAACATTATCAATCTTGTGCTACCAAAAGTCAATAAATGAGTTACATTTGCTTTTGAGTTAGTTCATTTTAATATTTGAGGTCCTTGTTCAATTGTGTCCAAACTTGATTATGGTTATTTTGTTACATTTATTGATGGTTATTCGAAAACTACTTGGCTTTATTTAATTTAATGAGAAACCATTATGAATTATTTGATATTTTTTGTGCCTTTTATGCTATGACTATGAATTACTTTCATATTTTTATCTAAAACTTGCTTAGTGATAATATTAAGGTATATTTTTTTGCCCAATTTTCTTCATATTTATCCAAGTATGGTATTATACATCAACCTTCTCGTGCAGTTACTTCACAGCAAAAATGGAGTAACTAAATGAAAGAATTGTCATTTATTAGAGGTTTCACATGCGCTCATTTTCCAAATGAAAGTACTTAAGGTGTTTTGGGTAGAAGTGGTTGCTACACCTTATTTTCTAATCAATAAAATGCCTTCTTCAATTCTCAACAGTCAGATACCTTATTCTCTCTTATTTCCTTCTAAATTGTTATTTTCTCGCACTCCACTCATCTCTAGTTGTACATATTTTGTTCACGATTATAAGTTTCAAGTTTGTAAATTGGATTCTTAGTCTTTCAAGTGTGTTTTTCCTAGGTATTCTTGCACTTGAAAAAGTTATTGTTATTCTCTTGATTTGAAGCATTATTTTGTATCTTTTGATGTTATATTTTTTGAGTCAATTTCTTTCTTTGATTCTTCTACAATTATTAGTTCCTTACTTGAGTCTAAGTTTGTGGATGATTATTTCTAAGCACCTTACTCCTTTTGCTACTTAGGACTCCTCTCCCTAACAACAATTCCCCCTCCTATTAAGTTTGTTTATACTCGCAAAAAATAGCTGCCCATAACTATAACACCTCCGTCCACTCTTGTTGAACCATCAAGCACTACCAATTGTTGACTAGCCACCATCTTCGTCTTCTCCACCAACAATTTCTTCCTTAGAGGATCCTCTTCCTTCAATCTTCAACCTTAATGTTCCTATTGCCCGTTACAAAGCCATTCGTAGTTATGCTTAGAAAGGTAACCATACTACTTATCTCTAACTTTATGTCATATTCCTCCTTACCTATGTTCTCTTAGTCTTTTATTGCTTCCTTGGATCAAATTATTGTTCCCAGAAATGTCACAAAGCCTCTTTCTCATGATCGGTGGCACATTGGTATAAATGAAGAGATATTAGCTCTTAAAGCTAATAATACTTGAAATCTTGTGCCATTGCCAAGTGGTAAAAAGCCTATTGGGTGCAAATGAGTGTATACAATCAAAGTCAATCTGAATGGCTCCATAGCACGACTAAAAGCTTGTTTGTGGCTAAGGATTATGTACATATCTATGATGTTAATTACTCAAACTTTTTCTCCTATTGCTAAAATTACATTTGTTCACCTATCTATCTAGCTACCTCTAAGTCTTAAGCTCTTCATCAATTTGATGTTAAAAATGTTTTTCTTTTCACAGTGATTTGTTGGAGGAAGTCTATATGAAGCAATATTTTGGATGTGTTGCTTAGGGAGGGAAAGGTATGCTAACTAAAAAAGTTTTTATATAGCTTAAAGTAATCTCCTTGAGCATGGTTTGGCAAATCCAATAATGTGATAACAAAATTTGGTATGAAGAAGAGTGATCATGATCACTTTATATTCTACAAACATTCAAAACCTTGGTATATTCTTCTTACTATTTATGTGGATGACATTGTGATTACCAACAGTGATCAATTAGGAATTTCAAAATAAAAAACTTTCTTCAATCCAACTTTCACACTTAGGACCCAAGACCCAAGACCACTTTGGTATTTCCTAGGCATTGAGATTGTTCAAGTTAACAAGGGAATCTTTCTCTCATAAAGAAAATATGTTCTTGACCTCTTGAAGGAAATTGGCATGCTTGGTTTAAAACCATGTGACACCCTATGATCCCAAATGTTGGATTGGAAGATGAACAATTACTAGAAAATCCAAAATGTTACAAAAGATTAGTGGAAAAATTAAACTATCTTATTATTACAAAATCTGACATTAGCTTTCCAATGAGTATAATAAGTCAATTCTTAAACTTCCCAAAAACCTCTTATTGGGATGTAGATGTGCACATCTTGAAATATCTAAAAAAAGCACTTGGATATAAAATATTATATAAAGATTATGATCATTGTAAAATTGAAAGTTTTTCTGATGCTAATTAGGTAGGGTATCTTGTGGATATAAGATTTACTTCAAAGTATTGTGCATTTGGTGGTAGATATCTATATGTTGGAAGAGCAAGAAACGAGTATAAGTATCTCGATCTAGTGCAAAATTTGAATATTGAATCATGGCTCATGTTACTATTAAACTTGTATGGCACTCTTATCTTCTTCATCAACTTGGGATTACTTCATTTAGAGTTATGCAATTATGGCATGACAATCGAGATGAATCTTGTGTTTTATGAATGAACCAAGCATGTAAAAATTGACTATCACTTTGTTAAGTAGAAATTTCAATAAGGAGTTATTAATCTTCGATATGTAAGAATTGGAGAATAACTTGTTGATTTATATACTAAGGTTTTTCTACGAAAATAAGTTGATATTTATAACAAGCTGGGTATGTATAACATTTATGCTTCAACTTGAGGGGGAGTGTTAGTTATTATGGGCTAAGTGAACCATGAGCCTACCTATTATAACCCTATGTACATACTTTATTATAAATAGATGGTACCTATCTCAATTGAGGATAAGGCCTCACAATTCTCTCCTCTCTCTTAACATTCTTTTTCTAATTTCCAAAGTGGAAATCACCAAATAGGCATATGTTTCAACATTAGCTAAGGTTGTTGATTGTGCCAGTTGTCCATTCAAGACCTAACAATGATCTTGTGAATGCCTAGCCCTCTGGTGGTGATTGCACTAATAATGAAAGTGTCCTCATCCTTCACAACCCCTTTTGCCTCCTTGACTTCCATGACCACCTCAATCTTTATCACTAAACTATGATATTAAGGTAGAAGTATTATTCTCTATGGTGCAAGATGTTGAAAATTTATCATTCCCCATGGTGAAAGGTGTTGGAGGTTTATATTACATTAAACTTAAGAAAGCATGATTCGGAATTGGAATTTGAGTGGAGGCTAATAGTTGATTATGAATTGTAGAAAATTCTAGGTTAACATCTACGAGAGCCATAAATAATTGATCTTCTTGTTTCTCCTGCTTAATGATATTGGTTGAGGTAGGTAGTAGTTATTGAAGTTCCTCTAAAACAAGTTGGACTCTTGAGATATAAGAGAAGATGATCGAATTCTATTGCTTCAAGTTAACCAGATTATAAAGATGTTGAATGTTATTTGAATGCAACTACTTAGACTTTTTCTCGATAATAAATAAACAAATTGGGTTCAATTGGCTGCCACAAAACAAATAACAATTAAGCATCCAATTTCTTCCAAGCCAATTGATTAGATTCAAGGATATTTATAAGTTATTTTGTCAAATAATCTTGCACCTCTTGACCCTCAAACTAAGTTTTAATAGCCATAGACCATGAAATATAATTATCTTCATTTATTTTATAGAAGTGATGATATGATTACCACTAGATATGGAGGAAATATTGGAAGGGACTTCGGAACTTTAGCCATATTGTGAACAGCAATCAAAACTCAAAAAAAGAACCCAAAAAGATAAATTGAAGTTCCTTTTGGATTCGGACAATTAGGTTCATTTTTCTTTTTAGGTTCTTTTTCTAAGTTTTGATTGTTGTTCACAATATGATTGAAGTTCCGAATCCTCCTTCCACTATTTCCTAGTGATAATCCTATCATCACTTCTATTAAACTAAATGAAGATAATTATGCTTCTTGGTCTAAGGCTATTAAAACTTGGTTTGATGGTTAAGAAGTGCAAGATTATTTGACAAAACAATTTATGGATATCCTTAAATCTAATCAATTAGCTTGGAAGAAATTGAATGCTTAGTTGTTATCCATTCTGTGGCAATCAATTAAATTCCATTTGTTTATTTATTTTTGTTCTTCTAAAACTTGTTATGCTATGCGGGAAAATGCTAAGTAGTTGTATTCAAATGACATCTAATGTCCTTATAATCTTGCATATAATCTAATTAATTTGAAGTAATAAGATTCAAGCATCTCCTCTTATATCTCAAGAATCCAACTTATTATAAAAGAATTCCAACAACTACTGTCTACCTCAACCAATATCACTAAGCAGAAGAAGCAATAAGATCAGTTCTTTATGGCTCTTACTCTTGTAGATGTTAACCTAGAATTTTCTGCAATTCGTAATCAGCTATTAGCTTCCACTCAAATTTCAACTTTGAATGATACTTTCTCAGGTTTAATATGACGTAAAGCTCCAACACCTTTCACCATGGGAAATGATAAATCTTCAACACCTTTCACAAGTAATGATACTTCTACCTTAATATCATAATCCAATGACAAAGGTCAAGATGGCTAGGGAAGTCAAGGAGGTGGAACAGGCCTGTGGAGGACAAGTAAACTCGTTATTATTGCAATCATTGTCAGAAGCTTGAGTATTCACAAGGATATTGTTAGGTCTTGTATGGATAACCAGCATGATTTGCAACCTAAGCTTGTGTTGAAATTGTTATTAGAGGCAGCCAATATTGAAATAGGTATTCACTTTAGCTCCATTTGATAAAAAACTTAAAGGGTTCCTCCAGACTTTATTCACCTAGCACAAACAAGAAAAGAGGATTACCTTTATAGCCATGTTGATAAGTCTACAGCCCATTTGTCTCATTCAATATCTTTAGCACTCTAGATACTTGATTCGGGAGCTTCTAATCACGTAATTAGTAACAAATCTTTATTTACTCATTTTCATTACACCAATAAATAAATCATTTCCTATTGTCACTTTAGTTGATGGAACCAAAACTAGTCCACAAAATATTAGTCAGACAAATCTTCTGCCATCTTTATCTTTGAAATTAATCCTTTATATTACCTAATTGCCCACTTAATTTAGATATCTATTAGCCAACTTATATATACTCTTAACTATTCCATAACCATTTTTACTAATTCTTTTTCTATACAAGACTGGATTATAAAGATGACAATTGGCATCAAGCATAAGTCACAGGACTTTATTATATTCAACTAGTTTGTTTATAATTTGTGCTATTGTTGGATTACTAAAGTTGCTTCGTTACCATTTAGGTCATCCTAGAAAAATTGCAAAATGATTCCTAGTCTTTCAACTTTAAAGTGAGTCCTGTTAACTTGGTAAGCATGTACACAAAGTTCATTCCCTCGTAGATCTCAAAATAGAGCTGAGTTTTTGTTTAGTCATTCATTCTAATATTTGGAATCTAAGCTGTGTTATTTCAACTTTGGGTTCTTGTTATTTTGTTACATTTGATGATTACTATAGGTGTACTTAGTTATATTTAATGAAAGATCTTTTTTTTCAATTTTCAAGTTTTTTTGTTTTGAAATTCATAATCAATCTAACAAATTAAGAAATTAATCTAGAATCATTCTAGGATAATTTCTTAAAATGTACATAATCTCAACAGTTATTATTGCGAATGTGCTAGGACTAGTTGTGCCATGCGAATGCTTATGGTGTTGCTTAAATGAAATTGCCTATGCAAGGTGCACGCAATCTGCACTATTTGTGCAACAGCTAGGCACAGCTCCATGGGCGCCATTCCTCTATTACAGGTATAAAATTAAATAGATGTCTAATAAATTCAACAGAAACCTTTATTATTTGTGTGTTTTCTCATTCCCTATTGCCACTAAGTTGTGCAACTGCGAAGCTCCGCTCCCTCTTCCCCACTGACTAGAGCATCTTCCCCGGCAACTTGTGATGGCCCTCCAATGACTGGAGCAGCAGCTTTATGCTCATCCTTTTCTCTTTTTCCCTTGATTTCTCTTCTCTGTTACTTTTTTTTCCTATTGTTCATGGCTCACTTTTCTTATTGCTCATGTTATGATGAATCTGATCTCTTTGCTCTACGTTGCTTATGTTCTCTTGTTTTTAAGTTTATTTTCTGAATATTAAACTATCTGGTGACCATGGGAATTTGCCTACCCTTACTTGCAAGCTTCAAATATACATTGAACCTGCTTAATTTCAAGTTACATTGTATTTTTTGTTTCAATCTAATTGTTTTACTCCTACATTATTAATTTATTTTTCTATATGCCAAAGATGAATTTTTCATGCCCTATAGTGCCATGGACTCTCATTGCCATTGCGCACCATGCACCATAAATAACTATGCAAATAGGACTACTATCACTTCTTTAATTAATATTATCCAAAGAAAGGCTTAGATTCTAGTACATAAAATATAATATTTAATATCGCCAAGTGGTTCTCAACCATCTGATTTTCACTCGTTAATTTTTTCAGAAGCATGTGTTAGGCTCGAGGCAAGTGGTTCATTCTTGTTAATTTTTGCAGTTTAATTGTTGATTTTCTTTTCTAATTTCCAGAGTGGAAATCACCAAATAGGACTACCATCACTTCTTTAATTGATATTATCCAAGGAAAGGCTTAGATTCCTAGTCCTTGAAATATAATATTTAATATCACCAAGTGGTTCTCTCAACCATCTGATTTTCTTTCTTGTTAATTGTTGTATATGCATGTGTTAGGCTCGAGGCAGGACAATAAGGCATAGGTTGCATCAAAGGGTGCAAAACTACTGCCCACACTCACTTGATTTCTTCTTAGCTTAAGCTTAAATACAGTTGTCTAGGCTCTTTTTATTCAAATTTTTTTTCTTTCTTCCCCTTTTTTATTTTTTATTTATTTATTTGACATTTTACCCTTACAATATGAAATGAGTGTAAAGACAAATAAAACTCACTTCATATAATGATCTTCTCCTACTGGTACCAGCTAAAATGTTAGTGATTTATAGCTAAAATAATAATTTTACCATTATTCACCCAAAAAAAAAAATTACTATTCATTGCAAGGTTTTACTTTCCTTGAACCATGATATCATATTACAATTGATTGCATAGTTCTAAACTATAAAGTTCATAGCTTCAATTCGGCTGGTATGTGATCATGTGTTATGCTTAAGATGCAGTGTTAACCCCACTACTTCAAGTTTGCAACTGCTGTCTACCTTGTTCAATTCACAGGTGGCAAGCAAGATTTTTATTTACAATGTGCCCATTCCTCAATAATCAATTATAGGATCAATAATTAATTATAGCATTTTTTATAGTCGTTTGGTTACACTATTAAAATCTTTCAATAATCAATTATAAGGAATAATCCCAATTAAACTGAAAGCTACTCAAGGCAGCTTATATTTTAATTGGGATTATAGAAAGAGAAATTAGAAAATCTAAACCTATATTATCCTCACTTCCCCCCTCTTTCTCTTTATTGTCTTCATTCCAACAAGGACAAAAACACCCATTGCTCTGTTTTTCTTCATTGCACCTTTTAGTGAAACTGAAGTGATTTTTCTATATATCATCAAAATAAGAACGGATTATGTCCAATCAATTATCAAATGATATTACCAAACATAAATAGATTTTATATAATCAATTAACTTGAAATTGTTGGAATGAATGGCTTGAGAAAATTATCTCAGTCCTTGGTTCTTTATATAGTAAAATTACAATTAATACATTTTAATGCTTGAGAATAAAATCCCTAGAATTATGCCTAAATATTTTCTCATTTATTCTGATTACTAAGTAGTTACAGTCATAAGTCAACTAATACATATCAATCACATTTATTACTATTTAACACTCCTCCTCAAGTTGGAGCATATATATCATATACACTAAGTTTGTCACATATATAGCTTATTCTTGGGCCTCGTAGGACTTTGTGAACTATATCGGCCAACTGGTCATTGGAGTTCACAAAAACTATGATAATTTCCTTTGCAACAACTTTTTCTCTTACAAAGTGGCAATCAATTTCAATACGTTTGGTTTTTTCATGAAAAACAAGATTAGAATCAATATGCAATGCTTCTTTATTGTCACATACAAGCTCCATAGGACCAGATGTCTAAAGTTTTAACTCCTGTAACAATTGTTATAACCATACGAAGTTCACAAGTAACTAATGCTATAACTCGATACTTTGCTTCTACACTTGATCTTGCTACTACACTTTACTTCTTGCTTTTCCCAAGAAATTAAATTTCCTCCAAAAAAAATACAATAGCCTGAAATAGAGCGACGATCATCTGAAGAACCTGCCCAATCAGCATCTAAGTAACCAACAATTCGTGTGTACCATTTATTCTCATACAACAAACCTTTGTCTAGATTTCCTTTTACGTAGCGAAGAATTTCGAACAACTGCATCCCAATGAATATTACATGGTGAGTTGAGAAATTGACTTACCACACTCACTGCAAATGAAATATCTGGTCGAATGATTGTGAGATAGTTTAATTTTCCAACAAACCTGCGATATCTTCCCAGATCTGAGAGTGGTTTACCTTGATTGGGTAATAGTCTAATATTTGGATCCATATGAGTATCTATAGGTTCAGAGTTTATTAGTCCTGTCTCATCTAAAATATCAAGAGCATATTTGCGTTGAGAAATAGAAATGCCACAACGGGATTGAGCCACTTCAATACTAAGAAAATACCGAAGTTTTCCAAGTCTTTTGTTTGAAAATGATAGAAAATATGTTGCTTGAGTCGATCTATACCAACCTGATCACTTCATGTAATAACTATATCATCAACATAAACTATGAAATATATAGATTGAGAGGTAGATGAATGGTGATAAAAAGTAAAATGATTTGCTTCACTTTGACACATGCCAAAATCTCGAATAACTTTAGTAAATCTTCCAAACCAAGCTCGAGGGGACTGTTTCAGACCATATAGTGCTGTCATCTCATCAAGCATCGCTTGGCGCCATTTTGGGTGAGAGAGAGTTTCCTGTATAGTTTTAGGAATAGAGACCAAGGACAAGGCAGAAACAAAGGCAGAATGGGGGCAAATAAACGATGATAACTCAAAAAATTATAAATAGGATAAAGGTTATGAGTGGAATGAGTACCTTTACAGAGGGCAATAAGAAGATCGTCAGGTGGATCTGAGGTAGGAAATTCCACAGAACCGGATAGTAAGTCAACAAGTAGATTATCATCTTCAATTACTTAAGATGCATTTGAACGAGAGCATCGTTGATAAGTGATAAAAGACCGATCTTGTGGTGAATTTGAAGGGATTGAATTAAGGACTGGTAGTGGTAAAACCTCAGATATGGAAATAGATTCTCCAGAAGAAAAAAAAGAAATAAGAAGTTTCGAAAAAGGTAACATTAGCATATACAAAATATTTCTTTAAATTTGGAGAATAACACTTGTACTCTTTTTGTAGTCTTGAATAGCCCACAAAAACACATTTTATCGAACAAGTTGATAATTTATCTTTTCCTGGAGTAAGATCATGAATAAAACAAGTGGACCTAAAAACACGAGGAGAAAGCTTATACAAAGATTCATTAGGGTATACTAAAGAATAAGGAATTATATTTTCTAAAACAGTGAAGGCATACAATTAATTAAATAACAAGCTGTTAAGATAGCATCGCCTCAAAAATGAAATAGAACATTAGCATGTAATAAGAGAGTTCGTGCAGTTTCAACTAAGTGACAATTTTTTCTTTCAACAACTCAATTTTGTTGTGGGGTATGAGGACATATTGATTGATGAATAATGCCTTGTGATAATATGAAAGAAGTAAAAGATGCAGAAAAATATTCACAAGCATTATCACTACAAAGTATTTGTACAGGTATTCTAAATTGGGTACGAATCTCAAAAACAAAAGATTTAAAAATTAAAAATAATTCAGAACAATCTTTCATCAAATATAACCAAGTGTATCGAGAATAATCATCAATAAATGTTATAAAATACCAAAAACCTAAAGTAGTACTGACACGACTAAGACCCCATACATCAGAATGAATTAAAGAAAACAAAGACTTAACTCAACTAATAGTTTTAATAGAGAAAGAACTATGGACATGTTTACCGAGTTGGCATGACTCACAATCTAAAGACTTCAATTTTGAAAGACTTGGAATCATTTTCTGTAATTTTGAAAGACTCGGATGACCCAAACGACAGTGAATTAATTCTAGAGACTCTGCAGCAATACAAGTAATTGATGATGTTGGTTGAATATAGTATAGGCCTCTTGACTCACGTCCAGTACCAATCATCTTCCCCGTACCCCAATCCTATATAAAAAAAGAATCAGAAAAGAATATTACAGAACAATTAAGAGTTCGGGTAAGTTGATTGATAGAAATTAAGTTGAAGAGAGAATTGGACATGTAAAGAACAGATTGTAAATTTAGTGAAGAGAGAGGTTTAACTTGACAAATACTATGAGCGGATGTTTTAGAACCATTAGCTAATGTAATTGAAGGAAGCGATTTAGCAGTGCAATCAAGATGGGTAAAAAGATATTGATTACCAGATATGTGATCAAAAGCTCCTAAGTCAAGGATCCAGCGATCATGAGATGCCGAATGAGATAAGCAAGCAATAGAATTACCCGTATCTACAAGGGATGCAGAATGCATCTGTTCTTGTTTGGACGCCTTGTATTGAAGAAATTGTTCTTTCAAGAATTCTTGATATTCTGGATCAGAAAAGAGAGAAGATTGATCAATTGATTCAGAACGAGATTGAACTACATTGGTAGAACCAGATTGAACCACATTGGCGGATCAAGGAGGTCAGCCATGTAAAGCAAAGCATCTATCTTGGGTATGTCCTGACTTTTGACAATAAGTGCATTGAGGTCGATTGCCTCGACCACCACCATTACGTCCTTTTCTATTATTGCGTCCACCACCTCGTCCCTTTCTATGATCACTAGCATGTGTCACCAAAGTAGAGTTTTCAATATTATTAGGAATGGTCAAAGTGGGTAATCGTAACAAACGGTTGATTAATACTGCTGTTGTAGGAATCTCTGCATTGCCCAATGTCTGTTGACGGAAGGTGTCAAGGTCAGAGTTTAAACTAGCAAGAATAAAAACCATGAGAAACTTATCTTGTTATTTCTCTTACTCTTTAATATCAGTAGTGACAGGCAAAAGTTTCTTGTATTGGGCTATTGTTGTTTTGGCAATGGTAACATAAGAAAATAAATCTAACTCTTGTTTTAAATCCTTCAATCTGGTCACAACTTCATACAATTGCTGAATGTCATTGAGTAGAAATTCTTGGCTTGCTCCTGAAAAGTGTAACAAGTGTCATATGGTTGAAAAATAGGCAGCAAATTAGGATCAACAGATTGGCACAATATCGCACATAATTGTGCATCAATCATGCTCCACTCGCGCTGTTTATCAACTAGAACATCTTCAATTTTTGTAGTCAAGTATTCAGAATATCCTTGCCATTTAAACCATAATAAAATAGAAGCACTCCATAAGGAATAGTTGGAGCCATTCAATTTTGTAAAAGTAATTGTTGGAGTACTAAGAATGCAGAGGAAAAAATACTGCCAGAATTATTCAATTTAGAAGTAGACATGATAAAGGGTAAAAGAGACAAGGAAGCCACAGATTAAGAAGGGTAGAAAGAGAGGTAAGGAAAGGGTAATGGTTGGTTTGGTGCTGTTTTGTTCTGCTGATTAAGAAAGGTAGAAAGGGAGGTAGAGAAAGAGTGCTGTCTTGTTCTGTTTTGTTCTAATCCTTCGTTATATTATTTTTTTAACAATTGGTACTTGACAGGAAAAAAAAAAAGGAATACGGTGATTGGGTTGGCAAAAGAAAAACACGGATGTAGTCAAGAAGAGGTGGCGATCATCTTATGGGGGCACGTGTAGTGCACGTGCGTCTGGGACGGTGGCACGTTAATGACACGTGCTAGCTACGGTGGCCGGAAATTCGCCAACGACACTGATTCTGGTGGTGGTTTTAAAAAAATTGAAGTGCTGCTCCGTGAATTGAAGCAATCAAATCTGCGCACTGTGGTGATTTTGTTCAGACTAGAAAATGTTTCTGTGCAGGGAAAATTTTGGTGGTCTAGAGGATGGGTTTGTGTTAAAAAGGAGGGGAAAAAATTCTGGTGGTTTGAAAGTGCTGGGAATATGTTTGTGATCAGTGACTCGGTATAGGAGAAAAAGAATTAGAATGCAGAAGCAGAGTCCCTCAATATAAGGGCTATGATACCAACTTAAAATTGTTGGAATGAATGGCTTGAGAAAATTATCTCAGCCATGATTCTTTATATAGTAAAATTACAATCAATACATTTTAATGCTAGAGAATAAAATCCCTAGAATTATGCCTAAATATTTCCTCATTTATTCTAAGTACTAAGTAATTACAGCATAGTCAACTAATACATATCAATCACATTTATTACTATTTGACAAATTATTTAGAAGTCAATTATCAATAATCAATTATGTTTATAATCAATTCTCATTTTTATACTAAACAAGCCAATTGAAAACATCTTGGAAGAGCATATCTGACCTCAATTTCCTTTACATGTCTCTCATCATAACCAGATTCTTCGACAATCTTTAAGTACGAAGCAATTAAAAAATCTCCAAGGTACTTGCGAAGCAAATTAATAGCTGTTCGATGCTTCCCATTCCTACATAAGGCATGTCAGCAATGAGATCCAGTCATTCAATAAATTAAATTTCTCACATCTACTGTAAAGCAATTTACTTAATTAAGTCATCAGAGCATATGGCAAGCCAACGTCTTAATGAAGAGCTTTTCCTGCGGATTCCTCTGAAGGCATTAGGTGGGGTTGGCAAATCTGGAAGGGAGAAATTGACAATATCAATGGAGTTTACATCGTCCAGTTGTCCAATTGAGTTCACCAAGGTCTCATGAGTAATCCCTGCAAAAGATTCTGCAATACACTTTTTGAACATATGATGAAAGTATAATATGCTGATGTTGGGGAAAACTCAGAAAAGAAAAGAGAGAGAGAGAGAGAGTAGGGATGAACTTTTTACAGGTAGAACTCGGACCTAGATTGTTGTAAATAAGCTTACCATGCAACAACTTTCCACCAATTGTCACAAACTCTTTTAAGAGCTTAGTCAAACCCCAGCAATCTGGATGCTACAAAACCCATGCAATGCAATAAATAAAACAAATCTGAGGATTGGAAAATACAAACTGCTAGAGGGAAATATCAACAACCTTCAATGGATCAACATTTCCAAAAATAATTTCATCCACTACTGCTTGCATGTACCTGTTGACAAATTAAGGTGAGTGGAAAGGTTATAGAAATAACCAAATTCTACTCAATTATAAAAGACCGCACATACATCATACTAAGCTCTTACATGTAGACAAACAAAACCACAATAACATTTATAGCCTTTACTTTGGGTGCACTACAAGAGTATCAATAAACAACAAGAACGTCAGAGGAAAAGGATAACTGCTGTGGTCATATTTTGCACTAAGAATGGAAACCATAATTAGAAATATAATTTGGAACATGCATTTTTTTTGTGATTAATTAAATAGGGTGTTTCATTTGACTCTTGAATAATAACGTATACACCAAAACAGGTGAAAGAGTCACTGGATTAAAAAAAGCCCATTAAACCTAAATAAATAACTGTAAACTTACCCCTTAGTTCATCCACGGTGGGTTTCCATTTTTTCAAATGAATGATTTAAAAACCTATTGATTTTAACAACTGATTGCAGAGTTTAATTTAATTTGTATCACTCATGATTCATGAACTATATTTAAACTATGAAACAATGTATACATGATAGCATGATAGAATCCCTCAAAAGTATATTGTCTAAAAGGGTGGGCATCAGAGTAGACATGATGAGAATAAAGAACTGACTGGAATATGTGTTGAGAACAGCTTTCATCATCTCCTGTCAGGATTAACTGCCTAAGGTCATAAACATGCTTTCGTTGCACCTGATCCAACAATAACAATAATTAGAAAAGCCAGCAGAAGAAAAAAAAAATCATACTTCTCTAATACACTTAAAAAGCTAAATTATGATAAATGGAGAAATTTAGTCCATAAAAAAATTAAATGAACTCTCATGATCTGTCTGCATGGAAAAGAACAAAGTGAAAGGAAGGGAAGGTTATCTTCCAAAAAAATGAACTAAATGTGGAAAAATATCCTCCATTTGCCTTTTCTTCCCCCCATTTCCCTTACTCTGAAATAGACCATTAGTATTTGCTTGTAACAAGGATCTAAAAGATCTAAGGCTGACTATAGTTAGTATTACCATATGCCAAAAACTAAGCTATAGACAATTAACTTCAGAGACCAATGGTCTGCCTGGATGAGGGAGAATGGAAGGAAAAGGAAAAGGAAAAGGAAGAGGGAAGTGGAGGCTATCCATCACCAAAATAAATTAGAAGTGCAGAGAAAACCTTCCATTTCTCTTTCTCCCAAACAAACCATAAAAGTCCATGTTAGGTCTGGTCTTTACTGGACGGTGGACAACCTAAATTAGCATATCTTCAAAATAGACCAGGATTTATTCTTTTAATTTTGGGTTGGGACTGGGGGTATCCAAATTATAGAAGATCAGTATTTCATCTGAAAAGCATCAAAGATATGAGCTCCCCAATAGTTTCAGCCACAAACTAATCTTTTGTTTGAAGAGTGAGGAAGCAGGGAACTTGATCTAACTTATATGATGAATTTCATAAGCATTGCTCAGGTCCTGAATGGATGAAACAAAAGTAAAAGCACAAATGCAAGCAAATACAGAGAGAGATTTAGGGTAGCTGAGATCACGAAATCCAAACTAAAGGAAAGTTGATGGTTAAATATTCATCAATTAAAATTTAAAGATTTGGGAGTTTTTACATGCTAGTCACTTAACAATTTAGTTATGTCTCCAAGGGAGTAAGGACCCACAAGCTTTCTTGTTGAAGAGTCTAAAAATTTCATTTGACAGTCCTGGCAATCTAGAATGCCATGACATTGGGTGAAATTGTCAATAAACTGTAAAAAAATCCAACTAATTACTTTATGTGACAACAGTAGTTTTTTAAATGTTTGTGATGATGGATTCATACCTCCAATACTTCATCAAACTCAACAAGGCTCTTTCTTATGCCAAAGAAGAACTTTTCTGCGTTGATTTGCAATGCCAAGAGCTGCATAAAGGTATGATGCTCCCACTTAGTAGCAGGACTTGGGACATTTAAAGAGTATAACATTTCAATGAATAAATAACTTCGCATAAAACATACTTATGGAAAGATTACATAAAAATGGACAGGCAGATATTTATGAAACTTTTTCTAATGCATATCAGCTTATCATTACCTGTTTTACAATAGTTTCACCCTCAATTGGAAGATCCTCATCATTTGTAATCTTTGATATAAGTCTCACAGCCCATTCAGTATCAAAATTGAACTTTTGAAACATTTCATCCTGCAAGCTATTATATGAAGGGATAGTATGAGAACTAGCTGAATTTGTTTCTTTTTCTTCGATTTCTAAAGCAAGTCTAATGGCCCAGTCCTCCAGCACACAAGATCATAGAGAAAAACTAATGGAAGAATGCATGCAATGATGCAACCATGTAACTCAACATACTAAAAGAAGTTAGCAGCATAGTACCTGACCATAAATCGTGTTGATCCAGGATCTCCCTGCCGTCCTGCTCTGCCACGAAGCTAAAGATTACAAAAATTAATTAAACCAGTGCAAACACAAGATATACAGATGATAATTATAACATATGATGACATCAGAAAAAGAAAAGAAAAGACAAGCTTTACATGATCGAATTAAGATTTTATTGGCTATATAGAAAAACTTCCACTAAATTGTGTCCCAAGGCAAAGACACCATGTAAACTTCTTATTGGATACCTGTGAATACTTGTTTAGAAAGGTGGAATTACGTAACCATATTTCTCTACCTTTGGATAGCTATATAAAATTTTAATATTAAATTCAAGCTGTTAAGTTCAAATGTTAAATGCCAATATGAGAGAGAGTTTCCTCATTGATGGGTAAGAACATCATAGTCAATTAAAATGTTACATGTTAAAGAAAATGCAGTCAAATCAACATAGAATTATCTATTCTGCAGATATGGAATTCTATCTATGGATGCTATGAATGATGCATAATGCATCTATGCTCCCTCTATAAACTAATAATTCTGTGACATTTTAATTTTTTGTTTTTTTGACAATAATTTTATGATAATAATTATAACATATGTATTCCCATTTCAGAGAGATAGATAGATAGATAGATAGATATAGAGAGAGAGAGAGGGGAAAGGCCAGAGTATGTATTTTTATCACAGTTCAATAGTGGATAGTCTCATTGTCGAGATTTAGCATTTCTCTACAATCACTACTAAAATACCACTTTAAGGACGATAATGTATAAAATGACTAATACAACATAAATCCATCGAGATATACCACAATAATAAACCGCATATATAACAAACTTGTTACTACTTACAACCCTAAACTGTCAGTATCTCAAGTGTTTACCTGATTATCTATTCTCCGGGACTCATGTAAAGATGTACCAATCACATGAAGTCCCCCAAGTCTCTTCACCTCGGACCCTTCATGCAGACAGTGTGCTTCACAATCCTTTAAAACCGACTGATAGGCAAGTGCAACTGTTGGACCAAGAGGATACATCTCAGATTCTTCATTAGCAAGCTTCTCCAGGTCCCTTAACTGATATGACTGACTCATTTCCACGGCCTCTGATATAAAAGATTTAGCCCTTTGATATGTCCAACTTTTACCCTCACTTTTGGATACATACTTAGCTGAGTAATTCAAGTTAAAAACAACAAAAAAATAAAATAAAATTTATATTTGTACAATGATGTAATGAAGTTTATATGAAATGAAAATTTCCAAGCCAAGCATCACAGACCCATTAAGGCCGTCTTAGCAAGTAAAGCCATTGACGATGATCCAACCTTTACCTTTGGAAGCATCTACACCCAAAAGATTCATTAAGAAATGGCTTCTATAAATATTAATTCAAGAACCAAAAGTAAAAGTAACATCCAGATTACCTTCTGTGAAATTGCAGCACCATCAATTTCAATGTTAGGGGTCTCTTGTGTCAAAAATGGAAGTAAGCTGTCCTCTATAATTTCTCTGGCAAGCATCTACATTAGATGGAGAACAAAAATAAGGGAAGTTCTTTCCAAAATTTTACTCATGCCAACACCCAAAGAAGAGACCATCTCATTGCAAAAGAAGAAATGCAAATACTTTCATATTTTTAACAATTCATGATAGTGGTATGTTGTTTACTTAAAACACTGGTTACAAAAATACTCATATATAATTGCAACACCTACTTTTGGATTTCCACCAAGGATTATATCTGTGCCTCTGCCTGCCATGTTTGTAGAAATGGTGATGGCATGCTTCCGTCCTGCCTGTGCAACAATTTCAGCTTCTCTTGCAGCATACTGAAGACAAAGAAGGGGGATGACAAAAATTGAGAGTGAGGTTGGGAAAAAGAAAGTAGAAAGAGAAGTGGCCTCGAAGATCATCTAACAGAAAGCACAATTGATTCCAGTACACTAGCAAGTTATAATTTGACAAACCTTGGGTCTAGCATTCAGGACATTGTGGGGAATATTCCACTCCTTAAGTAGAACAGACAGGTGTTCAGAGTTTTCTACACTGCAATGTAAACAAGAATGCAAAATGATCATCCTCCCAACAACAGATCACCCAGAATCTGATGCACAAATACATAATCCAACCCACGCAAGTAAAGCAACCAAGGCCAAGATTCTGTATTTCAAACTATGGCCAGCCAAGTGCCTAGCTTCTATTAACTCTGGCAACATCAACTGCTGATCCTGGGCATGGGACGCTATCCTTAACCTACATCAATTGCTGATCCTGGGCACGGGACGCTATCCTTAACCTATATCAACTGCTGATCCTGGGCACGGGACACTATCCTTAACCTCATCTCTCAAGTTGTGGCTGACAAATACATGTCATTCATCAACTCACACAGAATACCTTAAATTTTGGGTGATAATATTTGACATGACATGAACATGGAAGTCTTTACACGGGTTTGGGTTGTAAACAAGTTAATCCATTTAACACGAATAATAAATGGGTCAAATTAGGCTTATAAATGAATTGACATGCCAATTCATTCAAGCATTTATATTAAAATTTTAAAAATATTATTTGAGAAATAATTAATAATCAAATGATAAATAATTATATATAACAAAAATATAAAATTCAAAAAAGTATTTTATCAATGATTAAATACATTTTTTTGTGAAAAATAATAAATAATTAAATTTAATAAATTGTTAATTAAAATTATTAAATGAGTTAAACAGATTGACCATCTTGATATATTTAATAAATGAGTTGACCCAATACAACATGATTATTATTTAGGTTGGGATTGGGTTGAGCTTATTCAAATTGTTACTAGTCTTTGACATAATAGGAATCCGACATGTGAACACAAATTGCCACCCTTACCTATAATGCTGCAAATGATCTTCAGCGATCTCAAGGCTCTTATCTAGCAACTACTTTATTTTGATATCTCTGTTTAAATGAAGATGATGTATATTTGTTTAATGGGCTTGCTTATTTACGTATAGGCATGGTATAATTATAGTTCATGTCCATGTTTTTTCTTCTTCACCCTTTAATTGTATTGTTGGGAAAAATATCCCTCTCCAAATGTCACCAGACAATTAAATTAACAAAAATATTACAATAAAGCATACAAACAATTTAACATAAAAAATTCAAATTTATAGGTAAAAAACCATGAATGAGAAAAAATCCACCATATCATCAAAAGATTACAAGATGGAACTTTGGAGACAGACTTTGGAATCAAAGGATTTTCGCTTGAATAGGAGTAAGACGGAGTATATGCATTGCAAATTTAGCAAGAGGCAAGATAGAAATGATTTGAAGATAAGAATTGGAGAGCATATTATACCGCAAAGATCTAAATTTAAGTACTTGGGAATTTTTCTACAAAGCGATGGAAAAATTGATGGAAATATCACACACAGGATACAAGTTGGATGGTTAAAATGGAAAAAAGCATCTGGAGTGATTTGTGACCGTAAAGTACCTACAAAGCTTAAAGGGAAAATTTATCGGACTGCTATACGATCAGTTATGCTCTATAGTAGTGAATGTTGGGCTTTAAAGGGACAATAAGAGCAAAAAATGAGTGTAGCAGAAATGAGAATGTTAAGATGGATGTGTGGTCATACAAGAAAGGACAAGATACGAAATAATTGCATACAAGGGCATATTGGCGTGGCACCTATTGAGGAGAAGATGACAGAAAATCGGTTAAGGTGGTTTGGTCATATGCAAAGAAGGCCATTGGAGGTACCAGTGAGAAGAGTTGACCACATGATTTTTAACCCTGTGACAAAGTGCAGAAGGAGGCCAAAAAGAACTTTAACGGAAGTTATAAAAAGAATCTCTTGGTGAATAATATCACCGAAAATTTAGTTTTTAATAGAATCCAATGCCGTTGTGCAATCCATGTAGCCGACCTCACTTAGTAAGATAAGGCTTTGTTGTTGTTGTTTGTATCACCAAAAGACTACAAGATAATGTGTGTAAATGTTCTCCACTATAATCCCATAACTTCTTAACCACTATCCCTACATCTCTCTCAAACGTTTATATGAGTTCTTACAAAATTCCCATAGGTACTTACATCACATCTTTCTCTTGGTCAATACAAATCTTTATAACCTAGAAACAATTGATTGACAAGGAATCTCATTCCCACTCTAACACAAAAACATAAATAGAAAGATAACCCACGATAGGAAATAATCTACAATTGATAACAATTTTAATTTGGGTCAAACTCAACAAATTGTTTTATGTAGTTACAGAAAAAAAAAGGAAAAAAGAGGAAGTGTCAAGCATCACAGAATAATAAATCAATACAATAATGATGGTGCCGAAGATGATGATCAAAAGAAGATACAGGAAATATGACTTAATGAGCACAGTGTGGGTGGGGTAACAACTAGCAAAATTTGCCACTAGACTGTCACAGACAATGACAAATATCATACACTGCAAAGATAAGCATTGTACTGAAACACAGTATAAAACCTAGATGTTATACCCCATTTTTTTTTTCAATCTTGTACAGAAAATATAATATAACATCCAATATCCTCCAGTTTATAT
Source organism: Sindora glabra (assembly GCA_020226215.1). Lineage (NCBI taxonomy): Eukaryota > Viridiplantae > Streptophyta > Magnoliopsida > Fabales > Fabaceae > Sindora > Sindora glabra. The sequence continues at coordinate 46,519,055 of CM035227.1, read as the reverse complement.
CACCACTAATAATTTAAACATCCAAGTTTCTTGCAACAATTTTGTAAGTTGGGAAACCATTTCTAACTTGAAGCTCCTAAAGACCACAGGGATATAGATCCTATCCAGCTCAGTATTACTCTAACTAATTTAAGAATATAATATATATTTGTATGTGTGGATACTAATAATGTTAATACATAATACTTTGTACTGGCTGCTCATCCTCCCCTCTTCCCTTCACATCCCTTCTCCCAGAACAATGTGGCAATCTAAGATGCTAAATGACCTTCTTTTGTAAGGAATAATGATAATGATTTTGAAAAGGGTAAATGACATTTTAAAAGCAATTACCATAAAACTTTACCTGGTTGTCCCAACTAAAACAGGACAGCCTTGTCTAAACATATATTCAACTTCTCGGCGAACTTGCTCCCATTTCCCACGAGCGGTCTTTAATAATAATAGACATTTTAGATAGGTGGAAGAAAATGGCAATACTATTATGATGTAAAAATCATATTATAGAAACCATGTGAATATAGCTAAAACAGTAGCATAAGAAAAATCAGATGCCCTACAGCGAAAGCTTGAATAGGCAAATCCTTTCGAATATTTGGGAGATTTGTAGGAATTTCAATGACTGGCATCTGGAACATTTTTAAGAACTCTTTCTCCTGCAATCAGAGCATGCAACATTATTGTCAGGGACACTTCTTTACAGAAAACAAAATATCAACTCTGTAATTGCAGTTCAAATGCAATGTGAGAAACTATATATAGCATCTTTACTTCAGTCTTTGCAGTTCCAGTCATCCCTGACAACTTCGGATAGAGCTTGAACAGTGACTGGTATGTGATCTGTGCTACAATAACTGAATCTGCCTGTGAGGGCAAAAGTATTGACACTCAGAATCATACATATATTTAAGTTTCATGAAACAATATCATGGAATAAATAAAACCCCAACATATACCTGAATCTTTAAGCCTTCCTTCGCCTCTACAGCCTGATGTATCCCCTCAGACCATCTCCTTTTCTCTTCAACTCTTCCTGTCAACTAGGAAATTTTCAAAATTACAATTTCTTGTAGTTATGAAAGCATTAGCAACAAAATCATGGTGAATTCTATGGTGCCCCAAGGGTTTCAAAACCTGGGGTGTGTGCTAATTTTAAAAAATGTTAGATTGGAATTGTCTGACCATATCTGTTAAAAAATGGATAGTTGTAATTGAATAATTTCAATCTAACAGTTTCAAAACTTGTCACATATCCTCAGGTTTTGAAACCCTTGGAGTAACATAGCAAGCACCTAAAATCATAAGTGTGAAGTTATTAAATGAAAGCCATGAGCAGGTGGGAATTCTAGAAATATAGATATTAGGACCCCCCCCCCAACATACACAGTAAAATCTCAAATAATTATATCACTAGATCAAGTTACACCAAAATACACAAATTCGAAATACTTGAGCTATAATGAGTTTATGTGGCATTCATGAAATATCATCCAAGGTTAGATTGCACTTTAACCAACTATCAGTTGTCCCTAATAGGGTGTGCTGCCATGGTCACCATTACATTATATTATTAAATAACCCTGTTGCAGATATAAGATTATTCTAGGGCCTTTTCCTACCAACTTAAGCTTTTGAAATCAACTAACATATGACATGGTATCAGAGTTAGCGATAAGGAAAAGCAGGCCTGTGCTAAGTCCACACTTCAAACTCAAAGGGTTTCACACAAGGGGACATGTCAATGATATAAAACTATTCTTGAATGTTCTCCTAACTGCTAAAACTCGTGATCAACTGACACATGACAAACCTTATGAATGCCACCATTATATACATTAATTGCCAAATTAATCAAATTGCTACTGACTAACAACAGCATGTGAAAATAATCTGCCAAAACAAAGGCTAAGAAAAAAAATAGCCAAAATTTGAAAACATAAAGAAAAATCAATTACCTCATTTATTATTAAAGCCTTCCCATCTCTGACTATGTATTGTACATCTCGGCGATAGAATTCTTTAGCCTTTAAAGCATTCATCACAAATCTGCAGTACTTTAGTTCATCTACTCAGTATGGAATAAAATCAGATGTGCTACTGATAGGACAAGAACAGTGCAATACTTTGTCCATAATTAACTTGGCAAGGAAGTGATAAGCATTGAGCCACTTCAAATAATACTAACAAGATGGCAGTAATTATGAGAATGGATAAGAATAATCTAAAAAGCTGGAAACTAGATAAAAGCATTTTATAATGTCAATATTATACTGTTTTATTGATAGAGATTAAAGAATGATGGAACAAGTAAGATATGTGCACCAACTTTTTCATCAATGAGACAAGTATTGCAAAACAACCAAGTCCTTAAGCCAAACAAATGATGTTTAATTGAATAAATTTTAAGCTGTGTACATTCACCTTGCCCAAGGATCATTTTCATCCCAAAGGTCATTTGTTTCAAGCGCCATTTCAGCAAGGGCAATTCCTTCCTCAGTCAATTCAACTGAATTATCTTTAAGCTCTGCATTGTAATGCTGTCAACAAAATAAAATTGTTTTGTGAACTATTTTTGTGAATCATGAACACAAATCAAAGCTCATAGGTCAACTAGAAAGCAGAAAAAGAAAATGGCAACAAAATGCAAGACAATGGACACACAATTCCTTTTATGAGCAATTCGGCTACTTTTGCAGCAACAGGGTATCGTGCAGCATCTTTACTAGCCTGCAATACAGAAGGAGAAAGAATCAGTTTATAACTGAGCTCCATCTATAAAATAGATTATTTAAACAACCTTAACCCAGATATTGAACAAGATGATGAGGAAGATGAGGAATGGAACAATTATAAAACAAAGGTCAATCTTACCTCACCACTAATTAACAAAGGGTTTCTTCCTTCATCTATGAGGACAGAATCCACTTCATCAACTATTGCAAAATGAAATGGCTTTGGCCTATTTTGGCAAACAATACTCATTACTCATCCAATCACATTTTCAAAAAAATAAAAATAAGCTCTCCATCTGATTAATATACAGTAGTAATGATACCATCTCATCACTAGTTGTCCACTATTTCCAGCAAGATTATCTCGTAAGTAATCAAAGCCAAGTTCCTAAGGAAAAACAGAGAACACAAAAGAACAAAACAATTAAGAAGGAAAATTTTGATTAGAAATTAAAAAAGGGGAAAAAAGGAAAACAATATGAGAAACTGGTCAATGTAATACCGAATTATTTGTATAAGTTATATCACATCTGTAGTTGGATCTCCGCTGTTCAGCAGTCATCCCCCTCTGCATGACATGAACATCACATGATAATTCCAATAGTAAACCATGTTATGATTGTTTGTTTTAGTAAAGATTTTCCATTAACATTTCTTTTTATAAAAACAGAAATAAAAAATATAATGAAAACCATACCACATTTGTCAATACATTATACCACAGGAACACCTTCCCCAGCGCCAAAAAATGTGACATAGGTTGACAAATATCAGCTAGATGAAATACCTGAATGAGACCAACAGAAAGACCTAAGAAACGATGAACTCGGCCCATCCATTCAGCATCACGTTGAGCTAAATAATCATTGACAGTTACCACTGCAAAGAGGGGGCAGAAAGAGAGATGGGGCAAATCAAGAAGCAGGGCCAATTATCATAGTAAAGCCTCCTAACCGGAAGCAACTATTCTACCAAAGATATACTTTAAATGTTTTTGCAAAGCATACCATGGACACCCTCGCCACTCAGGGCGTTAAGATATGCTGCCAATGTGGAAACTAATGTTTTCCCCTCCCCCGTTTTCATCTCCGCAATGGACCCATCATGAAGTACCGCTCCACCAATAATCTACCAATGAAATTGACAACACGGACAACTCGGCGATCAGCTTTTAAGACAATATTAATCAGCAAAAGGAGACACCCTAGGGATGCATGAGAGAGAGAGAAACCTGGACATCAAAATGGCGCATTCCAAGTTTTCTTCTTGCAGCTTCACGAACAACAGCAAATGCCTCTGAAGTGGAAGATTACAAACTTATTTAAGAAAATGTCGTAACATTATATGACTCTGACTGACCACCCAACAGTTTAGAGAGTTGAAAACTAAACCAGCTTGAATGTCCGCAAGCCCTTCGCCTCGCCTGAGCCGTAGGCGAAACTCCTGCGTTTGCGCTGTCAGCTGTAAAAGAACAAAAACTAATTGAACTCCAAGTAAAGCAAACAGCGATGGCCAATTTATCAATCATATACACAACCTGCTCATCAGTGAGTCTCTCTATCTGGGGCTCGAAGGCATTAACAGAGTGCACCAAACGGTAGTAGTCTCGGACAACCCAGTAGTTCAAGCTCGTAAAATCATTGAAAGTCTTTTTAATGGAACCAAAATTTTCCTAAAACAATAACTCATAAAAATCACGGCTTCCATAGACGCATATCATCAAACAAGTAACAGGCATATAGCGGAAATGCACCTTCACAGATGCAGAAATGGGTGTGCGTCTGCAACAACGTCGTCGTAGCCGTCGCCAGGAAGACATAGAAGAAGATGGTGGAATAAAGATGACATTGGTGTTGCTGGAAGTAGGCCTCCGAAGAAGAGGTTTACTAGTGAGGCGATGTGGACTTGAAAACGCAGGCAGAGTGGCCATTACGGTGTTTTTCTTCTACGTGCTTTTAACCTCAATGGGCACATGTAGTTGCATAGTAATAATATTCAGAGGCTTGCATGCGCAATCGCAATAGCGACGGATAATCAACAAATCAGTGGATGGCCGAAGTGAAACAAAAACTGGTTCGGCGTGCGAAGCAGAGAACGATGAACGTTATCGAGAAATAGCTTCAACATGAAACGACACCAAGTGTGGTGTCGTTTCGGGGGCTTAAGCGAGAGCAACTGCAATATTACACTTTGCTAGTTTGCAGTGTTTGGATCTGTCTCTTTTTATTTTGTAAATATGGAAACCACTTCATTAAACTACACTAAATTTAAAATTAATGCACATCATAAGTCTAATTAATTATTTTATTAAATTATATTTTTTATAATTTTTTAAACAAGAATCATAATATCATAATATATTGATTTATTACATCATTTTTTCTCACTTAAATTCATAACTCATTTTGAAATATTTAATTAAAACCCTACATATCTAAACTAATTTGTAAGATTTATATAATACAAAAATTATATGAGGAAAACAACCTAATCCCGAAAACATTACCGATGTATGAAATCATCATAAATGATAGCCTACATGTAGTCTTATCTAAATATATTTAATTCAATATTTCACATGTAGTCATACTTTCCTTTAAGGAAAAAAAATGAATACATGTTTTTTCTGAAATTAATTATGATTTACGAAATTTATCACTAGCTATCATACATGTTTATCCTAGTTATCCTAATCCTTACTTTAATCTGTGCTATACTGCTTCCACCATTCAGTTACAAGTGAGTTTTTGTTCCTCCAACATATTTTTTGCCTTTTTTTTTTAAATATTATTCCTCCAACCTTAGAAGTTTGCTTCAATTAAATGGGGGGACCACCCTTTTAGAAAAAAAGAAGAATTTTGATTTGATTTATTAATTTTCTTTTGAATGTTCGCTTGTTTCTAATTTGGCTTAATTTTTGCTATTCTTTGTTTTTTGGTCTTTTTTTTTTTTCACAGCCTTGACTTCATAAAAACATGATTTTTGTTCTAATTAATGGAACATCCTAGGGCTAATGTTACTAACTACAATTACAAATACAATTTATAATAGTTTTGAAGAGACGTTATGGAAGATAGTGAGTAGTTTTGAAGACAGGTTGTGGAAAGTCCTCTAGTAATGATATTAAGTAAATCATAACTATAGGGAGTAGTGATTCCTTGTGGATGGTCCTCCAGTGGTTTCCATAGTGAAAAGGATTATATAATGGCAATGCACATATACAGTTAAAAAGGCTTGGGTTTTTAGGTTTTTGAAAGAATTTAAGCTGTTATATTAGGTCTCTTTTAAATTATCTATACCCTTTCTAAGTTCAAAATGAGGCAGAATATTATGGTCTTTATGCCTTGGTTTAACATATATATTGTTTTGCAACTCTGCTTCATTTCATAAAGGTTTGCAACTTTTATTTCTTGCAAGCTTGGTTTTGCTTTTCTAGAATATACTATCTAATTAGTTCTTTTCCTAAAAAACCTCTTAATTCATTTATAAGTTTTGTGCTTTAATAATTCAAATAAGTTTTGTGTTTTAATAATTCAAATAGGTAATTACAAGGAGCACTAATGAAAGAGTATTGAGTTTGTGTATATAAAAAGAAATTTTGTTAAAGGAAAGAAGGATAGTACAATAGAGGCTAAGCTATACGTAAGAAAGACAAAATTATTATTTTTTTGATAGAAAAAAAAGAGAGTATCAAAAGAAAGAAGAATATTACATGGTTTAAGTTTACTCGTTTACTAGCTAATTAATTGTTGTAATTGATTTTTTTCTATCAAATTTGATTTATAATTGTTCTTACATGTGTTCATACTTAAATTGGAATGGATTTGATCATATTAAGCACCTGCTTTCCATTTTTGTGAAACGCTAATTATTTATACTATCAAAAAATTATGCAAGATGACATGGAAGCCAACTCGTAACTCGAATAAATGACAATTCTACTGTTTTCAAACTTAAGTAATAGTTTGTGGTCGTAAAATTGTGAATCATGTTATCTTTCTCAATTTTAGAAGTTTCATGGAATGATTATTCTTAAGCATGGACACTTGCAATGTTTAGTAGCAAAATTGTGAATGATGCTATCCTAAGCCAAGTTACCCATCATCTCGTAAAGCCTACACATTCTGGCTTCTGAACATATACAAGCTCCTTGGTTTGAAGTTGTTTTTGCTACCATTGGTGAGTTGTTATACTCTGGTGTGCACTTTCAAAAAATAGTTCTTTAAAGTAATTTTTACTTCTTCTATTGATAGTGGAACTTTTATGTCATTGGCACTCTAATATATGGTGTTGATTGGTTTTTATCCTCGTTGACCTTAATTGACTGTTTTGTGGGAGTTTTCTTGGGGTTAATGGATTTTTTAAAAGAACGGCCATCAATTATTGACTTCTCCTAGTATATATTATGTTAAAATATTAATGTGATAAAAGCCTTGACCATTTAAAGAGGCTATGAAGGTAAAATAATTTGGCAAATATCCTTACTGACTTCAATGTATTGAGATGCTCTTACTAGTTTTTTTATCATTTTTACATTGCTAATACTAAAAAGATTCATTGCTCTGTGTATTTATATTATTCAAAATTGTTAACAAAGAATTTTACAACTATTTGCTTTTCAGTGAATATTTCAATTTTCGTGAGCCTGATGTTTATATGACTTAGGATGAACATTTGGGTGCTGGCACAAATTGTGATTTTGCCTCACACAAGAGATGGAATATAAAGATTTGAGAAATTTATATGCCTCTGAGAATGTTGGAGTTCATGATTTTGAAATTTTCATTATACTTCATTGCTTCCTACATACGAAAATGTAATTTTGTAGCATGGTTTTTGAATTTGGATTGTTATAGAATTCTATAAACAAGTTGGCTAAAATTTTTGTGTTTATATGGCTCGAAAAGCATGAGAAAATTGGTGTTCACACTTTTAGAAATTTTGTTATACCTTATAGTTTTCTACATACAAAAATGTAAATTTGTAGCATGATTTTGAATTTGGATTGTTGCAGAATTCTAGAGACAAGGTGGCTAAAATGATCTGTTCCAAGAAAAATAATTGATTGATACCTACACTAAATTAAGTATATTTTATGAGTGTTAAAGATACAAATAATTGCTTGGTTCATTTAAAAATTATTGCAAATCTTTGATAACATGCATGATAGTAATAGATATAGGAGTTGTTAAATTCTTGAATGTAATGGAAGATACAAAATTTTTAAGAAGCATAAGATGTCACTTGAAATAAAAGCTCTCCATATGGGAATTAAATTTTTAAAATATATAAATCTATGAAAATATTTTTTACTAGACTAGATAAAATATTAATGCTTTTGGCACTTGATAGAATATTTAGATTACTATTTAAAATCTTGTAAAATAAGTAACTTAATCTGTAACACATTACATAGGATGCCTACATAAAAGATATTTTCATAGGAGTAGATAAATCTTAGATTATTTTTTGATGTAGAAATATCACACTTTTTGAATAAAAAGAAAGTAAGACTTATAGTAAAAGCAATTTTTTAGATAAAAAATGGAGATGAAAGTAAAAAAAATAATTATGTTATAATATTCACGTGACATATCCAAGAATATTATATGTAGTGGAAAAAAAAGGTTCCTTCAATTTGGAAGTTTCACATACTTAAATTCACTCTTACATGTTAATGTATGTGTATGCGTGTTTGTGTGATAGTAGTAACTCTAATAAAATGCGTAAGTTCAATCTAATTATACGTCATATGTTATAAACTGTGTAAAATTACTAGAATTGATGTGATCGTTTTTGCCTTTAACAACCTAATAAATTTCACCTAAGAAGTAGGAAGAAGGGTTGATGAGTGATAGGTCAACCAAATTTTTAGACCAATAGATGAAATTAAGTAGCAATTATTACTCTACCTAGACACTTAAATGCAAATTCAGCTTTCTTTTTTCATTCTCTTACCAAGTTACCTCATGCAGTGGGCCACCACTATTTTTTTTTATATATCTTATCCCTCATCTATTGGCAGAATTATGTCATGTGTCAAAGGGTAGATTTGCTTCATTTATTTCTAGGGCATAAGAGATTTCCCTAAAAAGAAAAAGAAAAGAATATAAGTTTTAGAAAAATTTAGCTAGTCATTTTAAATAAATTTATAATTTAAATTCATAATTCATATAACATTATTATTAAAATTTTAAAGAAATTTAATTTATAGCTCATCTGCAAGAAGGAAGAAATATCTATGCTTTTACATAAAGAAGGGAGGAATCTAACTCCTAAATTTACCTATCTTTACATATCAGTCTTATTATAATGACATGAATGCACCTACACATGTCAAAGTGAACCCTCACACATGGAATATCAAATTAAAGGTGTTATTTCAATGTGCTATTAATTTCATTCACATATTCAATAATGGTCGTAAGGAATTATGAACAATTAATATAATATCCAAATCATAGTTATTGGAAATGTTGAAATTGCTTACAAACCATGGTCTAGAATGTATCGTACCAAACATGTATGCTTTCATTTCAGAATGTAAAGAGACACAATTTAAAACATTGGATCTTGTGAAATTGATAGACTTTTTCCATTTCAAGCCTCTATTTCTCCATTAATGGAGGATTAACGTTGCAAACATAAGGAAGACACCACACTTTAATTTAAAAATTGTGTAGCAAGGAAAGGGAATGTTTGAATTTGAAATCTAAATAGAGCTAAAGTTTAGAAGGAAAAAAATTGTAAAATAGAGAGTTGAGGAAGAAGAGGAAGATTAAAGGATAAAGGATTTGAAATGGAGTTAGGATTTGGAAGGAAAAATTATAAAACAGAGTTGGGAAAAAAAAGGAAAGGTAAAAATGACTTTGGAAAGGCGTAATAAATTATTTTTTTTTGGAAAATACAAGATAATTAATATGTTTTTTATTTTTTACTATAAAAAATGTAACAACATATAATTACTTTGAATAACATAGGAACCATGAGATTTTTATTTTTAAAAATTATTTTGATAGGAATTTAATTAAAAATTAAATGTAATAAAGATTATTTTTATATATTTATTTTTTTATGAACTTACTAATATTAATTATTTGTTCTTTGTTAATTAATTACTTCTAGTTTTAAAATTTATCTTATTTATTAACTATTTGAGTCAACTCTTTTAAACCTCTTTCTTATCCACTAATTAACTATTTTCACTTTTAAAAATTAGAACTCTTCACTTTAAATCATACCCATAAACATATCTATGTAGCCTAACCACTCCATATGAATCCTAATTTTATTAACGTATATGGTACCCATATCCATGTCACGTTCATTTATGTATCCTGTTTTTGGTAACTATAATCCAAATACAATAATTAAACTTTTTTACAACTATCGATAATCTTTATCTTTTCACAAACCAAACCTTATCTCTTTAGAGTTAACTTTATCCCTTCACAAATGGATATACGAATCTATTACATATAGCAACAATATGAATATTATTACCCACAATATCATCAAATCTCATTTCTAGCAAATTTTAATAAACTATTAACAAGTGGCTCAACTAGCACTTCAATTTTAAGCCATGACAACATTATCCAAAAGTGTGCACACATATACATACATACACATAAGGGAAGCCACAAGTTAATTCTAAGCCACAATACTAATATAGAGTTGTTAAAACGGACTAATCCAACTATATTAAGCTAATCTAATAGGCAAAAATTATATATCAGATCAATCCTATGCCAAATTACTTTTTCATCAAGTTAGGTTAGACTGAGTTACTATAATACCAATTTTAATTCCAATTCCATGTTGACTTTCATTAGGCAATTCCAAGCAAATTTTGCATCCTATTATATATGATTATATTATTATTTATCATTAATTTTATATTATTAATTAATTATTACTATTATTATTATCATTTAAAGAATTATTATTATGAATGGATATAACTAAAATAATAAAAAAGTAAATTAAAGTACAATATTTTTTAATATGAAAAACCTTCGATTAGAAGAATAATTAAAAATCACAAGACTTAGACTAAAAAAAATTAGTATTAATTAAAATGGACATAAATATTTTGTCAACTAAATTCATAACTTATATATGAATATATTATTATTTTACTCTATTAATAATAATTTATTACTTTAATTGATATATTTATTTAGTTATAGTAATCATTTTATGTATGTTTAGTTATAATAATTATTTTGTATATTTTTATTAATTTTTAAGTTTTATGATGATAAATTAAATTTGTTGCATAATTTTTATTAAAATTTTTAATTTTAATGTAATTATTTATTTTGATAAACTTATATTATATATGTTGGTAATATTAAATATATAAATTTATTAATTTTAATATTAAAAATTATTTAATATTATTCATATATATAATTTTAATAGTTATATATATTAAAGTATAATTTTAATATATCAAAATTATTATTTTAATATATGTAAACATATAATAATATATTAATAATTTATTATTTACTAATATTATCATGTTAACAAGCTAACCTAATAAACTAGATGAACTAATACTTATCAGTTTCAATTCCTTTAACAAGTTGGGTTAACTACTCTTAATCTCTTATTAGGTCAGAGCCGCTAGCTATCATTTTTTGTACTAAGTTTCAATCTTAAGCCATGTAAAATTATATCAGTCCTAGCTTAATTCATTAAATCTAACATATTTTGATACCTATATATCAATGTTATATATCATCATAGTTATCAAACACACATTTATTTTGTAACAACTAGATCTAACATACCACTATAATACATACTAGTCCACAAAGTTTCATAAGACTAAATCTTGTATGCTTATTTACATTATCATCATAAATGCATTTAAGTACTTATCTCGTTCCCAATTCTTCATATCATGACTATTTATCATAATCATAGGTTTTAAAATTGAATTGGTCATTAAATCAAATAGAGCACTAGTTCACTAGTTCATTAGTTTCAATCACTGATTTATTGGTTGAACTGATTTAACTTTAAAAATATATATGCACTAGTATTACATATTTAAAGTAGTAAAATACAAGTAATATAAAAATAATTTATGTTAGAAATAATTAAAAAAATAAATTCAATATATATGAAATTACAAAAGTGTTATATATCAATTATTATAAAATTATAAAATTATATTTTTAAAAAAATTGTAAAAATCGATCGAATCCATTAAGTTTTAATTGGTTCAAATTAATTTTAGTTGGTTCCAACTAGTTCACATATGTCCGAAAAACCTTAATCAAATCAGCTCACTAATCAATTCACTAATTTACCAATCTAACCTTGTTAGTTTCATTTGATTTTTAAAACTATGATCCACTATACATATAAAAAAATACAATATAGTTAAAATCATTGAAACACATAAGTTTTTGTTAGAGAATGGGGTATAATCAATTGTACAATAAATTATGTAAGCCTAGAGAGCATATAATTAATTTTGCAATTTATTATGAATGTCCAAAGAGAAAATATTTGGTGATAATCGATTATGTAAGTACATGAAGCATATAACTGATTATAATGGTTAATAGAATAGATTTTTTGTTATGATCAATAATTACATGAATTATTATAGATTCATTGTGAGAATCATTATTCATTTGCCACTTTGTGACCTCTAATCTCATTCATACTATGAAAACTCACAATTCAACTACGATAACTCATGATAAACATGTTATAACTATGAAATCTCATTCATACTATCGTTTAAAGTTCAATAACATAAAATCATTAAAAATTTCTCTAAAAGCCTTATATTTGGTAGAATCTGCCAAATTTAATGAATTTAAGAAAAAGTTCAAATAAAGTGGTATTCATCACTTATAGAAGAGATATAAGGTGTAAAAATGAAGATTCACTTGCTTTTAAAAATTCAAAAATAAAAAATTTAGGGATTAGGACACCAAACTCCATTTGGTTCAAAACTTATAATCACTTATTTTTTTTTTAAAGAAGTAGAATAAAAGTTTTACAAGATTGTTAGTGTGAAAGCTTTATCTGACTTGGATTGGAATGGTGGTAAAGATCAAGATTGTGGTGCACAAGATGATGGAAGTTAAGTGTCTTTAAGAGGAAGAAATGAAAAGAAAGGCTAAAAATGGGGAAATAAGGGAGGCCAAATCCAACAGTAAAATGGAAAAACTTTCTTAAATCTCCTCTAAGCTCATACAATCTCCTTTAATCAACTTTAACTTGAAGACACTTCCAAATATTTCTTTTTATCAATTATTTTACATATAAGTTCTATTTCTAACCTAACTATAATTGATTAACAATTTCCACATAAAACATTCTAATTCTAATGGTTGTAAGACTTTCACTCATTAATTGATCAATTATTTTGAACAAAAATCTTTATGTATAATCTTATTATAATTACCTAATTATTTATACTTAAAATATTTTAATTTTTTAATAGGTGTGATAGAGATAAACTAACATATTAAAATATTGTATTTCTTATTTAAAAAGTTCATAAATGTGATCTATATTTACATTATCTCCTAAAACTCTTCCATCTAGAATAGGTGTAATTCTCATGATTTTATTTTCCTCCAAAAGCCAAAAGCTAGCAACCCATTTGATAACAAAGGCATAAAAAAAAAGCTATTTTAAAAGTGTTTACACTTATTACCTATATTAGTCAATTTTATATTTACTTATGTTAACTATATATGCATTTATTAGTTTAGTTATGTACTTAATTATAGAAGAGGGATTTCTTAATTGTAGGTATAAGTCTAAATGACTTACATCATATTTAAATCATCAATCTCAATAAAATTTAATGATTAAGATTAATTCATTTCGAACAAATTTCACATTGCAACTGACCTATTTTCTACCTGGAAAACTACATTAAACAAAAATAACTACATAGTTAATATATGAAAATTCAATTTTATATGTCGTGCTTCATAAATTAAGGCAATGCTTAGTGAAAAATAGTAAAATTATAAATATTTTTATATAGTGCTTAAGGATTTTCTTTAATTTAGAAAACAAAATAATAATGTTGTAAATAATTTTTTTAAATATATATATATATATATATAAATATAAAAATTAATAATGTATTTATTATAAAGTCAAATTATATTATTTGTAGTAAATATAAAAATGTACATCTTTCTATTCATCGGTTCATTTTCATGTAAATATAAAAATTTATGGGTTTATAAATTTTTTTTACATTTCTTTTGTCTCATCCAAATTTTCTCTTACCATATTATTTAAAATATAATAGTGGCAAATGATTTTTTTTGTTTAACTTTCTGATAATATGGTGAGGTTTTCAATTTTTTTTTCATATGAATCATTAAATCTTTTGTCATTTTTGTGAAAGTTAATTAAGCTCAATAATAGCATAATTAGTTCTCTATAATATTACAAACAATGATTTTATTATTCAACTAGAAACCCTTCAACACTTAGTTTGAAAAGGAAATTTACAAGTATTTATTACATTTTAATTGCATTTTGCACAATGATTTGATTATGGTATTAACCAAATTTAGTACTTTATTATTGATAATTTTCTTCTGCAATATAATATGGCAAAGCAAAATTTGTAAGCATTTTTTTTGTTAAATATTAGGAATTAAAAATAACAATATATAAGTAGTTTTATTTTTGTATATTTGCTACTTTTCCTTAAAATGTCAAATACAAGGTTAATATGAATAATTATGTTGGGTAATTTTGGCCTTTTTATTTGCCTATTATTAAGAAAGAAAATTTAAATGAGTTTATATTTTATATAAAATTCTTTGAAAATATTTTTCTTTGGTGGAAAAAATAAATTGAATTAAACTAAAAGAATATATCCATAATAAATATAATCAAATCTTTTTGTCAAAAAGAGTAAATCTTATTTTTCATTCTTGTAGAATACAGTTTTTTTTTTAATTTTGTCTTTATGAAAATTTTGTATCAATTTTATTCCTATAAAATATTAATTTATTTAATTTTATCCTTTTGTTATTATTCATACAAAAATTAATTTGTTCAATTTTATCTCTCTAGGGACAAAATTGGACAAATTAATATTTCACAGAGATAAAATTAATATAAAATATTTTTCAAATATGAAAGAAACTGGGGTTTACTTATATGAAAAAAAGGGTTTAGTCTTATACAAAATATTTCACAAATATAAAAAAAGGGTTTACTTTTATAAAAAAATTGATACAAGAGTAAGCCTCTTTTTTCACATGTATGAAAAAAGGGATTTACTCTTGTGAAAAATAAATTGAAGATATCAAATTTTGGTCTAGCCTTTATGTAATAACTTTCTTTTTATATAATTCATGTGCGTTTACTAAAATGCTTTAAATATATATGATGAAAAACCCTCTACTACAATTTCATATAAAAATAAAAATTCACCTTTTTTACATAGTTGGGTTTTTAATGATAAAAATTGATCAAGATAGCCAATATAGTTATGTTTTCAAAATTACATTATACTTATATTTATCTACTTTAAGGGATGTTTGATTCGCGAAATATTTTTCACATTCTCAAAAATATTTCATGAGAATGTTACATTTTCATATTTAGTTCAAAATTTCAAAAAATTTACCTGAGAATCAAGAATATTTTGGAGCCTAATTTTACCCCCAAACATTTTCATGAAAGAGATGGGTATCTTAAATTTTCATCTCATGAGAATATTGATATTAAAGTAAAAGAACAATTTTATCCCTATTTTTCTATGCCTTAATTTATTCTAATAATTTTTTATTTTCATTTTTCAATTTTAACTTTTAATTTTTATATTCAATTTTTTTATGATAACAAATATAGTTGTACTAAATAAGTAAAAAAAAAAGTAATTTCTATATACCAATTCTTATTTAATTTGAAAATTTTCATTTTCATCTTTCACTTTTAATTTATTTTTTTATTTTTAATTTTTCATGATAACAAGAATAATTACATTAAATAAGTAAATAAATAAATAATTTTTAAATTTCAATCTTATTAAATTTAAAAGATATTATTTCTGTTCTTTCTTTTTATATTTAAATCCATGAAGAAATGAGTAATGATATGGCCGCTTTTATCCCTCGTTTTACTGGTACCATCCCACGTGCTTTTTTTTTCTTTTTCTTTGTTAAAGATTTGCGTTATTTTTCCTTTTTTCTTTTTTTACGTGCTCGTTCATTTTACAGAAAACGACTAACTTACAGAATTTAACCTACAATATAATTATAATATTATTTAAAGATTTAAGAAGATTATATATATATATATATATATATATATATATATATATATATATATATATATATATATATATATATATATATATATATAATACTATAGTATATATAATAAACGCACCATTCAATCTTTTGTTGATGCTGGCCATTATATATCTCCGAAATTCGATAACTAACACTGGTAGTCTTTTATTTCTATTTTTATTGCAATTATTCATTTTTCTTTACATTTCTAATATTAAAATAAATGAAAATTGTTAAATAAATTATTAAACTCATTCTTAATAATATTAAATACATATTAACTTTTTAATTACACAATTTATCATGATCTATTTTAACACTGTAAGTTAAAAAATATTTAAAATTTTTTATTTTCTTTTCAATTTAAATTTAAAAAATATTATTTCTATTCTTTCTCCCTTATTTTTTTTCAAAGAAAATAAAAGCTTCTTATCAATAATGGAGAAATTACTTATTTATTTTATATAATCAATTATATGAAAAGTTCAAATTCAAATTCTTAAAAAATTTAATATTTTATATATTAAATTATTTATTATATTTTAATTTGATAGAATTCAAATTATTAATTTATTAAGTTTTCAAAAATATTTATTTATATATTTTTAATTAAATCTATAATTTATTACAATTTATAACAAAAATTGATAAGTGTATTTTTTAAAAAAGTAATAAAATTCATAAGAGTATAAAATGTGAGTCAAATATGAGAATATAATATATCTGAAAATGTGAAAAAATATTTCTAGAAATATATATTTTGAACCAAATATAACAATCTTATATTCTTAAAATCACATATCTAGAAATTACATTATTGGGAATGTGCATTTTTTTGAAAATATAAGATTCTGCGAATAAAATACCTTCTAAAATTTAGCATATTGTTTCATACTTTCTTAGATAATAATAAAACATGTATGCTGTATATATTAATACATTATGCATGATGTTTTAATAGAATTTACAATTAATTTGTTATACAATTTGAAATTTATATTTGGTGTGCATATCTATATTGCTCGTTAATATGCCCCTACTTATAAGGAAAACAAATTTATATGCTCAGCTGTGGTGAATTTAGTTTCTTACGTGAAACAAAATTTTCTCAAACAAAATTTTCTGAAATCTAATGTATCCTATCGAGTAAAATTGTGTCATTTGAGTCATTCATTTGATATGAAAATTTTCATGATAAAACACAATTTGAACCGTAGATGCATTAATGAGACTTTCGTATTATTGTACTTTTAGATAATAGAAAAAGTTTCTAGAAACATTTAAGTTTGCTTATAACTTTTTTAAGAATTACAATGCAAATAATATTGAGAATTTTATTTGATCATGTAACCATACTTTTTGTTTGCCTCTAATATTTAAATCGAAGTAGTGATTATATGGTAAGATGTAATTAATTGCATCAACAAAATAGATCCAAACATATAATAAAACCATCATTGGAGAGTGTTTGAGAATATAAAAATATTTCACCACCTGAAGGAGGATGTATGGGATACATTGTGAAACTTTTTTTTTTTTGGGTGAAAAGATATGAAAATAATAGTAGAAAATGTAACATAAAAATAAAATAAATATTATTAATTTGTGAATGACATTTGCAATTGTCTGTATTTTTAGTTTTTAATTATCTTAATTTTTAACTACATATATTATATAAACTATAATTTTTTAATGATATTTATTTATAAAACATAAAAGCACACACATATATTAAGTTCATAGTTATGAACCACAAAAAAAAAATGGAATTTCTTGCATCGCAGGAGAGTTAAGCTAGTATAATAAAATGATTAAGTTGATTATAAATGTCAACTCAATTGTGCAGTTTAAAATAGTATTTTCTAAATTTTTTAAGTTGAAAAGGGGCAAAATTTAACTACCACAAATTTAAAGGAGTATTTTATATTTTCCCAATATTTTTTTTAAGGCGATCATAGGCGCAATTTCGGGTTAACAAACCAAATTTTTTACATGTATATTGCTTCGTACTTGAATCAACCATACCTTTTTTTAGAAAAAAATTTGGTCCAATTTAGCTCAAACTTTTTTAAAGGATTTGGTCTGATCCAATTTGACCCAAACTTTATTTTCCTTGCCCCGAAGCTCTACCTCCAGGCCAAACACAATTAAAATTTTAAAAACAATTAAGTTGACTTTTTCAATAAAAATACTTTTTAATGAAATAATAAGATATTTAAATATGTATAATGGTTAATTATGTTAAATAAAATAATTCTTATTAAAAAACTAATAAATTACAACTATTATGTATTATACATTAAATATTTTTATAATATATATATATTTTAAATCTGTTCGACCTAATTTTATTTTGTGTTAGTTGGAAAGCAACCTGGTTAACAATTGGGATTAAAAAAATATTCGAGCCTATTTCTTTAAGTGAACATCCTTTTTTTCATAAGTCGTGGGTTAGGCCTAACAGGTCGCCGGCTCATGCTTTTTCCATATCTCTTAAGCATATTCCAATTTTTGTTGACAAATAAACATATTCCATTTTAGTTGTATGGATTTAAATCCCACTCTCAATTTAAATCGTAAGCTTATTATGTTTGTTTAATGGTTCTTTGAGTTCTTAAACTAATTTAAACAATAATGACAAAAATATATGACTTTCTAATTTCTGCCATCATTCAATTTAACCTTTTCAAAGTGCAGCAACTCACGTTCTTTTCCTAGTTCGTTAATCTCTTTATTTACTATGCCTTCAAACTGCAGCAAAAATAACAATCTATCATTTTCAATGTGTAATTTCTTTGCTTATATAATCATAATTTATTGAGAAATATATCTTTTTTGATTGTTTTTACATATTTTTATTTTTTTGACCATTTTTTTAAAAGCCAAGGGAATGTTGACCCACAGAAAATCATATTTAATTTATCAGACTAGTATAGTCACCAGTTATGCTTAGATATTGTCCAAAATCTCTTTGAAAGAAAAAAAGAAAAATCTTTAGTAGCACAAATATTTCAGACTATTCTTCTGCTTTATACATAGTGAGTTATTGGTTTGAATCGGGATGTGTAATGCTGATATATGATATGTTTAAGTGTAAAGGAAAATATGATGCACGATATGTCCGAATACCACCAAATAGAGAACCCTCAATATCTCGTAAAAATTGAGGTAAATTTAAGAGAGATACAGAAAATTTTTGGTGAATTGTGAATTGTTGTGTCTTTCTCCCTTTGAAACTCTGAGAAATTTGCTAAGGTAAGAAATTGCGGCAAATGGAATGGTGATTGGCAAGATCTAGGAAAGTCATTTTCTTTGGTATAAGCTCTAAAGTTTGGCTCTAACAATTCCAAGACATTTCAAGACATATCACCACCGACAAAAGTAAGCTTCTGTGACATGCATCATGCTACGACCATAAGGAAGAAAAAGGTATCAACCTAATCGCAGAAAATACACTACACCGGAATATTTATATGCATATACAAAAAGACCATATAACCTTGTATATTTAGAAAATACACTATACTGTAATATTTACACATTCCTTAAAGTTGCCGATATTGGAATATGACATCTGGGAGTAAGCAAAAATCAAAGGGCAGGTAAGTTCATAAAAATTCAAAGGCAAGGCATCACACAGATGATGCACATTCTGAGAAAAATTAAGACACTTGAAGAGATTCTTGCATAGATATCCATACAAGAATTTCTAGGAGAACTTACAGCACTTGAACAATGACTGGAAGCATACCTGGTGAACTCTACTATTTGCCATGATAATAAACCTGGAACAATCCAATCAAAAACAAATCATAACTAAATATAGCTGTTTGGCACTTAGATCAAACAATGAACTTTTTTAGTATTGATATATTTGTTTAACAAGGTGCTGGCAGAGGTTTTACTTCTTTCCATAATGAGAATATATACAGATATATAATACTCTGGCAGCACAGGGAGAAACATATGTAATATAATAACAGAATCACCTCAAGTATGTAATTTTACTTAATTTCTAAAATCTAGAAATACAATACTTAGCAGGAAAAACAATGTTTTTATGGGAAATCTGGGATCTTAGTACTAATTTTCAGTTTAGCTATCTCTTAATGGGGAAAGAGTCATGGGAAGTGAAGCCAATTACAATCAACATGGCCTCAAAAGCAACCTACAAGATATTTAATATTTTATCATCACTTAAAAATATCCCCTCTCAATGAGAAGTGAAAAGAAATGCAAAGGCTTTCTTGAAGTGTAATATTTTAATTTAATTAGAGGATGTGTAATACCTTGATAGACTTATCAGCATATCCAACAAAGAGTTTTTCTTGCCAGCATAATATGGTTGTTACAACAGAACTGCAAGGTATAGATCCAATTGATTTGACATCCAGCTGAAACTCATCTCCCGATATTTCCTATTATTAAAAAAATTTTGCCATTGAGTTTATACTGATAGATCAACTTCTCAAAGACTAAGAGGATAAAAAAAACAAATTGACTAGACTTTTATGTGATCCCAGAAAACAGAGCATAACATGTTGCATTGGTACCTGTATATTAACGTTTTTGTCCCGACCACCTGTATACAGGCATTTTCCCTGCATGCTAATGGCAAAAATTGCACCAATGTGCAGTGTTTTGGAACCCATGAACACATCATTTTTCCAGATCTAATCAATCAAAGGATGAACACATGTTAGCTAGTAAAGGAAGCAATTGTTTAGGCAAGTGGAGTCCAAATTCATTTCAAGTGGCAGACAATTCATTGATCTGGGAAGAAAGAAACCTTTATACATCCATACTCTTGAGCAGCAACAAGCAAATCTCTATCAGCAATAATAGACAGGACAGGCTTTACGCCTCCAGGCAAATCTTCCCCCAAGACTGTCAACAGACTATGATCATTAAGGCTCCACAACCGAATGGTTCCATCCCAACTACCACTGTAAAGAATGTCATTACAGGTTGCAAGCGTGGAAACTGCAGATCCGTGGCCACTCATTGTGCATATTAAAGTACCATCCTGAGGAAAGGTACAGAAATCCAGAAAATTCATTTCAAATTATCTTTTGGGACATAACTGAAATTATGACAAACTCACCTTTAATGACCAAGCTCTTATTGATCTATCTCCACTTCCAGTGTAGAGACAGAGTTTTTGGGAAACAGTCAAGGAATGGATGCCACTAAA
Organism: Sindora glabra; assembly: GCA_020226215.1. Classification (NCBI taxonomy): domain Eukaryota; kingdom Viridiplantae; phylum Streptophyta; class Magnoliopsida; order Fabales; family Fabaceae; genus Sindora; species Sindora glabra. The sequence continues at coordinate 46,497,819 of CM035227.1, read as the reverse complement.
GCGCCAATCTTTTGGCTCACACCATTTCTTCAGTGGATCTTGTCTGAAAGGGGAAGTTATTCCCCAGATAAATATTCCTCCTCCACTGTCACCACTTATGCACAATGGGTTTTCGTTATCTAGATAAACCAAAGCCATGATTTTATGCTCATGACCCCTAAATGTATGAAGATGAGAAAAGTCCTACATAAAATTTATACAGAATACATATTAAATTCATTAATAGAGTAATGAAAAAAGCTTATAACAACACATCCATTGTATACTAAAATGCCAAAACCTTCCTGTTTACCACTTCAGAACATTTTCATTTTACAATACTCCTTTGGGTCACTGTACAACAGTTAGGCATTCATGTTGGTATTGAACAATTATCTTCTATGGTGCCATGAGGAAAGAGGAAATGGACTTCTACAGGAAGTATGTCAATTTTGACAGAGTTTTAATTCATTAATCATTTTGCAATTTAACAATCATGAAATAAACCTTACATCCATAAAAGAAAACATATTTTTAGGGAAAAATGGAAGTCTTGCACATATTAAAACGGAAAAACAATCCAAGATCATTCCATTTTTTTTAAACTGCAAATTGTCAGAGGGTAATCTGCTAAATGGACGCACATGGGGAAAAAAAAAATAACTGCAAAAAATTTAAGTAAACTTCTGATACTGTTGCATCTTCAATTGCTGAACAGCAATAATGGCAACCACATGACAAGATTACTAATACAAATATCGTTACTAAATTCACTCTGTGTAGGCTAATACCAGAAAACTATGTTTTTGAAGTGTTACCTGCAAGGACCACACATGTACAGTTTTATCAAATGAGGAGCTAAACAGATATCCCCCTGCAAAATAGAATGAGGATAACATTAGAATGCAATGTGTTTAATGAGCATACAAAAAGAAAAGTTCTTCAGTGGAAAATCACCAAAAATCACAAAAGATAAGAGCACCACCAAGTTGAAGCTCTGAACTGGCATAGGCAAAGCACCCATAATAGAAAGATTGATTAAGAAACACGGTACAAGTTTTCACTAGACTATGTAGCAGCAAATTGCATGAGAGTTTAAAAAGATTTCAAAGAAACCCTTGAACACGTGTGAAAAATTGACCAAACCGTTTCTGAAGCTTCAGGTGCATCAGCATTGCACGTCAAAAGACTTATATGATATTTATATTCCTATGATTTGACCCTAGAACAAGCAGTTTGACTAAACTTGATTCATATAGACAGGAACGTCATAAAGCAAATGTGAATTCATACCTCCAACAGCTAATCCAGTGATACAATCAAGATGGCCTTGGAGATCCTTTAATTCAACCATTCCCATAGGTAGGCCCTCAATTAGATCTTTACCAGCTTTCTCCTTGCCATCTTTATCAGCTTTCTTCAGCAACTCACATTCTCTGTGTTCTTCTAAGATCACCTTAGGCAATTGACACAACTCCCCAAGAAACAAGCAGCAGCTCAAATTCATATCTGTTGCAATCTCCAAGCTACCCAGAACATCAAAGCGAGGTTTGACTAAAATATCACGAATGCATTTCCTTAAGTCATTCAAACGAGGACGACTTCCTGGATTTATGTCTAAACATTTTCCAAGAGTCTGCCTTAACAAAATAAATTCCGAACCCAATTTATCTTCCAAAAAGGAGCTAACTGTCTCCACCCAATTAACGTAACTAGCTGAGAAATCAAAGCCTTCCATTTTATTCATCTTCAAGGCATACTGAGGGAGTGCATTTCCAAAAATAAGTTGGAGTAATAAACAAGCCAATGACCATACATCTGAGGCATAACTGACATTATATTTAGAGTGACCATTCTCTAGAGTAACAGCCCCCTTCTGCAATAAATCAAGCAATACCTCCGGGCTTATTGAAACCTCATTTTTCAAGAAATAATTAGAAATTGCTTCCACTTTTTCTTTTTCACTAGTGCAGACAGATGTGTAATCTGCAACCATACAACGAAACTTCCTTCCCATCACCAATGCCTCAATCAAATCAAAACGAATGCTACCAAGATCATCAAAACAGAAGCAAGAAACTCCAAAACAGCCAACAACCATACCTTCTGAATGTAAAGCAATCAAGTCTTCGCAAATACTCAATATAATCATAGCAAAACTAGGAATTTCATCTTTAATCAAACCGTCCCCACCTACACCACCAATAAATCCATTTCCTAATTTACTGAACTTCTCATAAAGATTTCCATTGAGCTTCTCACACACTAAATGCAGATGCCCATCCTCCAAGTCACTCCACAAACCATATACTTTACATATCCTGTCCTGTTTTGCAGATACTTTGAGAATCAAACTCAATTCTTCCCTCTCAACATCTTTCATCCCCTCCAAACACTTCAATATTCTGGCAACATAACTAAACTTAAACTTAGAATCACCTACAAACGGTAACGAAGCAATCGGAAAAAGGCTCAAATTCTGGTTCTCCTTGAAGCAAACCCGACCTTTCAACAAAGACGTGGAATTATATCGCCCCCTTAGCACAGAGCAAAGACCAGAACTCCCATTGGCACTGCCTCCTGACTCGACAACAAGGACATCGTGGGGAAGAACCCAATCTTTCCATGCGTCATAGGTTTCATCCGACCAGAACCGAGGACAAAACTGAGAGTGATCAATACTATTCTTCGTATAATCACTATTCGATTTTCCTGAATTTTCTGAAGAAGAGGGGTGATCGAGACAGAGTCTGAGGAGGTCGATGTTCTTGGGAAGAGCTGAAGGGCCTTGTCCGGCCGGGTACTTGATGAGCTGCGTACATGCGGGGCACCGAATTGTGTCCGGGTACCGTTGGGGCAGCTCATGGAGACAAGCCTCGCAAACGGAGTGGCCACAAGAGAGCACTCTAGGAACGGTGTCGTGGTCGTTGTAGCTTTGAAGGCACACCGGGCACTCCGGCAACTCCTCCATCGGAACTCACACTCTCCGCTGTAGTTGACGTTCTTTCTTGCCAGTTTCAACCATTATCTCCGCGTTTTGCGCGCCTTTGTTCAACCATCTAAACGACACTTAAATTGTATCGTATTGAATTTGTCTCCTGTTTGGACGTAATTGTTCTCCGATTCTAATCTGATGTCGAAATTGTCCTTATACTACTCGTCGCAGGCAAAACACCTGAAACTCTGCAGCATGTCACAACCCGTCGCACAATTTGAACAAGATTCTGGCTGAGGAGTTTTTAATACAATGTGAACAGGGTTCCGGTTAGAAATGTAAATAAAGTTTTGATCTAGGAAGTTTTTAAAAATGTAAATGAGGTTTTGGTTTAGGAAGTTTTTAAAAACTTTCAAACGATTTAAGAACCTTTCAAAGAGTTTCAGAAGTTTCTAGACGATTTCAAAAGTTTTCAAAGAATTTTAGAAGTTACTGAAAATTTTCAGAAGTTTTTGAAAATTTTTATAAGTTTCTAGAACTTTCTAGAATATCTTAGAGACTTCTAGATAATTGTAGAAAATCATGAAATTATGTAGAAATTTCTAAAGAATACTAGATAATTGTAAAATATTCTAGAAGGTTTTGTAATTAGAATTTTTTAGAGAAATCTATAAAAAATATCCAAAAGATGATTCTAGAATATTAATTTAGGTTATTAGATAGAATCAATCTTAACTGTTGGTTAAGGAGGTTAGGAATGTTCTAAAACTTAAAGTTAGCTTATATGTATGCTTGTAACCTTCATTTGTGACGTCATTTAGAAAGTAATATAAGTTCTCTCAAAGTATTCTTTCAAACTCTCTTATGTGTCTTCTATAGGCTTTATTTGATAAACAGTTATTTAGACAGCTTTTAATTAATTTGACTAATATTAACTAGTTGACTTATTGATAAGTTATTTTTGTTATTTGGTAAACAGCTGTTTTAAATGGTTGATTGCTTTCGAAAAGCGATTTTTTGAAACGCTGAAACACCCAGCGTTTTGCTTTGGCTGTTTCCAAATTGCATTTTATCTTTCCAAAATTATCCCTAATAAATTTCTATATTTACCAATTTGTCCTTTCAAAAAAAAAAAAACCATCTGCTCTTCTCTCTGCCTCGGGATTCTGCCATGAGATGTTGCATTTCAACCTCATGCTGCATCTTACGGCCAAGAAGCTGCATCTTCAGGCATTAAAAATTTATAATAATATATAATAAATTATAATATTTGGATGTTTCGGTTTCTATATTTCCGTCTTTGTTGAGATGGCGGATTTAAAAATATTTAATATATAATAAATTATAATAATATATTATTTATAGAAAAAATTAATTTATTAAAAAATATATAAAATTAAAATTATTAAAATATTATTAAAATAAAAAATACTTAAATAATTCATAAAATATATTCATACCGTTATATGTCATTTTATATGCAAACAGCTAATTATAAACAACTGATTTTACCAAACTCTCTTATTCAAATAGTTAATACAATTAGCTGATCAAATCAGCTAATACAATTAACCATCAGTTAGCAGCTAATTGAATCAGTTAACCGCTAAAACTATTAGATAATTGTCAAATAAGGCTATAAAATTTTCTAACTTACTTCAAGAAGGTATTGCGATGTTTTAGGACAATTAAACTTACTTGACTATTAAAGGGATTTAGATTAATTAAGTATTACACGATTACATTTGGGAAAGTGTCAGGGCTGTAACAAGCAACTGCTTTTTAGGTAAAGTGCAAGGAGAAATAATTTAAACTTGCATTGTTTGAATTTCTTCATTTTTCATACTAATCATGTTTTTGATCCTCCAACTATTCATTTTATGAACAAAGCTTCAATTTAATGTCATTCCTCTCTTACTTGAAAAAGCGAACACAGCAATTGATATCAGCATGAATTTTCTAGCAAGCAGACCCTTTTCTTTTTCCCTTTTTTTTTTGACTGGTTTCATGTTAATCCTGTTTTGCATCAACAATGTACTTATCATAATTCATTTCACTTCAAGAAATGCATAGTGGGATAAAAGTTATGCGGTATATTTTGACGGAGGAATATGGAGCAAAAGAAGAGAAAAGCGAAGGTTATTGAATAGCTCGCTCTTTGTTTGAGAATTTTAGGGAACAAGGGTACGGAGAATTATTAATTAATCCCCAACATCCTTCAATACTAGCTAAAATTTTTGTGCCCTCCAATGAAGAAAGGAAAGTCATCGTCTCTCGGCCATCCCAAACATATCATTAGTCTGACCAGGGTTATGTTACAATACTTGGAGGGATCATTAGCTCTCTCCCATTTCCAATTCTGTTGACTGTGGGTTTCTTAAATTTCCCTTAATTTCTCACGGATTAGGATAAATTGTTTCAAATTACATAACTGCGGCTTTGAAACCCAATGAGAAGTTTTATGATCTGTGACAGGAATCCAAGATGTATCAGAATTCACAACCAACTAGCTATCTGCCCATCAAATGATACATAACAGATGTCACGTGTTCTATTTATTCTGTAAGCAATTTTATAATATCATTCAATTCCCAGTCTGCGCCAGCAATTCTCTATTTTCATGAGATTGCCTGGGGACCAACAGAGTTCAAATGGTAAGCATGGATGCTAAATCAGAGGATCAAGCATTAACCAGGATAGATGTACACAAATCTGTTGTGAACATCTTTTCCATCAATAAAATAATCCACCAGCACTTCAATAACGGAGTAGCTCCCCTTATCTTCTTGCATCTCTGAATGTTAATTTTTTTCAGTTCTGATATCTCACTACAGTTCTCTCAAAATGGATTGCATTGTCTGTGTCCTCTGGTAATATGCTAACAGAGTATAATCTCATCCACGATGCAATGTATCTACCACCAATGCCCTTCATAGCTACAACGGATGTGGCTGTGTATGGTACTTCCTTGTGTATTACAAATCGAAATAGCATGGTTTTGATATGAAACCAAAAATTTCAACGGGAAACAAACAAAAGAATCTGAACAAAAATTCAGAAACTAATAAGAGTTAGTGTGAAATTTGAGGGGAAAAGTTTACCCATCAAGAAATGACATCCATGCTGGCAATGGTTCCCCGACATTAGACTGCAGCCTTTTCAATTTAAGAATCAAACGATCCATGGTACATGCATCATATAAAACCAGTTTCTGGCCTCAATGTTCATTCATATAAAAGCAACTTGTTCTTAAGATTCATGTTTGCCTGGAGATTCATATAAATTTGCAATGGTCTTGACTGCATAATTGACAGCAAATACAACATACATAGCCAGTTTCTAGCCATGCTTTTCACTCAAATAAAGGCTCCTTGACAAGAAGATTCATTTTCTCCTGAAGAAATTTTAGTACATCTTCTCTTCCTTCCTTAATAAGCAATTGTCTTAGCCTCCCAAATGTAACACCTGATGGTCGAATTCCTTTCTCTATCATCTCTTCCAACAAAACACAAGCTTTCATAGCCTCGCCCTTCACACACAACCCATTTATAAGCACTTGAAAGGTGTGCATGCTTGGGACAAACCTCCTTTTCCGCATATATCTCCATATTTTCATAGCCATGTCTAGTTCATCTCTCTCGCAAAACATTTTTATCATCATTGTATAAGTGTCAGCATCTGGTTCGCATGATTTGATCATCCTGCGGAAGACAGCAAAAGCCTCATCATTCTGTCCATGACCAATCAAACTGCTTATGATAACATTATAGGTCCTTGAATTAGGTGCGACACCCTTGCATGACATCTCATTTAAGACCCTATACACATTGTTGAATTTGTTAACTCTACAAAAAGCTCCAATCAGGGCATTATACACCACCACATCTGCCATAATTCCTGACTTTGCCATCTCCAGGAATGTATCAATAGCATCTTCAATCCGGTTTTCCACTCCATATGTGTGAACCAGGACACTATAAATGAAAGATGTGGGCCTGCAACCATTATAATCCATGTCTTTGACAACCTCAACAGCTTCTTCAACCCTTCCTGCTTTGCAGAGAATGTCAACCATTATGCCATAAGTGACTATATCAGGGTTACATCCCATGTCAACCATTTCTCTAAAAATTTCCCTTGCTTTGGGAAGATTGGGTTCCTTTCCCCATCCTTCAAGCAATATGCTATAAGTTTTTGAATCTGGGACAAATCGACCCTTCATAGTGTCAAAGATCTCTTGAGCCTTCCTCACATTCTTGGACTTGCTTAAGGCACTTAGCAAACCATTAAAAGCAACAAGATTTGGAGATATATCATATTTGTCCATGACATTAAATGTGTAAACAGCCTCATCAACCTTTTGAGCCCTACTATACTTTCTCATAATGATACAAAAGGTCTCAATATTTAGTATCCCCTTTTCCCTCATATCATTAACAAGGTCCCACATAATCTGATACTGCCTAATCTTTGCCAATGATTCAATCATTACATGATATGCTCGGATGCTATGTGAGTAGTTCCGCTGCTTTGCAGCCCATTCAAAGAACCGATATGCCAACATACCTGCATTCTCAAAATGCTTGAGAACATTCTCAACTAAATCTGGTGAAACTCTAATTCCAGCCTGATTAAGAGCTGTTTCAAGTGCTAATGCAGGGGAAGACATCATGACCTTGCATACCTGTTTTGTTAGATCAGAAATCTCCAGGATTGGTTGATTTGCACTGTACATTTTGGCAGACATTATCCATTTTGAGTATAGCTTTGCTGCTCTGTGGTTACAAAGTTTAATCATTGCTTAACCAAACCGAGAGGTCACCTAAATAGCTGTATGAGTAAAAATAATAGGGCCATCAGATACAACAACAGAGCTTGACAACCTACAATTGAATAGAACCTCTGCTTGCTCAGCTGCAAATTTTAGCATTGGACAACAGACACACGAAGGGTGTGTGTGTGTGTGTAACAAGAAAGACAGATATCAATCAAACCAATTTCCAGATATTTTTTGTTTTTTTATAGAAAATGGAACTTTTATAGAAACAAGAATTTCCAGACATTTTTTTTCCATACCAATTTCCAGACATAAACATGCCAAATTGAAACAAACATAGACTCATTGTTATTGAATTGTGAATGTATTGCAAATTGATTGATCAAAATTTTGAATCGTGAATCGAAATGAATCATGAATCGGCAAGATTCACAAAATATATAAAATAGTATATATTATATAAGCATTGATAATGAGAAACGGAATTTTCAAAGGCTGGGTTACGGCACTGTGGTAGAATTGAAATTGAAAAAATAATATTTTTTAAAGATGGGTGAGGGCTAATGGACTGCACGTGATTCTATTATGAGTTTTTTTCCAAAAAACAATTGAAAAAAAATGCAGACTGGGCTTAGTTTTATGAGTTGGGTCGCGCAGAACCCGGGTTCGGTTCTGTCTGCGACCCGATTGGCTGGAAATTTCCAGCCTTTTTGCTTCGCATCAGCATCCCTTACCAAAAAACAGAGATGCGCACGATTCGGCTCTTCGATTCGATTCGCAGACGCGATTCGTGCGGTTCATCCACGATTGATGACCGAATCGCAACGATTCAGAGGGTTCAACGATTCATTTAAAGATCACATTGTTTTTTTCCAGAATCGAATCGGATCGTGCGATTTGAATCGCGAATCGGACGATTCTGACTACACTTATAGACTGGCATCATGCAAAAATGTAAGATGAGTGAGGGGGAATGCAAAATGAGATCATGAGTTCAAGGCCCACAGGGAGATTAGCCTGCAAGTGATCTAGTTACCTTGGCGATTATTGTTGTTGGGAAAACACCTCCATGAAAAAGCTTTCCTTATTTTCCACTGCAGGGGAAATGGAAAAGCTTCCTCAGGACTTCCAACAAGAACTAGGAAGGAGAAGAATCATCAAGAGCCAGAAATTGGCCTCATCTCTTGTGTGTCATAACTTTCCGGCTGATGCCCACCTGCCGCAAAGCTTATGGATGTCTGGATTGTTTGGATATGGATCTTTAAGAAACAAAAATATTACTCCTCTCCAATGTTAGGACATAATTACTAGGTACCTTTCTACTCATGGAAGTTGATCAAACCTCCTCTAACTCTAACTCAGTTAAAATTTTTCTTGAATCGCCTGCTCCTATGTTTGAATCACTAAAACATCTTAAATGTGCTAGATTATATTAATATATATAGCCAAATTCAAGTTTGGCATTTTACCTATGCATCGTATCAATTTTCGATTTGGCAATTTACCAAACACTTGCTGTGCATATTATCGATTTTGGATTCCCCCGTTTCATTCAAACCACAACTGTTAATATCGATAAGATTACACGACTCAGCAGTGGAGGGCAAATAGACAACAGGTTCAATACAAGGCCATTTCCATTCTCAGAGGAAGAAAAAAAAATCCCAACGTTTCACAGTTTTAATCGTGTTTTAAACCAAAGGTTTTCAAACAACAAAATGAAGGGAAAGTATTGAATAGTAATCTATAAAAAACTAAGCAAAAATTTTTGGACATCAAAATTTGTAACAGGAAGATTCCATATTTTTAAAGTTTCTGCAAGGCAAGAACAAAATAATATCATCAATCAACACGTACCAAGTCTTTCCGGATTTTAAACAACGATGATAAGGCCAGCACTGACCATTCTCTAGCACCAATGTTGATCGGGTTCTGCTTCCAAAGATGATCTCTCCTTCCTCAAATTTTTGGAGCCCATCGGGTGCCCTCCCGGCCCTAATTTCTAATTTCATGTTTTTCTCGCTGCTTTTTTTTATAATTAATTAATGAATAAGATTCGGGTAAAATTCTTTAAATATTTATCTTAAAATTCTTTATTCTTTATTTATATTATCATATATATATATATATATCAATTACTTTATTACAATTAGAATATAGTTAATTATTATAATTATTAAATTGAAATTATTGATAATTGATAGAGTAATTAAGATATTTATTATAATTTAAATAAAAAACTTTATGACAAATATTTAAATTTTTTTTATAAATTTCCCCTTAATTAATTCAAGTTAAAACTAATTGATTTTGATTTAAGGTGAAAATAGATTAAACAGAGCAAGACTTACTTCAACCAGACTTATTTTATAAAATATTGACTTGAATATGATTTGTTAATTTATATTATATGAGATCAAAATTTAAATTCAAACTATTCTATTAAAAAAGCTTAACGTGATGGGTTAATGTATTTAAAAGTTTACTTATATAAATATATTTTTAAATATATCAATAAATTAATATTTTTTTTAAACCTGAAATTATTTAATATCCTAATTAAATTTATATAAATAAATATATGTATTAAAATATATTTTATATTATTTATAAATATGTTAATAATTAAATTAAATAAACTAATTTGATAAATTTATGAGCCAAATTTAAAGAAAATAAGATTGACTTATTTATTTAAATAATTTTTTATTAATTTTGACCTAATTTCTTTAAAATAAATAAACTAGGTTATAATAGATAGATTACAAATTGGCTGCACTCCCTATCCCACTTAATCTTGTAATTTGATTTGAAAAGCTCTTGATAAATAAGTAACTTCATGTAAGCCATTATTACACACTTTCAAGAATTTAACTGAATAAAAGTGTAAAAAGGAAAAGAAAAATTCTTCGCTTTTGAGTTAGAGTGAATTTGTATATCGTGCGAAATTTGAATCAAGGATTTGTTTGAAATCAATTTTTTTGAATTTATTTTATTTTATTTCAAAAGAAATAATTTTTATTTATTTATAAATAAATTTTATTATTTAAAAATCATGTTAAAAATAATAATTTTTATTTATTTGTAAATAAATTCTTCTATTTAGAACATATTAAAAAATACATACAATTCAAATAAAAAATTAATTTTAATGGCATTATGATAAACTCAATATTAGTAAGATAATAAAACTTTTATATAACAGATGTTTTCAATAAAATAAAATGAATTTCAGTGAAATCATTTAGAAATTCAATAGAATTTATAATAATACAAATGTAATTAAAATAAAATATATTTTTACTTAATTCCAAACATTATTTAAAAGAGAAATTTATTGAAAATTTATTTTTAATCATTTCAAATAAAGGATAAAATAACTTATACAAAATTTTAGAATTAGTTTATTGCTCACTATTTATTTTTAATTAAATTATAAAATTTTTAATGAAATTTAAAAATTAGCATTTAATCCCTACTGTCCCTCATACTTATTTATTATTTACTTGTGGCATCTTGTTATTCATCAGCCATGTTATAAAAAATAATTAATAAAATCGTATGCACGTGGAAAAATATTGAAGTTTATGTTAAACAAAAACCATAAGCTATTTAGAAAATAATAATTACCATGATTAATTAATTTTAAAATTAGGTAGGATTGAAAAGTCATTCATTTGAAATTTATAATTTTAAAGTTTACAATAACATAGTAGTCAAACTTTTAATCTATTTTTTTTCTTGAAGTACAAATATTAACAACAAGTTCAAAATTTTAAAGCAGTTGAAATCCTATAGATGCAATGAAAAAAATTGTAAGTTGAGAAAATATTGCAAAGATATGAGCAATGAATAGATTTTTTTCCCCATTGTTTGCAGGCTTATGTTGTCTTTGTAACTGCATGCAACATTCCGTGTGCGACCGCGGTATCATGGTTTAAAGAAAATCTCTCTCTCGCATGGACACTTATTTTTTTTAAATAATATAAATATGAAAATTTTTATAATATTATAATAATTGTGATGTTACTATCATTATACTAAATTCTTGTTATGAGAATATATTATTCTTATTATAAAATTATAAAAAAATACATGTATGTTAAAATTTTAATATAAATATATATTGATTGAATTAGTAAATTAATATTCTATTTCTTGATAAATGTATTTCAAAATTAAGATTAAATCTATTTAAATTTTATCAATATTTTTATATCAATTTTCAAATATTATATTTCAAATAAAATTAAATGTACATCATATAGAATTTCATTAAATGTTTGTAATTCAAATATTATTTTTATTATTTACGGTTTGAATGATGATGTTACTAAATATAATAGATATCAAACAATGCACTTTATTTGTAATTCAGATACTAAAAATACTAAATAAAATAAGCATAAAATGATGTATTTTACTTTATTATAAAATATTATAAATAAAATATTAATTTATTTTTATTTTAATTATTTAATTATATATAATATTTTAATTTTTATATTATTTTATAACTCATATATTATTCATCTTCTTCCCTATTCATTCTTATTTTTATTCAATAAAAAACAGTTGTTATTTGTTATTGTATTTACACTAATAATTATTATTTATGCTAATAAATATGCATTTTATTTTATTACAATTATTGATTTAAGTTAATTGAGTTGTTGAAGTATATAATATATTTTTAACCTTTCAATATTTTATAACTCACATACTATTTTTCAAATTTTCCATGCCCACTCCTATTATTATTTAATAAAATAATAATAATTATTTACTATTATATTTGTACTAATAGTTGTTATTTATGTTCATAATTACATATTTTAATTTATTATAGAACATTATAAATATTTTATGCAATTAATTTAATTAAATTATTTAAACATATATTATATTTTTAATTCTTATATTATTTTATAATTCACATAATATTTTTGTTCCTATTTCTGTTATTATTTAATAAAATAATAATAATTATTTATTGTCATATTTATACTAATTGTTATTTTGCATGTCATACTAATTAACTTATTCTATATATTTAGAATTACTGTTTATCTCCGCAATTTTATAAAAGTTATAAGATCAAATAAACTTAAATATATAAATAGGTTTTATACCACCACTTATATATTATTACATTGTAAGAAGTTACCTAAGATTTTTTTATTTTTGTCAAAATTTTTAGTTATATTTATTTTTTAATAATGTAATATCTTCATACTTATTATCATATAAATAATTTTCAATTCACAATAAATTATTAATTTAAAGATATATGATATAATTTGATCAGTTGAAACAATACAATTTTTCAAGTATTTTTATATTAATGTATTTCAATATATTTTTTTCAAATTTCACATCCAAATAAAAAATTTAAATTCAAAAGTAAAAAAATTATAAAATATTTTAATAAGTAATTTTTATTGGTTTATTTTTAATTTGTTAATATTTTTGTATTGATAAATTCACCTATCTCATTAAAAAAATAAAAATAATTTTAAATTTCAAAAAAAAATTTATAATAAAAATACTTGTAAATTGTATTTAAAGATTAATTTAATTTAAAGAAACTTTCAATAAATGTAAAAAGACAATATATAATATCAATTTTTTTTACAAATTTAAATAAATTAATTTAATTTGAATTTGTAAATATTTTTATTAAAAATATAGAATCTAAGTTATTCATTCAATGTATACATTTTAGATTAAAATTTTAATTTATTTAAAATATTTTTGTAATAAAAAAATTTGTAAATCATATATGAATTTAATTTAAAAAGACTTTTTCTAACAAATATAATTAACTTTTCATTAATAGTGTAAAGTGAGGAATCAAAATGAGAATTAAAATTAGATTAAATAATATTTTAGTCTTTTGTTTTTTTTAAGTTGGAATCGGAACGTAATTGGTTTATATATATCAAACCAACTTATTTGGCTATGAAATTATTGGTTTATTAAATATAAACCCATCAAGTATTTACAATGAATTTTGAACCATCACTTTTTACAAAGCCTAATTTAATTTATAAAACTGTATTTTCCTATATGACAAAATATTATCGAACTTTTCTAATTATTTTATTTTGAAAACATCAAATTTACTCTTTAAGAAAACATCTTATTGGATCCAATGCTAATATTCAAAAGTTATTTTAAACCTTTGATCATTAAAGGGTGGAAAATTCAAAAAAAAAAAGAAGAAATTTCAAATTGAAATTAATGTTACATGTACTAAAACTAAAACTAATTAAAATATGAAGTTATTATATCATTTTATAATGTAAAATAGTGGAATGCAGTATACATCTAGGATTGGATAGTTGCACCAAATTTCGAGTCAAAGTTAACTTACAACAAAATAATAACCAAGTTGCTATCCTCAATGAAATTTAAAGATTAGATAAAAGTGGTTGAATCTTGTCTTCTATAGTATATATAAGCTATTTTCAGCACATGAATAAAAAAGAGGAAGTTTCTTAAGCAAGTCAAAATTATCTTGGAGTCAAAAATTTAAATTTTAAGTTTGGAGTTAAAAGTCTCTTGGAGTTAAAATTTCAAACTTAGAATTAAAGAATACTTGAAACAAAGCAAAATGTGGCTTGAAACCAAAGTCATCTTCGTCATGGTTTCTCTATAAATAAGATACATTCTTTTGAAGATAATAACAATAAGCAATTGCATTGTAACTTGCAAATTTTCTCTTACTTTCATCTCACAAAAACCAAGGCTTTCTCTTTCTCTTTCTAGATCCAAAACTTGTATATCCATTCTTGAAGTATTATTGAATGGAAAAAAAAGTTGTAAATTTTCCTTGTGAAATCATGAGAAAACTATCTCTTGAATATTGTTAGAAATCCTAGTATAAATTAGTGAGATCTTGTAAATTTAAGTGGTAATTGAAATCTTAGTAAAAATTAAGAAAAGCTTGTACAATTAGGTGGTGGTCAAAATTCTAGTAAAGATTGGGAAGATTGTGTAAAGTTAGGTGGTAATTAAAATTTTAGTAGAAATTGGGTAGATTTTGTAAAGATAGATAGTTCGTGGAAATCCTAATAAAGATTAGGTGAATCTTGTGAAGTTAGGTATTGTAACTTAATGAAAAGTTAATGAATATCTTAGGTGATATTTGGTAATTTGAAAAAAGAAGAATAGGTCAAAAAAGCATTTTTTTTAACAATTGAACCTTTATAAAAATTCTTAGTATTCATTCTTCTTCTCTACTCATCGATTTATACATTTTGTTGTTTCACATACTTCACATTTTTCATATTTTCAAGAAAAATAATCACACGATTTTATTTTGATTTTTTTTGGAGAAATTCCTTTTAATTTAAAAGAAATACATTTAAATTTCTTTTAAAATATTTTTGAAATATTTCATATTTTTTGAATAATGTATTTATGAAAATTCCAAGAATTTCTCTCTTGAACTTCATGGTTTTATACAAAAATTTATTACAAATTTTAATTGCTAATTTTTTGTTAGAGCAAATTCACCC
The DNA here is from genome assembly GCA_020226215.1 of Sindora glabra. Taxonomy (NCBI): domain Eukaryota; kingdom Viridiplantae; phylum Streptophyta; class Magnoliopsida; order Fabales; family Fabaceae; genus Sindora; species Sindora glabra. Next base: position 46,482,605 of record CM035227.1, on the reverse strand, counting down.
TTTTTTTAGCTTATAAGTTCTATTATAAAGAGTAGTACATGTTTAGTAGATTAAATATAAATTATAATTTTAATAACTAAATAATATTTTTTAATTATATTTATTAATGTTTACATCACATATTTCAATAAATAATTTTCATCCTAGAGCAAAAATTGTTTTATATTATTTTATCATTAATTTTTTTTTGCACAAATCACTTTAAGATGGCATTTAGTTCATAAATCTTTCTTGTATTCCCAGTAATATTTTAAAGGAATATAAAAATTTCATATTTAGTTCAAATTTTAAAAAAATATTTTTCCACAATATTCCCATAAAGAAGGTAGGTATCCATATTCACATGACATGAGAGTATTTAATTAATATAAAAAATTATTTTACTTACCCTATCACTCACTGTAATCAATTACCACCCACCATTGTATATGGTTGGTAACTACCATTTATTATCACTTATCGTTGGTGATCATTATCAGTTGTTATTCATTTCTAGTAATCATTATTAGTCACCATTGATTGTTGATGATTACCATTTATTATTAATAATCATTATTAGTCATTACCCATTACTGATGACTTCTATTCATGACTAGCACTGCCAATTACCATAATCCACTACCATCCATTATCAAAGATCACAATTGGCCATCATTCATTATTAGTTATCACTAATGACCACTACTTACTATTATTGACCATTATCAACTATAATCCATTATCAGTGATTATTATCGATTATCACCCATTAGCAATGATCACCATTGGCCATCATCCATCATCAATGAACATTACTAGCCACCACTTATCTCTGGTGACTACTACTGACTATGACTTATTTTTTGTGACCATCATCGACTATCACCCACTATTAGTGACCAATGCTAACTACTACTCATATCAATGATTATTATCGATTATTATTTATTATTAGTAATTATTATTTACTACCACTATTTATTATTGATTACTATCATCAGTCACTATACACTACTACTAACCACTTAATTTTTAATAAGAATATTTTTAATAATTAAATAATATTTTTAAAAAATATTTAAAATATGTTATATAATGCAATATATAAAAAGGAAAAGAAACAAAACATGGACCATAGAGTATGGATAAAATTCATTAATATGTATTTAATTTGAAATACAATACTTGAAATTTAATATCAAGAAACTATCAATAAAATTTTAATAAATGTAATTAATTTTAATTTTTAAATATATTTATTAAAAATAGGATGTGTAAATAATTAATTTAGTTAATACTTTTAAAATATTAAATTATTTAAAATATTTTATAATAAAAATAAAATATATTATGTTATATTTATATTTTTTTAACGAACTTAATGTCTAAATAATGAATAAGATGAGTGAAAAAAAGAAAAGAATGAGAAATAGTATATGAAGTATCAAATTTCGACAAAATCTCAATTCATATGTATCTAATTTAACAAATAGTACTTTGAAATTTGTATTAAAAATGCTAACAAAATTTAAATATTTGAGTTGTAAGCAACAAAAGTGGATATGAAAAATAGGAAAACATAAAATAAAACAAATAAAAAATAGAGAAACAATGCCGGAGTTATAAAACTATCATATTTAAAAATAAATTATATGGGAAAATAAATTAATTTAATTAAATAAATTTTTTAACTTATTTAAGATTTTTTTATCATAAAAAATTTTATTATGTTAAATTCATATTATTTGTCTTGTAAATAATATTAGTAAAATAAATGAGAAAAATGTGGAATAGTAAATGAGTTATAAAATTTTGACAAATCTGAATTGATATGTATTTAATTTGATATATAGTACCCAAAAATTGATATCAAGGAAATATTGATCAAATTTAAATAAAAATTTAATTTTAGTCTTCAAATATTGTTATTAAAAATATAATATGTAATTAATTGATTCAATTAATAATTTTTATACTAAAATTTTAATTTATTTAAAATATTTATGTAAATTTAAATATAAAATGTATAATATCATATATATACTATTTAGTGATATTAATGTTTAAGTTATAAATAATAGAAATGGATATAAAAAATAAAAAAAATGAAATAAGACATATATAAAGAAGAGAAACGTTGTTTGAATTATAAAGTGATAAGAATTAAAAATAAAATACATATAAAAAATAAATTAATTTAACTAAATAAAAATTTGAATTATGTAAAATATTTCTATCCTTAAAAAATTATACTATATTGAATTTATAATATTCTATAATATTTAAATTAAAATGTAATGTAAAGAAAAACATAAAAAAAATAATAAGGACTGTGTTGGCCGGAAAAAATTTTACGCCTAGCCCAACACCTGTGAACGCGCCCACGTGTCCAGGACCAAAAGGAAAACTCCCTCCCCCTAAAAATCTCTCCTTTAGTAGTATGAATAAATGTATAGATGAATAAATAGATATATAGATACAAAACTTGCATACCTTTATCGTAAATTGAAAAAAAAAATGGAATGAAATAAGAAATAGCAATGGAAAGAAAGCTGTTTCTGTTTTTTTTTCTTTTTTTTAACTGTTTTGTTGAATTAAAGAATGAAATCATATTATTTGTGATTTTCATTCTTCTTCTCCTTATTATTATTAGTTCAACTCCCATAGGATACAGGTAATTGTTTTTAATTGGCTATAATTGTGTATATAACAAAAAAATTATAAGTACGTATGTTTGAATAAATATTATTAAAAAATATAAATTAAGACAATACATTTAGTTAGAAAATATGACAATTAGAAAAAAAATAAACGTATATATAAAGATTACTCACAAATTATTTATATTATTTTATTTTTATATCTCATATTCTGCGTTTATTCTTACATTCTTTTCATCGAAAAAAAAAAGTCCCATTACAAATCTGACACCCTTTATTAAACAATGCAATACTTCCATATTTTCAGACATTCTATCATGATAACTTTGTTATATTTTAAAATTATTTTTGCATGAAAACATTAGTAACTAAATGAAAATTTTATTTACACCATAATTCCTAAAATAGTTAAAAATAAATTTAAATATTTCTTAGAAATTTTTCACTATATCACTACTATAACACTAACGTCTGAATACAATTATCGTTTAAATCGTATTTTATTATTAAGGATTTCATGTCAAATGGATAATTCAAATGATATAGTTTCCGCAAGTAAAATGTTTTAGACGTCGAAAATTTTGTCTTGGGTAAGAATATCTACACGTCAACAGATTTTCCTTATGGGGGGAAGAATTTTAATGAATGATATATTATAGTTATAGATATGTATAGTAAATTAATATAAATTTTAATTTTTACACTAAATCTAAACCATTAATAAAAAATGCAATTTAAGAATCAATTTATTTTATAGAATTTTTCCACTATATGTAACCTACCATATCCTCAATTAAATAAAAATATTCATGACATTAACATACCAAAATTTTAATTTTGTATAAAATATTATTAGAAGATAAATTAGAAGTTTATAAAATATGTATAAACTAAATTGCCTTACAAGTTTAAAATATACTTATAGAAAAAAAATATAACAAATAAAATATGCACCTTAAGAATTTTATGATTATAAACAGGTAAATAGAAAATTTCACCTTATCTTAATAAAAAGTCATGGTATTTAATAATTAAAAATTTTATTAAGTAAATTATTTTACTAAAACATTTTAGACTTGAGTTAATTATATTCCAAAATCAAAACCTTAAATAAAAATATATTATATGTATATCTCCATTTTTGAAAAATTCTTAGTTGGCTAATATCGGAGCATCTTGATGTAAATTTTTAGTATATTTTAATTATTTATAAAAAAATTATTTACAATAAATTAAATATTTTTTTAATACTTTATTAACATATTTAGCAAAACTAATTGCATAACGTAACTTGGTGGAAGTATGTGCGTTTTATTATTATTAAAAAAGTTGTAAAGAGATATACTACGAACTTTCTAATTAAATAAAATTAAAAAGTAGACTTCTACTTTATATGAAATAAAAAAATTATATGTAACTATATAATCCAATTATAGTAAAAATAAATTTTATTATTTCACTTCAAATTACTTGTATTGATCGGTCTCTAATAAAATTGTGATTTATTAGTAGATTGTGAAAAATTTCATTTATTTGAAAAAGGATAGAAAATTAATTCAATATTGATTTAAATAATTTTTAGTTATAGTACTAGTTAATAATTAAATGATTATAATATATTAAATTTAGATAGAAAGTAAATCAATATAATAAAATATGAAAATTGTTGACAAATCTTCCATTCAATTAGTTTCAATTTCTGGGTTGATGGTAAGAATATTTTTAAAAAATGGCGATATTAATACCTAAGGGTGCATCAAATGTACCAACTTTTATTGAAAATCATGTATTGTTCAATTTGAGGAATTAATGCTACAAACCTATTATACTTATCAAGACTTGAGTAAATATGTATTGAAAATTATAAAGAAAAAAAATATGGAGTTGATATTCGATTAAATGCTCTAATTACTTTAACTTTTGTCTTTTTACTATAGTTTTTTTTCCTTTTGCATTTAGTTTTTTATTTGAGTGGAAAAGTGAATTCACCTATGTTTGATAGGTAATTTTTTTTAAAGGGAAATGTTTTTGTTTTGGGAGGGAAGTATTTTTATTTTAGGAAGGAATATGGACGTATAAATCACATAGAGTTCTTAAGAACAAATAGAAATTCAAATCCATAGTACAACTCAAGTAACAAGCATTAAATAGATGCATACATTCATCCTTGTGGCTCCTGATTCAATCTTGTGTCCTTTCTTACTTGTCCATTCTTATTTATCTAAGGTCACCCTTATACCTTTCCCACCTTATACCAATAATTAATTGTCCAGTGATCACATCACTCCTTTCACATTTCTCAATTCACAATTAGTTTAAAGCTTTCTTTTCTGACACTAGGTCATAAGCCTTGTTTATCACAATAGTCCATCAATATTGTGCCTCTATGCATGGTTACACCTCACAATTCATTGCACAATTACACAAACAAGATCAATTATGTCACCTAACATAGGTTACCTCTTGTCTAAGTATCTTTCCACCTTATACATCATAATAATTTCATTTTTAATGCAATTCATGGTATAATAGCGATATATATGCTTAAAAGAGGTAAATATTCTTGTCATTGTGTTCATACATCAATTTTAAGGTTAGATATGCATCAAAAGATCAATTTTGATTAGTTACAATGTTAAAACATGAAATAAGGAAGGGTGAATTGCTTCTTGATCATTTAGGGTGGAATTTTCAATTTTAAAAAAGGAGAATTAATTGTAGAATCAATTCAAAGTGAAAATTTCATTTCCAAAAAGGGAGAATTGATTTTAGAATTGATTCACATTTCTAGGATCAATGGAATCGATTCATATGTTCATATTTGCTTCTAGACAAGAAGAATTGATTTTACAATCGATTCATGTATGAATATTTGCATCTACTACAAAAATTTTACTGTTCACCACCATTAAATACTTTTTAAACTCATTTATTGCCTATTAACTCCTTATTAATTCATAAACATACATAACTAACAATCTATACAAGCTTTCTATATTACTAAATTCATTCCAAATTTTACAAATAATCATTTTTTAGCAAATCAAACAAAACTCATTATATATGTAAACTAGCATATTTCCAATCAAAACCAATGAAATTTAACTAAAGTATTCACTCACCTTGCACGGAAAAGAACTCTGAGAAATTAGTTTTGAGTCTTTCAATCTAAGCACAATAAAAATAGATGGTTCTTTGAGTAGGATTCTAAAATTTTAATAGAATCAAATAATTGCAAGACTTTTAGCATTTTTAATTATGAAACACCTAGATCATGGCTTTGAATTGCAACATAAGATTAGCAATTCATGAATATAACACAATATTGAGAAAAAAATTTCCATAAAATACTTGGATTAATTATCATCTTAATGGTTACACTTCACTTTTATTTTTTTTCCTCTAATCATGTAATTGCACCTAAAGCATGCACCAAACAAAAGAGGTTTTGTTATAGGGACACATTTTGTCTATCATAACCCCTTATTTTCTCTCTTTGATGAGAGATCTTAATTTTGCACATCGATAAGACAAGCGTAGACTAGGGTTAGGTTAATAGAGATAGAAGACCCCTTTAATAAATTGGATTAGGGCATGGATCCTATCGATCATAGGATTCATACCTAGTTAATTTATAATCGGCTTAAATATTATACATGGCTCAAACCATTATAGTTGTTTTATTTTGAGTCCATAAAATAATATTAACACTAATGGTTTTTTATAAATTAATGTTAGGCTTAAAATAAAATTTCCAACAATAAGCCCTAATCCCCTTATCAACCTAAGAAGAATAAGAAGAAATCTTGATGAAAACATTGTTCTTATATTGATTGAATGAAGAAATTGAGAAAGAATGGTGCTCTTTAGCCTTGAGTTGAAGAGGGAATGAGATAAGAAGAGTTGGGAGAGTTATAAAGAGTGAAAGGCAAGGAAATTGGGAAAATGAGAGAGGCAGGGTTGATTTGCCCTAAGATGAGAAATAGTGCTTGAAGGACATTTTTGAAAACTCTTTCCTAAACTTCTTTTATACTCACATATTCATTTATAATAAATCAAAGCTTTATAGTTTGTGGTTCTATTTAATTTTTTTTCATCCAATTCTCAAGGAATACATATTCTCACATTGAATAAAAATACCACCTTTATTTTATCACATAATTCATATACAAAATTTCTTGTTCATTTGATTACACAAGTTATTTCCCTTATTCCTTTTACAAAATAAATTTTAAAATTACTATATTTTAAGGAAGATGTAACAAATATGAACTAATATTTACTTCATTTGTATGATTTTATCATGTAATTAGAAAGTACGATTATTGATTGTTGAATTTTGTATTTAAGATATTCATTAGAAAATTCAGTATAAATTAGTTTAATTAGTTATGCTCGTTGAAAGTTAGAATATTGGATGCAATGCATATATTTAAAATAATAATTTACTATTTTATAATGCTCAGTATTCTCGTATATTTTGATTCAAAAATGGTTTTCTTTAATTCTATCTGCTGTATATCTCATTTAATGTCAATATTCTTTTTATTTGATTTGATATAGGAACATAATATAAATGAGAAACAATTATCATGGATTATCAATGTGTCTCATTATTTGTAAACTAAAAAATTTCAAACTTATGTACATTGAATTCATTTATTATTTTCAATAATAAGTATGATATTATATAATTATTATGCTTTTCTTTCCATCAAGATGAATCTTTATAGTATACTTATTTGATATTTGCATATAAAATCCCTCATTGTGCATGGAATTGATTATTTACCGTTTCAATGTTATTATCTTATTTTTTATAAAACGAATTGATGTACCATTGTCTTCTTATTAGATATTGTTGCTTTCCAAATTAATTTTTTTTTGGTGAAACAAAGTTAAAATCCAAAATAAAGGAAAGTACAAAAATGAATGGGATGAGTCTTAGCAAATTTTAAAATATCAGCAATATAAATGTGTAACATCTAATGAGAAGCCATGCTAAATCCATGAATGCCAAGATCAAAATTGATACTATGGTTGGCCAGCTAATTTGCCTATGCATTCCCTTCTATACAAGTGTATAATAGTTTTACCTCTTTCATTAAGCTTTGAACTACTTGAATTAATCCGATATTATGTTGTTTCGGATCAAATAAACACCGGATCAAAACTTTACATTCTAAATAAATTTTCTTGAAACCTAAATCCAAGCAGCCTCAAAACTATAAATATCTTCCCAATACTCTATTTCAAGTGAAGAGCATGTTCCTAAAGGCTTGATATAATCATATATCCAATTCCCAAGTGTATCTCTTATTATTTCGCCACACCTTGATAACCCCAAAAAAAATTTGACAAAACTATTTGAATTAACTTTCACCCAATCAATGGGGGAGGCTACAAGCAAATTGAATGTTACCCACACCCCTCTCGACTTTGCTTTCTCATCTTTCTTAAAAATATGAAGAACCTCATTAGGATATTTCATGATATAGTTAATTGGGTGTTGCGATCTTTTAAAATTCTTTGAATAAGTAGACTTATTTCTCTACATCCATAATAACCAATAACCAATAGCCTAAATAACACTCTAGTTAGAAAAAGCCATAGAGTCCGCATCAACAGACAAATTAAAGTTGAACCATTTAGCATGATTCAACATAACAAAATTAGGTATCATTAAGGTGGTTGGTCTAATAGTATTGAGTCATTACTTTATCCTAAAGATTATGTGTTTGATGCAAGAAAGCATCAATTTGTGACCTCTGAAGGGATAGAAAACTTATGGGGCTACTAGTACTTTGAATAATAGTTATGGCTTAAATCGAACATTTTATAAAGAGAGAATACTTTTATAATAATGCTCAAAGAGAGTAGTCTATAATAATTGCCCCTACTCCCTCTTTTTTTAGAGAAAAAAAAATTAGGTAGTTGTTCTAAAGGCAACAACACTTTTCAAACCTTCCAAGCAAACTAGCAATATCTTACTCTTAAAGTATCAAGAACTTTCTCTTCTTTTGTATCACAGGCATTACAATACCTTGAACCATGTCCCCATCAAGAAGCAAAGCTATTTGTAAGTAATCTGCCATGCCTAACTTGCTAGACAAACAAACGAACTCTTATTTAAATTATTTAATTAGTGTAGTTGCTTTTATGTTAACCTGAGTATATGTTTTAAATTTAATATTTATGTTTTATAATGATATATATCAAACACACCAAATCTTATTTAATTAGAAATTGTGTAATATGTATTTTAAGTATTTTATATAGTAATTTAAAATCATTTTTACAATTTTAAAATAAAATGAAGTGAATAATGATATTAATGTATTAAATATAACATATATTAATAAATATAAAATTTATAATTTTTTAAATAATAAAAGTTATAGTCCTATATAATATAATATTATGGTTTATGCATCTCACAAGTGGCAAAGTAGTCCAGTTGCATACTAGATGGACTAAACTAATATATCATATTTATCATTAGACTTGTGGCTTAGATTATAGTCAAAGATAAAGATTATTGTCAAAGACCGCTAGGTTTATCCTTCAAATCACAAAATGATTCAATCAAATATATGTGGGGGCTTGTTATGGTACACTGGGAGTTTCAAATCCGGGGTGACATGACAAATTTCAAGCCTTTATATAACATTATAAAAATTCTTAGTAATTTTTTAATAATCTCATTAAATAACTTGTATTTTACCACGTTATCCCGAGTTTAGAAACTCGGGATACCTTAGAGTTTCCCATATATGTGTAAGATGGAAAAGAAAATGTATTTGAACCCAAAAACAGAGTGGCAAGTATTTAATTGTTAAGATTGTAAATTAAATGAAATAACATAATTACTCATCAACAATGTTATATATATAAAAAATAAGATCTGAAGTTAAAATTTAAATTTAAATTAGAAGTTATAATTAAATATGAGATAATAAAATTAAATTATAAATCTCTATTCAATAAATATAAGATATTTAAAATTCAATTTGAAATTTTATTTTTAATGTCTATATCGTTTTTACTGTTCGTTATATATGATGGAAAAAATATCATACAAGAGGGAAAAATGCAAAACAAAAGCTTGTGTATAAACGACAAAGTAGAAGTGAAGAAAATGAAAAACCATCATACATTGTTATTTCCTCGGCAATGAAATGCCCAAACACAAGCTCTCGGCAGGGAAGTGCACCGAATGGCTTCTAATTCAACGGTGAAATTTCAATATTATTTTTCATTGTGTTTTAATAAATCAATATTTTTTAATATCATGGTTTAGTAATTATTAAAATTAAGGGAGCGACTCTTTTATTTGTCAAGAAATAATAAGATATAATAGGAAGTAGTATTAAAAAAATTTTATATTATAATAAGTTTAACGAATTTTTCAAAGAACAAGATTAACATCATTCAATTTTCATTAGAAGTAAAAATTAAAAATTAATAAATATATTTTAAATGACACGCATAATCATACATAAAATTTTATAAATGTTAATAATGGCACATGCCCATTTTGAAACATAAATAATTTGGCTGCAGCCAACAATTAACATTTATTGAAAACACAAATTTAACAAAATCTTGTTCTTGGCCACACCATGTACGGATTCCTTATATATAATGGCATGCGTGGGTAGCGAAGTACAGGCAAAAAAAAATAGCGGAGTGTAATTTAGGGGGCACTTGCGTCTGCCTCCATTGGTCTTTATATTATGGGATACAAAATTAACAAATTATCCTTTATTTATTATTTATAATTAAAGACACGTAATATAGATAGAACATATAATTTTTTTTTCATATTATAGTAGCATGGACACACTTCTTCGTTGCCAAAAGTGCCTGGTGGTACACAGTTGCAATGTGCATAGCAAGTCCGTCATGCGCTGTGACAGAAATTCTGTAAGAAAGCAAATTTTTTTGAGAAGTTATATTTTTTACATTTTAATAATTAGTGATTAATTAAATAATTTAAAATTTTTCTAATTTTCAAAAATTATATTTTCTATGTTATTTTTGCAAACTGAATAACCACTGAGAAGATGCATTTATTTCCCTTCCTTTGATACTTTTATATTAATATTTTTTTCTTTTTTCTTTTAATTCATTCTCTGCTTACTCTTCTCTTATAAATTGTGAGATATATTATATTATGGATCTCACTACTTATTAGAGAAGAGTATATGACTCATTCAAAATATAAAAAATAAAAAATAAAAATGGAATGCAACAAATATTTTCCATTCCTTTAAATCTTCCAACACTACTACGGTATCCTTTTGTGGGAAAAGAATTTTCTTAACTCATCATATACTTGAAAGGAAAATTATCTAAAAACTAGCAACTGGCCATCTGTTGACACTGATATTTGTTTAATCGCCGCAACAATTTTTTTCATTCGCTTATATAGGAAGTAAGATTAGTTAACTAATCATGATAACTGAATTTCACGTATCAGATATACTTTAAAAAATAAAATGATTCATTATAATTATCAATAAAAAATTAAAGGTTGGAAATTTCATAAATAATAAATTATTAAAAAATAAATTTTTAATTTTTGATTATTTCATCCTTCAGTTTTTTCCTCAACAATCTTGATAATCCACTTTACCCTCTAAGGTGTATTAAGAGTAGTCAAATTCATTAAGATTCAATTTCCATATTTTGTAATTTTTTTTCACATGATATTAATCTAGTTTTACATTAATTATTATAAAGTTTAAATATAATTTTGGTTCCCTAATATTCCAAGTGATCGCAATTGGTCCTATTTAAATGTAATATTTTGTTTTGGTTCCTCTGATTTACAAATTGAATCACATTTCATTCATATTAATAACTTTAATCAACTAATTGAGTATTGATAATTTTAATTGACATACAAAGCTCCAACAAAACTTAGGCTCTATTTGTTTTTTGGAAATCATTTTTTTAGGAATATAGTTATAAATTATTAAAATAATAAAAATATTATATATTTTCTATACTAAATGTAGAGAATTCAGTAGAAGTCAACTTTAAAAAGGAAGTTATTTTCTTCTATTATTATAGTTGTAGATATTATTTTTTTTGAAATAAGATATTAAAAATAATATGTTACTTTTCTATCCTTACAAAACCATATGAGATTTTTTTATGCAGAATACTTTTAAAAAATAATGGACCTTAAGTTTGTAAACATCGAAAAGAAAATTCATTGATTATGCGATACTAATGGCTAAATCAAGGTGTTTTTACACATTAAAAGAGTTATGTAATTTCATATTTTTTTTGACATAATGAGACTAGTTTTACTAATATTTTCCTAGCTTTATCAAAGATTTGAGTATCAATTAGGGGTTTCGATCTTAAATTTAACAGAATTTAACAATCAAGACCTAATTTAGTCTAATTTGTATACTATTGGAATTAAAATAAAAATTTCATTTAGGGGACAAATTGTGATCAATTTGAAAATTAGGAGATCAAAATTATATTTAAGTTTGATTATTATTTACACATGCGTTTTATTATGAATTAATGATAAACATAAAGATTGTGTGATTAACTTTCTTGAATCATCCATATATTTTTAAATTATAAATATTTGTATTAAATATAGATTTGAGATTGAGAGAGATACAGGACTGTGATGAGAGTCATTATACTTATTATTTTATAATTTTAATTTATATTAAATCTCTTGTTAGTCATAATTCTTTCAGAATTTGGAATTTTTTTATATTAGATTATTTGTATATTTTATTGTACAGCTCTTTATTTTTATTTGGTCAATACTTGTGTAATTAGAGGATGAATATTTTTTCCCAACACTACCTACATCATGTACATATATATATATATATTCCTGTATGCAATGGCATACGCAGCATAGAATCTGTCCAACCATGCAAACGAAGAGGGTGGGTTGCACTGTTGAGGGAATAACATAAAATAAAATAAAAAGGGAGAATAATACAAATAGTATATTCCCCGTTGAAAACATGTGCTGAATCATAATTGACAGCCAAAAGTATTGCTGAGTGGCTTGCCGCCAAGTTTGGCTTTGCAAGGGCTGGAAGGGAATTTTGAAAAAAAATTAATAGGGATGATTTTAAATTGCAATTATAGTTTTGTTTTGTATAAATAACTAATAAGTTAATTGATAATTAATAAATTATAGTTTTGTTTTGTATAAATAACTAATAAGTTAATTGATAATTAATAATTTAACTGATATTTAATAATTAATATATTTGATAGTTGATAAGTTAACTAATATCTAATCATTGATAAGATAACTAATTTTATGATATTTTATAATTACTTAAAATATAATTAATTATATTTTATGATATTATATATTTATTTATATACATATTTCTTGTATATTTCTAATTTAAAATCAGGATATAATAATGTTAAAATCAAATTAATTATATTTTATGTTATTATATATTTATTTATTTACCTACTTATTTTTATTTGTCAAGGGTTTAGTGTAAATTAAATCATGTTACTAAAAAAAATTAAAGCTTACGTTATGAAGGCATAAATTATAAATTAATAAAAAAAATAAGAATAAAATTAAAATAAATTTCAATATATAATAATTTATAAGTTAAAAGTTATTTTGAATAACTAATTAAATTAAAAGTTATTTTTTCAATAAATTAATGTACAAAATATATCTAAAAATTAACTTATAAAAATGAAGCCTATAATTGTGATTATAATTTTATTATAATTAATAAAATTATGAATAAATATGTCTAAACGTGATTATTATGGTATAAATCTAGAAAAAATTATAAATGTAGTATGATCGGTAATAGTAATATTTATATTGCGACTGCGACGGGATTGCAATTGAAAGCCTAGGATGACGTTTCTTTGGAGTAGGAGGATGAACTACCAATAGTAAACCGACCATATGTACATATGTTACTGTTCAGGCTGATAATTAATGTATTTGTGAAAAATGGGTTAATGATAAGATAAATACGATGACCAAGTTTATTGTTATTGTGATCTAGACTTTTCGGCAAATAATTTTTTTTATGCTTTCAAACAGTCGATTTATTATATTTATTCATTACATGTTTATAAAAAATTTAAATTATCATCAAATTATATAATAATAACTATAACTAATTTCATTCGTTATTTTTTAAATTAAATGCACGAATGGAAGGACTTAAACCCTAAATTTTTTACATATAAAACCTATGACTCAACCATTATACTATTATACATCTTTGGTTTTTTTGTATTAATTTAATATATATTAGAAATGAAAATTCTTTTATAAATAATGAATAATCATTCAAGTCTTCTTAATTAAATTTATAGAATAAAATTAGTATTTTAACAAAATAATTATTATAACATATTAAATATGTTATTGTATAATTATTTAATGAATTTTAATTATTTTAACATTAAAGGTAAAAATTAATAAAATTAATTTGTACGCATAAATAATACATATATATACATATATACTCAAATAAATCACAAAGTGAATTTATGTTCTTATATGTCATTTTAGATATAAATAACTAATAATAAATATTTAATTTTATCAAATATCTTTATTCAAATAGTTAATATTATCAGTTGGATAAATTAGCTAATACAATTAATTATCAACTAAGAGTTAATTAAATTAGTTAACTATTAATAAGTAGTTAATTGTCAAATAAGACTTTTATGTTATGACAGAACATCTCCCATGCAAATAGTTTGATTTATTTGTATTTATATTTATAAAATATTATGATAATGAAAATATTGTATATATATTGAATATTAAATGTAAATAGTGTGAAGAAAAATGACACTCTCAATTTAAAAAGAAAAAGTTGTTAATTTTCCCCAATACCATAACATTATATATTATTTTTTTAATCATAAGTTATACGAATGACATGACACTTCTTACCTATGCACAGACAAAGGAGATTTGTGGAAATGTCTTTCAATAAAACAAAGTGAAATTTGGGAGGTGTGGGTTGTATAGTATTAACATAAAGGTCATTTGCTTACTAGAAGATACAAATATTTAAGTTGTTTGATTGATTACTAACTATTAAGTAGAAAAAGTAAAATTTTTGAAAAAGTTGTACTTCTCATAAATTATGAATGATTGCTTACCTATACTTCTTGGGTAATAAGAATTTTTTCTCTTATTTATAGATAGAAATATAAAATTATTTCAAATCAATTTAACTAATAATCACTTTAATTTTTTATCCTCATAAATTTGAAAGTTATAAAAATATATTTGTTAATTATAAAATATAAATATAATTATTTAACTATAATTATTTTTTTAATTATACAAGGTTAAGAATGTAATTATTGCTTGAAACATGTGATATGATTTGATTTGAAAAATGTACCACTGTGAAATTATTTTATAAAGTAGATTATTTATTTATTAAATTTATGACTTACTATTTAAGTTTCTAATATTTTTTAGATATGCTTGTTGATACTTCCTAACCACCATTAATAGCTTAAGAATAGAAATCTCCCTACTACCTTATCAATGCAACCATAATCTTGATAATTTATAGTTAGAAAACAAGTTAGGCCTCGTAGATAGTTTTGAATGTGCTACTGTATAAATTATGCTTCTAAACTTTTTCGAAAGTATTAATGAGATCAATTGGTAAAAATCAAGTAGCTAATTAGCAATTGTGTAATGATACCTAAGTAAGGTTAGATAGGCTAGTAGAAATTAGGGGATAAGTTTCATGCCAGTTACAACTAGGCAAATTGTGACAAAGTTGGTATTAAAGCATGACTTAGGATTTTAGTGGGAAAATAAGGCCATAAGATAAGATACATAGGATGTGATTATGAATGCCTATTTAGGTGTTAGTTGAAACTATATCAATGGTATGGGCGCATTTGAGAACATATATCACTAATACCATTTCGATGGACCTTGAATTATTTTTAATGGCATAGTGGTAGAACTTTTTTATAGAATAACTATTTGTGATATATATGAGTGAACTGAATGTTTGGAAATTTTTTGAATTTGTTAAATGGTAGAACCTAGTTGTTATTGAGCTAGTGATCCCAATGATGGAGAGTTATGTAGGGGATCATAAGCTCAAAATGGTTGGTGCAACAGAAATGATGATTAAAATCTTTTTCTATGGGCCATTATTTTCAAGCAATAAATTTTAATCGAGGTAGTGTAAGTTTTCCATGAAGAAAAAGAGTGGGAATAACATAAGGATTAAGAGGATCAAACCTCCAATCGAAGAAGAAAAAGTGAGTAAACCCCACCTTGAAAAAACTTACCATCCAATTCTAAACCAATCATGAATTCAATAAGCTAAAATTGCCATATTTCACTAGTATAGATCCAAATGTAGATTTACATCAATTTCTTATTAGATTGAAAGATATGAGAGGATGTTTTCCTATAGAAACCAAATGCTCAAATAACTCATAGGCTACAGACTAAAGAGTATTGCACATTTTTTGTTCATAGTACTGTAGGAAACAAAGAAGCCACCTTACCATCTTTAACCTAGATAGCATTTTAGGAACTTTTCATAAATCCATTTTTATCGTGACAAGCCAAAATCAGAAAGTTTGAGTATCTAAAGTAGGGATCCATATCTATTAGTGAGTATGTTATATAGTTCATCTATTTATCTTGCTATATAGGATATCTAATTTCAAATGATAGAGCCAAGGTTCAAAGATTTGTATATGGCCTTTAGGATCACTTTTTTAATGTCATATATGTAAGTTAAACCACCATATTTCAAAACATAATCAATCATACACTTTAGATAGAATATAAAGTAAAGGATAGAGAAGAAAGAAAGGTGTAAGCAAGAGAAAAAAAAAACACAATAGATTAAAAGGACATAGCCAACCAGTTAGTTTAAAAGGGATACTTCCTTCTGATATCCTTTGTAGTGAAGGAAGTCAATTATTTTGTAATTTTCACCCTAGAAGAAATTTTAGCAAATCTTCAATGGGGAGAGGTTCTTAATTTCATTTTAATAAATCGACTAGCTTAGGAAGAAGATAATTTCAAGGTAAAAGTAGCTCACAAGTATAACCCCTTAGATGTGCTTGTTGAAACTTCCCAACTACCAGCAATAGCTTAAGAGTAGAGATTTCCTTAGTACCTTATTAGTGCAGCCATAATCTTAATAATGTATAGTTCAAAAATGTGTTAGGCCTTGTAGATAGTTTTAAACATGCTACTGTATAAATTATACTTGTAAATATTTTTGAAAGCATTAATAAGATTAATTGGTAAAAATCAAATAGTTTATTAGTAACTATGTAATGATATCAAAATAAGATTAAATAATTTAGTGAAAATTAGGAAACGGTTCCATGCTAGTCATAGTCAAGCGAGTTATGATAATTAACAAATTGAAACAATTGCTACATTGAATGACATGTAACAATTGAATATGAGTATGAAATAATGATAATCAAATATGAGTATAAAATAATGATAATATCAAATGTAAATTAATATAAAAAATAAGTTGGTACTTACTTTGACTTCGTATCTAGTGTATACTCACTGCTCCTTAGGTATGACCACAAACCTCCTATGGAATGGCTTGCAATGCTGGTTGATAAGCACTCGTACTAGTTATGGGAAATGACTTTGGTTCTCCCCCACAAGCTACTATAATAAGGAATGGTTCACCTTTATTCTTGGTAATTTTCTTATTATAGGTTTATAGCCTTCATTTTGTTGCAATATTTCTTAAGCCAAAAAAATAAACAAGATATTAATTAGAATCATATATTTATATATGGGAAAAGTTAAAAATATGTGGTATGGTAATCATAATTTTGAATTGTTAGGGAAAATGATCGGTGCTTGATAGTGGTGGAGTTCCACCGTCTCCTTCATAGTGGGAAGGTTGAACAGTAGCCATGACTATGAAGCAATATGAAATTAAAATATAAAAAATTATTCATTACATAATTTTTACATGTGAAAAGTTAAGAATTCTAAACTCTAATCTAAATCACTATCATTAAACATAATATGCTTATCTTTTCCTTATCAATTTCAACAGCATCATCAAACTCTAATTACTCACCCTCTATGTAATCATAAACAATTTTATATTCTAAAATTTTATCTTCATTTATGAAGTTGTTGACATTTTTTGTGTTAGCATGAATATTTTTTAAAGATGAAACAAATTGAGGATTATTATTTTGATCCATTAATATAAAAACTCTAAATTTCCAAGGTCAATTATAAAGTTAAAGTTTGTAGAATTGGTATCATATAATATTGGGACTCTATGATCATTAACATTATCATTTGAAAGATCCTATATATCATAATGTATTGCATGAGCAACACTTATCAAGTTAGGTTTACCAAGAGGATTATCATTGTAAAAACCTATTATGCTTGAAAGGCTAGTATGTATGAATTATCTTTATACCATATAACATTGATAGAGATGTTTGTTATATTTTTATCACTAATAATTTTCTTCTTTCTATGGTTGGTGTCAAATTATTTATATTTAAATAAAGTCAATGAGTAATTATTCAAATAAGTTAACTCTATGATATTCTCTAGAAAACTATAAAATATGTTTTCATCAATCTCATAGGAATTCCATTCCACTGTCTTGTGTTTCATGCCTAGAATCTTGAGAAGAAGTCATAAATCAAACTCTATTAACTTCACATGATGAACATGATATAATCATGAAATTTGGTCTGAAAGCTAATGAGAATAGCTCATTGATCACCTTTGGGATCTAATCTTGTGTAGATGATACATTTATAAAAATGATTAAACATAATAATATTAAAATTAACAATGAAGAAGAAAAAAATTATAGAAATAAATATGATGCGGCATTATCTTTAAGTAAAACCATGAAGGGAAGTTAATTTTTTAGAGTTAAGATAGGATTTGACCACCTTTTGCTTACAACTAATCATTAAATGAGAAGGACTTGGAAAGAAAGATTGAAAAGTTTGACAGATTTACTAAAGATAATTGTAGATTTCAACATAGTTGTTCAAATTGTATTATATTGTAATATCTTGATCTCTCCTATCGAAGCCTATAATTTTTTTATCAATCGATCCATATTGAGATCCAAACACCATAATTGCTATTCTATTCTAATTTATACATCATCCTAATTTCATTTAGGCCAATTGAATTTAGTCTCTACCCTTTGTAGATATAAGGAATAAAATGTTAACGCTTCATCTATAACTTAACCTTTAGTAATAAAATAATCTTTAAGTCGAGCATGATTCTTGATATAGTCCTTCACTTTCTTAATGTGTTTCTCATACAAATGCATCTATTAAAAATAAACAAGTCCTGCAAGCAATGCAAATGCATCATTGAATGTAGGGGTGGTAATTTTCGACACGACACGATAACACGACACGAGTTAAACGGGTTCGGGTCATAAACGGGTCGACCTGTCTGACCTGAATAAATTTCATGTCGGGTTCGGGTCAACCCGTTTAACCCGTTTCTAACCCGTTTAAGTTACATGGGTTATTAAACGGGTCAACCCGACCCGTCAACCCGTTTGACCTGTTATATAATATATAAATTTATTAATTATTAATTTATATAAAATAAAAAATTAATATAAACGGGTTGATAAACGGGTTCGGGTCGGATTAAACGGGTTATGTTACTATTTTATAAGCATATTTTATATATTCGGGTTATACGGGTCGTGTCGGGTTGACCCGTTTAATAAACGGGTCGTGTCGGGTCAACCCGTTTATTAAACGGGTCGTGTTCGGGTTGAGCATAAACGAATTCAGGTTATGCTCAACCCGACCCGTGAACCCGAATTGCCACCCCTAATTGAATGCATTATTATGTCAAAGAATGTTAGAAGGTATATATATATTCAACTTTGCAAAGAATGAGAATAATGTTTCCTTAACTCTTTCCACATCCTTTATGTTCAAACTTTTGGTATAGATTTGGTGTCATTATCAATCACATTCTTCCTCAAATTACTAGTAAACCTATCAGAAACTTGATATTTTGATAAATTGGCAAAACTATTATTGATTATTATCATTAAACATGTATTTAGCATATGGTTTCATCAACTTATTCCCTTCCTCATATAAATGTAGCTTCAATCTTATTTTCATGATGACTAGATCATGTCTTACATTATAGTATCCTTTTTATTTCCATGCATCTTGCAACAATGTGCCTATAATTTTGTTATATACATTTTTTTTCAACATGTATACATCAATATTATGCTTCAACTTCATTGTGTGCCAGTAAGGAAGTTAAAAAAAATACTCTTCTTATTTCAGTTAAGTTTATCAACCCTTCTCTTCTATTTTACTTTACCAAACTGTATATGTTTTTTAGGAAGTCTTTGACTTAATCTATTTAATTAGTTTATGATCATGTCATTAGTAAACTACTTTTGGGGCATCTCCTTTCAATCTTTCCATTAAAATGCTTATCAGATCTCTACCCATGTGCCTCAAAAGAAAGTAACAATCACTGAGATAAATTATTTATCCTCTCACCCATATTGAGGGAGTATTTCATTGCAAGCTAAGCATGCTTTGTACCTTTATCCACTTCACCTTTAAAGATCACTCCACGTAGGAAAATCATTAACAATACATAATAATGTTACTCACATCTTAAACATGCTGTTATTAATAGCATGCCAAGTTTTAACTCCTATCTCTTATAACTATTTTAACTCCTCTACTGGTGGTCTTAGGAAGACATTTATATCTTTTCTAAGAGATTGTAGTTAAGTGATTAACAGAGTTAACAAAAAAAGCACTCTTTTCTGCAAAGCCATAATGGTAAATTGTAAGTTGTTATCACCATTGGTCATATGCTATAAGATAGACTCATATTACTAAAAGGATTAAATTTGTTTATACTCAAACCTAGTCAAACATTCTTTAGTTCTATGAAAAAATCAAGATGACTTCTGTCAAAATCTTACCAAGTTTTTTTATTAATAGGATGTCACATGACCTAATCTCATTTGACTGTTTTGTATGATGCCATTTCATATTTATCACCGTATGCATTGATCCATATAGTCGTTTTAACCAAAAGGTTAATGAAAAATACTTCAACACTTTGTGAGACATCTTTTTCCTTTTGTATTTTTGTTAACCTAATAACTTTTCCTATAAATTGGATAGTTTTTCCTTGCAATATGCTTTCTTTAAAAAGAATCATAGTTATACTTGTAAGCATAAATTGACTCATACCTCAATCCTAATTTATTAAGACATTTCTTTGCATTGTAATGTGATCTTAGTAATTTATACTCTTTGATAAGTGCTTTTTTCAATGAATTCAAAAAAATTGAGTGATTTATTAGTTAATTTATTTAATACTTTCAAATGCATTAGTTTAACTAAAAAGTTCAACAATGAAAAGTTTGTGCAATAGGGATATAATTCTGTTTTGACTTCTGCGAGTAGCTCATCAAAACTTTGGCCATGAAATGTGTCTCCCCAAGGTGTCTTTATTCCCATCTCCATCATACTTAACTATTTGATTAATATAATGAGGGCTAATAAAGTCATGATAATGTTAACCATCTCATCTGCATCATTAGAAAGTGCTTTACCTTTAGCATTAGGAGTCGATGCATTCTTTTCACCATAATGAACCCAATTTGTGTAAGACAGATCAAATCTAATGTTTATTGTATGTGCTTTCATGGTTTACATATTCTACAGAACATATTTCTACAATTCTTACATAGACATCTTATTAAACCCTAATTATTAATGCAATTTCTGTCTTTCTCAACAAATACCATAGTATTGTTCCAATACTAAGAGTTTGCTTGGTTTAACGATTAAAATAATTAATTATTAATTAATTTTAATATGTAATAATCATAATTTATCTCTCATTAATGACATGAATTTTAATAATAATTTTTTAAGAAATAATTAGTGTAAAAACTTTTAGTAGGAGAAAAATAAGATTAAAAAATAAATCATAAGAATTAATTTATTATTTAATCATGAATTTTAAAAGTCTTTGCATCGATTATTTTTTAAAAAAATAATTATTTTTAAAAATCATGCTAGTAGTGAGAGAAAAATTACAATTATTACACACTAAAATTAATTAATAATAAATTAGTTTAATCACTGTATCAAATAGGCCTCAATTAAATAGGCAATCTCATAAAGTTATTTTGCTTTTGTCAATAGACATATTTGTCCCTAGTCAATAACATCATAAGTTATTATAGGATTTAATCTTGCGTATATGTTTGTTATGTGTCCTAAATCCAACTTATTACTTGAACTCTAAAGAATAAAGCCCTATCCCATTAAAGATATACCTGTGGTTATTATCTTAACTTATGCATGCTATTGATCCATAAAAGTAGAAATTTTGATAGCTTCTCTTCATAATTCTCCAAATGTGCAAACTCTATTCCTATATAGTACACACTTGAAAAATAAGAAAGATGCATGAAATTTCTATAATGTAAAACTATGAGCAGATTAGTTAATAATGATAATTAAAAAAACCTATTCCAAATTGTCTAAATTTATAGGATAATTCAAGGGTTGGTTAATCTATAATGACCAGCTAACTTTTGAATGAGTCTAAGATTGATGATTAATCGAAGAATCTAATCTAGGGTTGGGGGACTTGCAATATAAAGAAAGGCACTCTGATGTCAAAGTCAATAAGGTGTAAGAGAAAAATGAGATTATGTAAAACTATGTGAGAGAATAATAAAATAATGGAGAACATAGCAGAATGATAAAGGGTATTATGTATAGAATATAGGTATAGTGCTAAAGGATTGGTCGGTAATTGTCATTGTCACTTGTCCATTCCATCATAACATTTTGAACAATTTTCAATACCTGAGTAGATGTGACAATATGTGGTTTAGACCATAGTTTTAGATTAAGTATGATTATTTTGTTAGATGCATCCTATAAAGCATATGAACAAATGTTTAATTAGTTTATAATATATGTTTAGAAGTATTTACCTAAATTTCCTCAGAAGATCTTTCTATAGCTATTACAGCATTGTTGGCCATTTGAGTTTAATTCAAGGTTAAGAGAGCTCTTCCGGTTGAGAAATAATTAAGATATCAAATCTTGGATATTAGGAGATTTCCACTTGGGCTTTAGTGCTAGAAGATTTCCTTCCAAGCTTTAATAATTGATGGATTAATTCGGTTGCCAGAGGATTTTTGCCTAGACTTTAGTGTTGAAAGATTTTCTTTTGGGCTTATGTGA
This sequence comes from Sindora glabra, assembly GCA_020226215.1. Classification (NCBI taxonomy): domain Eukaryota; kingdom Viridiplantae; phylum Streptophyta; class Magnoliopsida; order Fabales; family Fabaceae; genus Sindora; species Sindora glabra. The sequence continues at coordinate 46,459,662 of CM035227.1, read as the reverse complement.
TTGAAGAATCAATCTGATTGTTGAGGGATTTCCTCTTAAGCTTTGGTCACTCTAGGCTTTGTACACTGTCGAAGGCCTGTAACTCGCTTGAGCTTCATATTATAAGTTTATGACTCATTTATCTAATCATCAAAATTGCTATTTTTTTTATCTAACTTTCTTGACTTTATCTTAAGTAGTTGGTCATCGCCAAGTAAGAAGTCTTGTACATTCCAATAACAAAGGTAATGATTAATTAAAATGAGTTTAAATTGATGTATACTTGGGAGTAATGAATAATACTTGTTGTATGGGTTTTCCCCCTTTTCATATGGGCTAGATGTTAGATCATTTTTAGGTTGATTGGCTTATTCTTTCCCACCTTGTAAGAAAAAGAATAATTAGTTGGTATAAATATGTATGTTTGAATTAATTTTTATAACACACTATGCACCATGGATGAGTAGAAGATAATGTTTGGAAGAGCGTCTTATTCCCCTTCTAAACATCATTGAAATGATTAGTAAAAGTAATTAATAATAATTTTAGGTTTTTTTTCTTCCTTAGGTCCTTCCCTTGAATAATTATAGTGAATATGTGACCATGTCAAAATATATAACTAATGAAGATTTTAAATTATACATAAAAAGTATAATTACCTATCACATCTTTGTTTATTTTTGTGGAAAGTTGTCACATAGATTGTGACTTAAAATGCGAAAAATAAAAGGTAGAACATAGCTTGCTTGTATGTACACGGCAATTATATTACATCACAAAATATAATTTGAAGTTTAAAAATAGGGGGACCAATTTTTCCAATTTTCACACTAGATCTAACAACTTTGCTTAATTATTCCATATATTTTGAAGTCAAAAAAGCATTTATGTGATGATAATACTTTTCACGACATCACAATGTAATGATATTTTTCATGCGTGATGTGATTTTCCATGTAAATGTGATGTGTCATGTAAGTACAAGCATGCTAATCAACTGGGCGTGGCGTCCATGCCATATTCACAATTTATGCATCCGTGTAACATTCTAAGGGCATGGATAACAAGTAAATGGCTAGGTTAACAACGCATATTTTCCTAACCATTTTCATTATGGTATATGAAGCCATACGCATGCATCAACAAGGACCAATCTTAACGAAGATATTGAATGAAGGAATTTGACTGATTCCTTAATGTTGAAATTAAAATTAATAAGATAATTGATTGACAACTTTGTAGTCCAATAAGATAAGATATGACAACTGAAAAATTAAAATTAATGGTGAAATTCTTAAAAGTCAACATTAGTGGATAAGTGTTATTGTAATACTCGGAAATTAGAAAGTGTGACAGAATAAGAGAATCGAATATTTACCTGAAGCAGAGTGTTAATAAAGAACAATATGGTTTCAGGGAACTGACATTGGAAGGTGTAATAGATCTTGATCTAGTAGACCTAAATTTAACAAATCCCCAGACATAGAAATCGAAACCTATGATACCAGGAGGGGTGAGACATTTTGAACTCTTTGGACCACAAGATTAATAACTTGAAATGCCTTCGAGGATTGCTTTAACTTAGATAATCAAAACGTAATATTTTAAGAAACAAAGACCTTCCTTCAGCCATCACGCGACAAACCATTCTAGCAATCTGGCTTATAGATATCAGGAACAAGTACTGAAATTGAACATACCACCTTAATATTTCTATATAAAGATGAATATGCAAGGTAGTGGAACATGTAAGTAAAACACAAGTAACATAACCTGATATAAGATCAAAATAGGGTGGGCCACCACTTTTAAGGAGGTTTTGTTATTTTCCCAACTTATGCTAGTCTCCGTCTGTGTGACTTTAACCAGAAACTAACCACTGAAAGCCAATTTTATAAGTTCCAAAGCCACTTATATAACTATTCTTGTCCATAATTTATTCTTCCTTTCCAATTCAAATATTATCCAAATTATGAGGTCTATTACAAAGATTGACTTGTGTAAAATGTGGCTTATCAAATCATAGATATTTACAGCGTTTCTACTAGTGTGTTTTATGTATTTGCCTTTGGTAGATTTAGTTTAACAGTAAGAACGAGGCCGATATAGTGATACTTTAATCGATTTCTTAAGGAATATAAAATTGATTTGAGAATATCATATTTGAACTCTAAAAATGCAAACCACAAAGAATGAGGTTGTCATTCTCCATCACAGATTAAAGTTCCCTATAATTTGACTCGAATTGGCTTATCATCAACCAGTATATTCATCTTCAATAACAAATTCATGTACAATCAACAACCAAACAGCCGCAACACTTAAGAAAGTAGATGCATTTTAGACAGATCAAAAAAGGAAGATGAGGATTTCGAGAAGAAAAAATAAGCGGATCCATGAGAAAATGAAAATATGATAATAGCTTAGAGAAAGAACCTCGTTTTGACAAAATCGTCGAGCTTGCCAGTGCTGGAGGATATCATAAGTCTAACCTCAGCTTTGCAAAATCATCGAACAAGCTAGAAGATCTATTGGAGGTCGATGGAGAAGCGAGCCAGAATAGAGATCAGAGGTGGAATCAGCCTTCTCCAGCGATACCTCCATTGCCGTCATTCCTTGGAGAAGAGATACGATTAACGATGGAGATACACCCCGATTATGATGTATCTAAACGCTACAGCTTGTGAATACCATTCTTCGCAAATTATGGTCTCTGCTTTTCTCAAAGATCAATGCAGGGGGAGAAGATCAACAACCAGCAATGATATCCCTGTCAAAAACACAGGCAAGAATCTGTTCGCCAAAGAAATTCTGATTGAATATTGCCCAGAAAGATGATATCGGCTAAAGGATGATCAGAATTCTCTTCAGATGATTAGAACCATTTCTGGTTGAAAATTATTACTAGGTAAGCGATATATGACGCCAAATATAATACAATTATCAATATATCAACTTGATATAATATGTTGAAACAAAACGCTATAACAAACATAGTGCAATATACCTATTCCATAACTAGTTTTATAAAAGTAAAAGAATTTTACTCCAATTGTATGCGGCACTCCATAATCAAACTTCAAATACAAGAGAACTTAAGAAATTTCAGCCTACCTTAATGGAATGGAACAATGGAAGAATGAACAGAAAAATGAGCAGAAGAGCAATAGCTCACTTAAGACAATATGCAAAATCAATGTAGAGAGAGAGATAGAATCAAACAATGGGTAAAGTGATAACGAAAATATCAAAATTCATACCGCAAACACAGAAATTCCTCTCTTTTCTTCAATTCTGTCACGCAAAATGGGAAGAAATGACATTTCGTCAAAATTTAAATTGCAAGCCTACCAACAACATTTCATTTGATTGTTGGTATGACCTTTTTTGGGTCATTGAAATAGGTTGTCCAAAAAATAAGGCCTACATCCTTTTGTTTTTTCCGAGAACCCTATAAAGACAAACCTTGTCATTAGAAAAGGTTCTTTTGGTTCGCAGTAAAAATCTGAGAAGTTGTATTTTTTAAAAAATAAAAAATTTTGAGTTGTTTGGTTGTTCACAAAATATAGGAAATCACTTCCTAGGAAATTGTATTTCCCATAGAACATGGGAAATCATTTACTTACTTTCCTCTAGGTAATTTCTATTTCCTAGGAAATGCAACTTCCTTCATGTCAATCAAACAATATTGAGAACTTCTCAAGAAATTCACATAGGAAGTAACTTCCCAGAAAATTTAACTTTTCGTAGGAACTTATTTTCTACATTAACCGAACGACCCTAAAAATTTAAGTTTTAAATTTTCTATAAAATGCTATACCAACAACAAAGTCATTGGAATAAAGTCATGTTTAATTGACATTAGTTATCAGCACCCAAATTCCCTATGCATTCTATATCAACAACCATATTGTCAGTAATTGTTTAAAATTTAATTATTTTGTTTTTTAACTCTACATAGTTATTCATTCACAATATACCAATGACACTTGTTGTCAAAATAAATATTATTTCTTTGGAATCACATAATTTGTATTTTTTGAGATCAATATTGCCTTTAAATGAAAAAAAAAAAAATGAACCCCAAAATAGAGTGGCAGGTAAGATTGAAAATAAAATGAAATGGCATATATTATTCAAGATATGATACGACGATACAATATCATCCAAATACAAGAGGAGAAAAGGCAAAACAAAAGCCTGTATGTATAAACGACAAGTTGGTCGGAGATCGATCATACAATGTGGTAGCGGAGAATTTTAAAGAATTTAATGACGACACTGACACATATTCATACTATATATTCCACCTGTGTACACTCAGAGTGGTTCAATATTTATTGAAAACACAATTTTATTTTGCTTGGGGCACTTCTTCGTCACAACATATATAATAATAACATGCATGTGTATTTATGGATAGCAAACGGTAATTTAGGGGCACTTGGGTCTGCCTCCGTGGGTCTTCATGTTATAGTAGCACGGGCACACTTCTTCGTTGCCCGAAGTGCCCGGCGGTACGCAGTTGCAGCGTGCGCAGCAAGTCCCGCACGCTCTGTGGCAGAGATTCTGACGAGATGCCAAACGACATCGCGCAGCGCATGCTCCATCGCAATCTGAAACATTCATTCACATTATCAATAAATAATTCATTTTTCACAGTTTGTTCTTCACCCCCAGAATTATTGTATATGGTGTTTATGGGATTTTACCTATCGGCTGACGAGGAGCCTGCGTCTGTGCTGCGCTTGCCTGTGCCTGCAATTCCTCGAAAGCATGTGTGATGATTTGGGTTAATAGATATACATAAACTTTTAGAAACAAATTATCATGTGATTTTAAATTGCAAGTATAATCGTAGATGTGATTTTGTTATTATTAACAAAGTTACGGATAAACGCTATCATTATAATACAAAATTATGAAAAATTACAATTGCAATACAATTCACAATAGTAATATTACTGACAAAGTTGTAGTTATAAACCGTAATTTAAAACTTAATAATATAGGATTTTAATATTAACTAATTAAAGATGAAAGGCTTAAAATTAATTAATTACCTGTTGATCAGCACCAACCGCAACATGTAGAAGGAGAAGAGATACGAGAAGTGAAGCAGCCAGAAGAGGCTTAAAGAGAGCCATGGGTTTATATATAAACAGAAAATTAATTAATGAAGAAGAGATAGGCTTTCTGTATATTGTTGAGATGTATGTAATTGCTCGCTGGTTGCCCAGAATGAGAAGCAGGGAGTGGTATTTATAGTAGAAGAGAAGATTCTGACCAGTGAAAGCAAAGAGTAGCACCTAATTGAAAGTGGAGGTAATTACTATCAGGTAATGGAATCTGCAAGGTATTACCCGGAAGAGACCTGTCAAAGTTGTGTGGGAGCGAACTGGTGAGAGAACACTTGGTGCAAAAAGAGATTTAGGAAACGTTCGGAGGCTAAGGAATTATGCTCTCTCTCTCTCTCTCTTTCTCTCTTTTATATATTACGACGTATTCATAAAAAATTAAATTTAAAATTAAATTTTAAATATAAGTTAAGAGTTGTCATTAAAAATGAAGTAAATTTGTAAAATTTAATTTAATAGATATAAAATATTTAAAATTTAATTTTCAATATTTCTAACATTTTTGTTTGAATAATGATAAAACACACATAAAGTTTAAGTTTGAATCCAAACATGAGGAAGTAAAAGTCCTCTAACAATATTGATTCTAAATTGCGGGCTAATGTCTATCTTTATTGTGCTGTCACTGCTGTCCGGTGGGACAACTATACAGATGGCTTTCAAGTTGGAGATATTTTTTAAGACTTTTCTCTTTTTTGGCTTTTGCTTAAGTTTAGTACCACATGTTGTTCCATCCAAAATTAGGTAGGACATTTCACCAATCTTTTTTTAGTAATATATATTAATACTTACAAATCATTTGTGTTTTTGATAGCATTGAATTGAAACCTAAATGATTAAGGTTTTATTCAACAGAAGTAATTAATAAGTTAGGTGTTAATTGTTTTATGAGCTAAAATTTGAAGATCGTTAAGTTAATAAATTATATTAGAAGTATTTGATAAAAATAAAAATTAAATTAACCTATAAAATAATATAAAATGGTATGTCAATATTAATTGATATATAAAGTAAATTAATTCATATTCATAAAGTAAACAATCAAAATGAATCAGTCCTTAAAAAATAGAAGTTATATATTTACCTTGCAATTTTATTTTACATAATATAAATACATAAATTTTTAATGTTTTCATTAAATATATGCCTAAAAGATAGATGATTTTTTCCGAAATTATAGTTGATGTAAAATAAATTTGTGAGAGAATACAATATATGAATACAATGTAACATTTAATTTTTTAGGGACTAACTTAATGATTTACTCTTATTTCATATTCCTTTTGAGATAAAATTATATTAATGCAATAAAAATATTTAAAATAATAATATAATTATCTAAAATTAGACTAATTATATTTTATAGCATTGCATATTTATTTACTTACTTATTTTTTTAATTTCAAATCATATGTTTTTCTTATTCTCTTTATTTTGTGAAATATGAACATCCATTGAAAATATTATAATGCTTAGAAAAAGAAGAAAAATGAGGTTTAAACAAGTAGAAATAGGTTATCAATTAATAAAAGATGGGATAAATTTGAAAAGAAGAAGTTATAAGTTATTCAATAAAACTTATTAAAATAAATTCTTTTTCCTTCAACAAGTTAGTATATTAACTTTTTTTTTTAGCTTTTACCTTTTTAACAAGGTTAATAAGTTATAAGTTAAATTTGAATAAATTAAATACACTTTTTAAAAACAAGGAACTTTAACTAGCAAATTCAAAGATTCATTTGTACTGACTTAGCCTATATAAATTGTCACTAAATTAATCACACAATTATTGTGAATAGAAAAAAAGCTAAAATTGAACTCCGTTAAATATAGTTTAGTGAAAAATTGCACTTTAGAATGTAAAGGGAAATTTTATAATTTTTTGATGAGAAAATTAGGCATTAAAAATTTGATAAATAATAATAAATTTTAAATTTATAATATTCTACTCCATTAATTTTATAATAAAAATTATGATATCATTTTACCTTCTAAATCGAAACTTACTGTAGAATAATATAATAAGAAATGTGTACTTATTATCTTATAACCTTGATTTTGATTTATAATAAAGAAAATTCCTTGGTATACTAAAAATGTAGTGATGTATCAGTGTATTATTAAATTTAATTGTTGATTTGTTGTTATATGATGTATTAAATCTAATTTTCAGAAAAAGCAAATTTAATATACCATAAGATTTTGTAGTATATTGGAGCATCATTATATTAGTGATATACCATAGTATCTCCTTTATAATAAATCTCTTTTTATTGGTAGGTTTATTTTATAATTTTGAATTTTTTACATTAAACTGTTTACATGTTTTATTATATTTTTGTTTGCTTAACGCTTGTATAATTGCAGGATGGATATTTTTTCCCAAGAAAAATATAATAAAACATATAAACAGTTTAATGCTTGTATAATTGGAGGATAGAAATTTTTTTCCCAACACTATTTGCATTATGGGTATGTTCCTGTATGCAATGCTACCGAATACAATTGACTCGCTTGGGCGGCGTATAATCTGCCCAACCATGCAAGCCGCCGGGGTGAGTTGCATTATTGAGGGAATAATATATATTATATACATAAAGGGAGCATGAAGCAAATGGTATATTACGCATTGATGAGACAACAAGTGCTGGATCATAATTAATAGCCAAAAGCAATGTTGAGTGGCTTGCCGCCAGGTTAGGCTTTGCAAGGGCTGCCAGGGAAATCTGCAAAAATTTTGATAGCGATGATGATGATTTAAAATTGCCGTTTTGATTGTAACGTAATTAATAAAATTATAATTAAATTTAAATAAAAGAAATTATTTTAGTATAAAATTATAAAAAATCATTATTACTGAAATAATATTACACATTGATTATTTACAAAAATATGAGCAAATTTGTATGCTAGATCATTCTACATTTATTCTTTAATTGATGTGAAAAAAGATTACCACGCCATTTTTTTTTATAGAACATGATGTCTTTTCTTTTAAATATATTTTTTTTATATTTCACATTAGTTTTTGGTAAAAAAATAAAACTATTTACATAATGTTTTTACATTGGTATTTTGCTACATTGTCAAAATATTTACAATAAAAATAAATAAATCCAACATCCTATAAAAGATGTACATTTTGAGTTAAAAATTTTGAACGACCATAGTTTTGTACTCAAATATTCGTTTAAGACTATTATTTTTAGTTTATGTAACTTTTTAAAATCTTCCATTTGTAAATAGATAAAGGTAGTTTACCCTTTCAAAATTGTAAAAAAAGATCATTTTGAAGGACTTTTTTCATTTTTCTCCTCATTGTTGTTCAATTAACTTTGGATTTGCAAATTTTATTAACTCCATAATAAGTATCTAAAAATCAAATACAATCTTCAAAGTTATAAACATAAAAAATGTGTAAAAAATTGAAGAAATGGTAGAAAGGAAACTCTTATAATTGGAACCAGTGGCATAAAGCATGACATTTGCTTCATACTCATGCCAGTTAAAGGACTTAAACTATGGTGAAGGACGAGGTGAAATGTAGGTTCTACAAGGAAAGGTGGATAAAAATGAAGATTGAGTTTAGAAACAAATAAAAAGGAGAGTGAAGATGATGCTAAGGAAAAAAAAGTAAGATTTATTTTATTTATAGAGTAAGGCTTTAGATATTAGTTCACTTATAAGAATTGACGTTGAATATTCAGACTTTAAACATCAATTCCCTTGTAGAAACTAATGTTGAAAGTAAAACATGTCAATTTTTATTTTTAAGAACTCACATTCAAAGTTTTATCATATTTTCAAAAAAAATTTCAATCCCATAATTTTTTATGTTAGTTATTTTGGAATTGACGCCTAAGGTCTCACCAGGAAGAAACATATTAGTTTTTGTTAAGGACTAATGTCTAAAATTTTATCATACTTTCAAAAATGTCACTACTTCAATATATATATATTGGTGATTATCATGAAATCAACATTCTAAGTTTGCTTATTTTCCTAGCAATTTGGTGGTTGTCATACTTCTAAACATCCATTTTCTACAAAATTGACGTGTTCACATTTTACATTTTTCAAATGTTTGCGATACTTTCAAATAATGGCAATTTTCAAAACTAAAGTTTTAAGTTTTTCATATTTTCTCATTATTATAATGAATGCCATACTTTTAAATGTTAGTGTAGTACAAATCAACATATTTACTTTTTTTACATTTCCTAAACTAGATTTGTGTAATATCTTTAGATGATAGATACTTTTGCAACTAATATCTTAAAGCTTGGTTGTAATCCCTTTAGATGTTTGTAATTTTAAGAAACTAATGTCAAAATTTTTTTGTTAGAATTCAAACATAGGTTATTTATAAAAATTAATACCTTATAATTTCTTATAATTTCAAAAAAATCATCATACCATAACATACATTAATATAATTTTTAGTTAATGTTTATGTGGCAATGCTTATTTACATTTCACAATATGATATGATCTATATTATTATTATTATTATTATTATTATTATTATTATTATTATTATTATTATTATTATTATATGCAGTATTTTAATGCAGCTTGATTGCAATTTAAAAGTTTGGGATGACATTTCTTTGTGGTGTAGAAAGATGAACTAGCAATAGTAAAGTCATCATATGTACATTTGTTACTATCAATTGTAGACTCTATGAGAGTGTTTGTTTTGAGTAGTTTTTAGTTGATTGAAGTGGTGTTGGCAGATTGACCAAGTCAATTTGTTGAATTTAATGTTTGATAAATAACTTTTTTAATTAGTGGATTGACTTTCAATTCATCAATTTGAAAATGCTAGGTAGTCCAATGTTTTGAATTAACTTGTTCCTTTTCTACATGTAGAAAGACATTTGTTACTACTAATTAATATATAAGCTTGCCAAAAATAGGAAAAGAAAATTAAGAGATTTAGATTAAGTGAGGTGTATTAAGGATGAAGAAGGATAAATTTTACTCATAGATGAAGATATCAAAAAATAATGGGAGAAGTACTTTTATAAGCTTTTCAATGATAGGTAAGGATTGATAAGGGACATGGAAGGATTAGAAATCCAAGAGAATGAACAAAATTCAGTTTACTATCATAAGATTTGAGTTGGGGAGGTAAAAAAAGCTCTGAAAAGGATGGATAGTAGTAAAGTTATTAGTCCTAATGGTATTCCTATTGAAGTTTAGAAATATTTAAGAGAGCAAGGTATCTTATGGCTCATTAAGGTATCTTAAAAGGATAAATAGTAGTAAAGCCGTTAGTTCTAATGATATTCTTATTGAAGTTTAGAAATATTTAAGAGAGCAAGGTATCTTATGACTCACTAAGGTATCTTAAAAGGATAAATAGTAGTAAAGCCGTTAGTTCTAATGATATTCCTATTGAAGCTTAGAAATATTTAAGAGAACAAGGTATCTTATGACTCACTAAGCTATTTAATTAGGTTTTGAGGTTTAAAAAAAATTCTAGATGAGTGAAGGAGGAGCATTTTGGTGCCTATATATAAAAATAAAGGAGATATCTAAAACTGTGCAAACTATTAAGGGATAAAACTTATGAGCCACATAATAAAATTATGGAAAAAATTGATTGAGTATAGATTAAGAAATGAGACTAAGATTATAGAGAGTCAATTTAGATTTATGCTAGGAAGGTCTACAATAGAGGCTATTTATTTTTTATAGAGGTTGATTGAAAGGTATCAGAGTAAAAAAAGTGACTTACATATGATTTTTATTAACTTGAAAAAATTCGATGATCAAGTATCAAAAGAAGTGTTGTGAAAAGTTCTAGAAAGAAAAGAGTTTGTATGGCATATATCCAGGCTATATAGGACATGTATGATGGGGTAACTATAAGTGTAAGAACTTCTAGAGGTAAGACAAAGGACTTTCCTATAAGGATAGATCTACATCAGGGTTTAGTCTTGAGTTCTTACTTATTTAATCTAGTCTTGGATGTTCTTACCAGGAACATACAAGAGACTATCCCTAAATGCACATTATTTACTGATGATATAGTTTTGATTGAGAAATTAAAGGAAGAGGTTAACTATAAACTTAAGCTTTGGAAACAGGTTTTAGAATCCAAGGATTTTTGCTTGAGTAAGAGCAAGAGCAAGAGCAAGATAAAATATATGCATTGTAAATTTGACAAAAAGTAAGATAAAAATAATTTTGAGGTAAGAATTGGAGAGTATATTATGCCACAAGTATCTAATTTTAAGTATTTAGGATCAATATTATAAGACGATGGAGATATTGATAGAGATGTCACATATAGGATACAAGCTGGATGGTTAAAATGGGGAAAAGCATCAAGAGTTATTTATAATCGTAAAGTACCTACCAAACTTAAAGAGAAGTTTTATCGGACTACTATACAACCAATTATACTTTATGTTAATGAATGTTAGGCTTTAAAGGAATAATAAGAGCAAAAAATAGGGTAACAGAAATGAGAATATTAAAATGGATGTGTAGTCACACAAGAAAGGACAAGATACAAAATAAATATACACGAAAGAATATTGGAATGACATCTATTAAGGAGAAGATGATAGAAAATCGATTAAGGTAGTTTGTACATGTGCAAAGAAAACCATTAGAGGCATTAGTGAGAATAGTCAATCACGTGATCTTTAATATTGTGAAAAGGTATAGAAGGAAGTTAAAAAGGACATTGGGGGAAATTATAAAAAATGATCTCTCAGTAAATAACATTCTTGAAAATTCAATTTTAAATAGAGTCCAATGACATTGTACGATTCATGTAATCAACCTCACTTAATGGAATACAATTTTATTATTATTGTTATTGTATAGACTAATGAATGGATTCACTAAAATAGATAAGATGACAAAGTTCATTTTTTATTATGATCTAGATTGAGTAAACTCTATGAGAGTATTTGATAAAATAGTATTTTGAGTAGTTTTCAGCTAATTGAAGTGGTTTTGATAGAGTGACTTGGATAATCTATTGAATTTGATGTTTGATAAACAATTTTCTTAATTAGTGGATTAACCTTCAATTTATCAGTATGAAAATGTTAAGAAGTCCAATGTTTTGAATCAGTTTATTCCTTTTCTACATATAGAAAGACACTTGTTACTATTAATTATTGATAATTAATGTATTTGTTAAATAGAAGTTAATGATAAGATTCATGCAAAGAGATATATTCGATGATGAAGTTCATTTGTTATTATGATTTAGATTGAATAGATTCTATGAGAGTGTTTGGTAAATAGCATTTTGAGTAGTTTTCAATTGACTAAAGTGGTATTGACAAATTGATTGGACTAATTCACTTCACTGAATTTTATGTTTAATAAACAATTTATTTAAGTAGTGAATTGATCTTCAATTTATCAATTTAAAAATGTTAAGGAGTCTAATGTTTTAATAGGAAGATATTTTGACCTATATTTAATAAAGTAACTTATTTATTCATTTTTTTACTATTTATAATTAGACCGCTCATTTATTTATTTTTCTATAGCAGCACTTTTTCATTATTTTGATAATAATGATGATGATGATGATGATGATGTTAAAAATCAATGGGCCTTTAAACTTAGCACATACAATAAGTTGTGTTTCTTATATGATTTATCTCACAAATATCCCTTTCTTACCAAAGCAGGATAATCTCACTAAAAATATAATATGTATTATAAAATTAAATATATATAAGAATAACAAATTCTATTAATAAAAAAAAGTTTCATTTAAATATTCTTTCATATATATGTTATAATAGTTTTCATATATCATGTTGTGTTTAACTATATGATTTATCTTTATATGTAAATAAATATATAAATTACTATAAATTTCATTTTTAAAATAACTAACCAAAGTTACTATAAAATAATGTTAAAAGAATGTTAATATGTAGTTTACTAGTATTATATATAAATAAGAAAATGTTAAGGAATATTGTTTCAATATTACTTGTTATTTACATTTCAAAGACATTTAAATTATTTTTACAAGTAGCTAATACTATCAACATCTTTATGTCATTTTGTATATCAATAACTAATACTAGATAATTGATTTCATCAAACATCTTTATACAAGTAACAAATACTATCCATTGGTTAAGTTAGCTAAAATAATTAGTCTTTAGTTAATTGTTAATGTAATTAACTAACTATAAATATAATCAGTTAATTATCAAATAAGGCTTATATGTTTTGACAAAACATTTTTCACATGAATAGTTTCATTTATTGGGATTTATATTTATAAAATATATTATAATAATAAATAGTTTCTATTGTTGAATGTGGTGAAAAATAACATCTTTGAGTTAAAAAAGTTATTTTTTTCCCAATACTATGACATCATTTATCTTTTTTTAATTACAAATTATATAAATGATATGATACTTAAATATAGATTTTTTAGCCTTACCATACACAAATAGATGAAATTTACGGAAACATCTTCCAACAAAACAAAGAGAATATTACTTAAATTTTAGTAGATATGGGTCGATGGTATATCATGAATTGAGAGGTTGTTTTATTGACAGAAGTTGTGTAGCTAAAAAGTAAAGATGGAAATATGTTTGATCACCTATTAGTACCTACAACCTAACATAATTTCAATATAATCTAGCTTAGCATTTTCATGTAAATAGACCATATTAAGGTTAATAAATAAGTATATTTAGATAAATATGTCATACTTATTTTTTGTAAGCTCGACTTATAATTCTATTAGATTAACTTATTTAGTAATTAATATGTTTATATATAATATAATATAATATAATATAATATAATATAATATAATATATACATTTATAAAATACACATACATATAATATTAATATAATTTTATACATATAATTATAGATATTTACCTAATTTTGTTATTTATTTAATTATTACCTTAAAGGCCACAATTCGTTAGCTTATTTAAAGGTTTTGTTACATAAGTAGGCCTTTAAAAAGGTTAATAGACTGAACTCGAATAGGCAATCAAGTTATGCTTAAGTTAATAATTTATAAAATAAATCTAACCTAGTAGGTCCCTACTGGGAGGTGCAACCTCCTATAAAATAAGAAATTATTGAATTGTTTAATTGGTTACTAATTGTTAAAATAAAAATAAATCTTTTCAAGTAATTTTACTTTTCATAAATTATAAAAAGTTATTTACACATACCTCTTTGATAAAAATAATTTCTTATGTTATTTATAGAAATACAAAACAATCTCTATTCAATTTAACTAATAATCATTTTAATTTTTTATTGTCATCATGAGTTTAAAAGTTATAAAAAATGTAATTTTTAATTATTAATTATATGATAAATAAAATGAGTATTATATAATATTATATGATATAAATATTAAATATTATATCATAAGTATAATTATTACAAAAAGAATTATATTTATTTTATATCTATTATATTATTTTATTTACTATTAAATATTTATAATTTTAAAATTCAATTATGAAAATAAAAATTATGTATTTGTTATCTATTTTATATAAATTTGGTAGAATTAATTATTTAGGTAATATTTGTTATTTAAATTATATTAAGATAATTTAAGATATATATATATATATATATATATATATATATATATATATATATATATATTAATTTTTTATGTAAGTGTTTAAATTCTTTTATCATAAAATAAAAAATGAGAAATTACAAATTTAAAAAAATTATGATTGAAAGAGAGATTGAGAATTTAGTTTCCAAAAAATAAAGAAAAATTTAAAAGGCATATCAATCATTTTAATAATAATTTCTAAAAAGTTTAAAATTGAATTAAAAAAAACACAATTATCAATTTTTTATTATCAGTCAAACACTTTGAGCACCTTCCTAGAAGATAAAAAATAAAATAATTCTAAGATATTCAATTTCTCACAAGAACTTTGTTCTTATGTAAATCAAATTATTCTTTATATTTTGGACTATTTCATAATGAGTAGACCTTTATTTAATGATTAAGGCTTCATTTATTTTTTAAAAAATAGTTTTTGTAGGAAAATATCATTTTCTTGTGTATGAATGAAAGGGTATTAAAAAAAAAAAACTTTCTAAGATATTCAATTTCTCACAAGAACTTTGTTCTTATGTAAATCAAACTATTCTTTATATTTTGGAGTATTTTATAATGAGTAGACTTTGTATAATAATTAAGGCTTCATTTATTTTTTAAAAAATAATTTTTTGTAGGATAATATTGTATATGAATGAAAGGGCATTATAAGTTTCTATGCATTATGATTAAAATTTTTTATCCCTAATGAGAAAAACAAATTCTTTTTTTTTTAAAGGAGAAAGTTATCATCCATTAAATTCATTATATTTAGTATTGAATATATCAACTATTTTCTATCATTTTGATAGTTTATAATTATATTTTTATAGAAAATGTTTTCCATCCAAATTTATTAAGCCTAATTTCTCTCTCCATTTTTCACTCTAACTCCTCTCGTTGAAAATTACCTATTAGAAAAACACAAAGAAGCCTATATCTTCATTGTTTGCTTGCACGCTGCATGGACTCTTTGGTTCTGTTTATTTTTACAGGAAATATTTTACATAAAATATAATTATATAATATTAAATAAAAATATTTTATTTATTTAATATTAAATATGAAAGATTTGGAATAAAATAACTGTTTATTTTTTTAAAAAATTACTCTTTTATTATTATAATCTTAGGTATCATTTTTTAACTATAAATATAAATAGTATATTATTTACTGTTCAATATATATATAACTAATATTTTCTTATGAAAAAAAAAACTCCCTGACAAAATAAACAGACCCTTCAAAAGAAACCTATGTCTACAACTTCACTACGATATGCTCCAAATTCGCATATTCATATTTGATTTATTCAAAGAACAATAAAACACAAATATATATATATATATATATATATATATATATATATATATATATATATATATATATATATATAGAATGGAGATAGCTCAAGCCAACAACACAGCTGTATGCGGTGGCTTCACAGCTGGAATATGCTAATAAGAAAAGATAGTACGTACATAATATAAATAAGCAAAATCAAGCTGGACAAAACAAGTAGCTAGTTTGCTTTATCTAGTTTAATATTTGGGAAAGAACTTAGCCATCTAACGTTGAATATGATATATGATTGCGATTCAAAGCTCAGTCTTAAACATATTTTCATTCGGAGTAAATAATTTAATTGGGGTATTTGTTGGAAAGCCAACTTGGTGAAAATAAAGGCTGTCTGGAGTTGCGTGATTATTTATGTGGGACGTACGTTTACAAAGCAACTAGCAAGGCGGAATAAAGAATGGGTTCTGATAAAGTTTCTTCATGATTAGAGAAGTTTGGTTTAAGGTTTTGTCCGAGGTAGGTGACCAATAGAAGCATCGAGGAGGCCATTAAAGAGAAATACGCTCAATTTTTAGGTTGAGAATTAAAATCTTCATTTTTTAAAAAGAAAATCTTTTATTTTGGACCACACTATAATTTATAAATAAAAATTAATGTCAATATGGTTGATTCAATTGGTGACTTAGTGTAATGTGTTTTAATTGATATTTAGGTTCAATCTAAATAAATGTGTATGGATTCTATAATAACTAAGATTTATTATGGCCCAATTAATCTCATAAATAAGTCCTTAACTTAGAACAAAAACTGCATTTATTGCATCAGAAGCTATAAAAGCAAATATGTTCTCTCATAGCAAAAAAAATGCAAAGTTGAGCAAAGGGAGTGTTTCCATTTACCTCTTCTTCTTTTTTTTGGGTGTTTGTGTACTTTTTAGAAAATGTTTTTTGGGGAATTAATTGGATTGTTCATTATTTGTAAGCTCAATTAATTTTCTGGAGATCAGAAGCATACAAATTTGAAAATGGATGCAATATGGTTCGGGTATGATATAATCCTAATCCCTCTCTCCTCTTATATTTATTTATCTCCTTTTGTATTATTCATAAATTATATCATGATATATAATTAATGATTGGATAAAGATATTTAAATTATAAAATTTATTCCACCATTAGTATCAAAGTCAGTTAATTGTGTTTAATGGTTAATTTAATGAATAAATTTGAGTGAAATTTACATGTTTTCGACATGATTATTTAATCAACGATTTTGTATATTAGAATATAATATTTCTAATAGGAAAATATATGTCTAGTGAGCCCTTTGGTATGATCCTTTCATTCTACCATAGATAACAAAATTAGAAACCATCTGATTGGTACTTTGGAGGAATTATATGAGTATATATGTCTTACCAAAACATACTATGTAAAAATTAAATTGTTGAAGCTTTGATGTGTTTTTGTTTCTTCAATTTATATACATATATAATGTTCATTCAACAATTTCCAAATTAATTACATGTATACGAGGTTTGTGATCTCACGTTTTCCCCCACTTTGCTTTGCACTCAGAAACTGGTATGCTTATATTAGGGCAAGAAGTGTGTTTTGGCTACATGCATATGTACATATACTGTACTACTCAATAGATGTAGGTTCTGGAAATGACTCATAACGTTCCTAGACACAATTCTATTAGAATTTTTATGTAAGCTACTATTAATTGTAAAAAATTTATTTTTGATAAAGCTACTTGAACAATGATTCAAGAGATTTTTATTCTCTAAAATTCAATTATTAAAATGATCTATTATTTGAGCTTATAAATACCTAATTTTGGATTAATGTGTTTGGTGATTAAAGTGTAAGTCCATATCTTTTCTAACCTATAATAAGAGGGCTTGATAAAGTTTTATTTATATTGGTTAAGTTCTCTCTCCAATTCTATAATGTAATTCAATCATCAATTTGTTCTATTGAGAGCTGCACACTCTAGGAGAAAGAGAATAAGATATATACCCTATGATATTCATCTAAATATTATCTTATTTAGGAGAATCAAATCTACAAAAAAGGTATACATAAATATTAATTTTAATAATCTTTTATTTATGGTTCTAGTCTTGATATATAATTTATAAAATCATAAATTCTTACATGTGATATTAGAGCATATTATATTAAACTAAAACCTTAATTTAATTAATTGTGATTTTAATTTATTTTTTATTGATAATTATTTTCGTATGATATTATTGAAGAAAAATTTTCAATCATACAATACTATTATAACTTTTGGAATATAAAAAATATATTATATTATATTATATAAAAATTGAAATTCGTCTCTGATTTAGTGTTCTATGTATCTGTACATCCGGAAATGTATTGTTAGAGATGTTTTGGTATATATATATATATATATATATATATATATATATATATATATATATATATATATATATCTGAATGTGTATATATATAATGATTTTTTTATTTGATTTTTATATATTAAACAAATTTTATATAAATTTTCTGGCTCTCGTTTGGCATATATATATATATATATATATATATATATATATATATATATATATATATATATATATATATAATTGTTATATATATCTATATATTATAATTGTTATATATGTATATATAATTGGTTGAAGTTTGGATTTCGATTTGATATATAAATAGTTTATATAGATTCAGTTTTGAATTGTTAAGTATGCATATTTAATTTTTTTATATATTTCTTATATAATGTTATGATTATATAAACTAGAAATTTGGATTCGTTATATAAATATCTTTAGAATCTCCAACCTTGGTATATTTGGATCAATATATTAATGAAATTTAAAGTATAAAATATTTATATGCTAATTTATGAATTTATATTGAATTTATATAGTATTTAACCAAGGATTGTGATTTGATGTTGATAACATTAGATTGGAACATATATAATATATTTTGTTTTGAATTATATATATATATATATATATATATATATATATATATATATATATATATATATATATATATATATATATAACATGTAGGGATTCAAGTATATATGTTAAGATAATATCAATAACATTCAGTTTTTGATTTAATATATATGATATCAATATTATACTACTTTATGAATCCAGATTAATAGATTATATATATATATATATATATATATCTATAGGGATCACATTTAAATTTTGGCATCTTCTATTATTTTTTGAGTGTCTGATATTTTAAATTAATTGATTAAAATTATTTTGGATAATTACTATCTTAAAGGTAATTTTATTAGTGAAAATAAAAAAATTATTATATTTTTAGTAGTTATTTATTAAGATTCTTATTTGCTACTTTTAAGATTTAATGCTAAAATAATTATATTGAGTATAGAGTGAAGAAAATGTTATACCTTAAGTATATTGCTTGATAATAATTTGCTATTAGTTAGTTTAATAGATTATTAATTTCTATTTCATCCTTATCATAACAAGGTGATGATATTTTTAAAAATTCTTGTTTAAAATAATTTTAATGATGTGGCATTGATAATCAAGCAATATTTTCTTTTACTAAAGTAAAAAAAATAAGTTTTGAGGTTGTGTTATAATGTAATATGATTTTGATGATCAATATTGGTGCATATTTTTTAACATTTCTCATGGATTGATCATGTTATTATTATATTCAATAATTTAATTTTGTAATTTTTGGCATAATTTTAATATTTTGGTTCTTTTGAAAAATTTATGAGTTAATTTGGATAATTATCACTAAAGTGAAATTATTGAATCATAAATCTTCGAGCTATTAATAAATACTTACAGAATTAATTTTTAATTATTTCATATATTTACCTGTATAAATGGGGTAAGTGTGTGTTATAACTAGAAATGAGTTTAATAAAATAATTTTTAATTATTTCATACAATGACTTACTTAAAAAGGGTTATTGTATGTTGTAATTAAAAATTAGTTTAGTAAAACAATTTTATCTCTAGATTTATTTTATTATTGTATATTTTATCTACCCAAAGAGGATAAATTTGTAATAATAAAATATTATTTTGACTGACTTTAATTTTAAGAGAATTTCTATGTATTACATTTTTTACCTAAAGAAGAGAATTTAGTGATAATTTTACCTAAAACTAACATATTGTATTTTAGTTTTTTTACATGATCTCTTTACTATAAATATATGTTATTGAACACATGGTATCTATGAATTTTTTTATATCATTTTTAAACATAGTGTTTATGTTTATAAACATTTTTATTTTAACATGGGTCTTATTGGATCAAGTAAGATATATTATTGAATTATATATATTTCATTTTGAATAATTGTATTTTTTTAAAATTTAATTTATGTTTCTAAAAAAAATATTAAAGGAATCTGGTTAGAATTATAAGTTTATCCCTATATTGATTTTGATTTAATGATAACTTTAATTTTTTAAAATAAATCTATATTTTAAGCCTTATTGTATTTTCGAATTGCATAGATTTAAGATGTATTTATGTGCAAAAGGATTAAGATTAAAGTAATTTGGATGTAACAATATTTTGATTTCATGATCATTTATTATTAGAATAAATCATATGTTATTTATGCTTAAAAGATCATTACTCTTGATAATTTTTTTATATCCTGAATCTTTTGAAAAGTTTATGTTTGTTATGGATAATTATCACCAAAATGAGATTATTCATATTAATCATAAATTTTTTAAATTATATCATACAAGATTGATTTATGATTATTATAAGCAACTATCTATCCAAACAAGGTTGTTGCATATTTTTATTAGGAATGTGCTACGAAGCATGTAAATTTTTAGAGTTATTTTAGTTTTAAAAATATATCTACCTAAAGGGGGCATATTTTTAATATTAAAGTATTCTCTTTGGTGGTTTCATGACTAGGAGAATTTTTTACATGCTATATTTTCTGCCTAAAGGAAGATTATAGTAATACACATTATTCCTATATCTATGAACTAAAAGTTAAATTCTTGCTTCTAGTGTTGTTTCTTTTAATTTTAGAGAAAAAATTAAGTTGGTATCATTTGATATAATTTATTATAACGAAGTACCCGAAGCTTACTTTCTTTTATTTAAGTGCAACTGCATACGAAAATTTATCACAATATCCAAAAGATAAAATAACATATTTATAGTGCATTTCAAGAAAACTAAAAAAATTAAAGCAGAAACCTCTTTTGCTAAATATTAAAATTGGAAAATTTTTAATTTAATACAAATAAAAAATAAAAGACTAAAAAATTATAAGAATTAAAATTGGAAAACCTTTAAATTTATAAAAATTAAATTAATATAAAATTTTAATTATAAATAAAATTTATAAAAATTCAATTTTTTAGGAATTAAAATAAATTTTTAGTTAAGCTAAAAATAAAAATAAATAAGAATTTAAAGACATAGTAACATATTATTATTTAACAATTTGAATGTTAATTAGGCTTAATTTATCCATTTATTTAAGATTTTTAGTTAGTGTTACTGTTTGGAAATGAAATAGTAATATATTATAGCTTGAAAGCTTGAAGAATAAACAGTAACATGCTATTATTTAATAATTTAATTGTTAATTAGATTTGATTTATTTATTTATTTAAAAATTTTAATTGATGTTACTGTTCTGGAATAAAACAGTAACATCCTTTTCTTTAATAATTTAGTTATTAATTAGTCTTAGAATGAAACAGTAATATGTTACTATTTAGATAACAGACAGTAACATGCTATTATTTGGTAATTTAGTTATTAATTATTAATTCGAATTGAAAAGAAACAGTAACATGTTACTGTTTTGAAAAAAAAAGTAACATGTTACTATATAAAGAACAAATAGTGACATACTATTATTCATTTATTTGAGATTTTTAGTTGATGTTACTATTTGGAGATGAAACAGTAACATATTACTATTTAAATAATAAACAGTAACATGCTATTATTTGATAATTTGGTTATTAATTATATTTAATTTATCCATTTATTTAGAAATTTTTATTCTTGTTACTATTTTGGAATGAAACAATAATATCATCTTTTTTAGCAATTTGGTTGTTAATTAGGTGTAGAATGAAATAGTAACATATTACTGCCTAGATAATAGACAATAACATGATATTATTTGATAATTTGATTATTAATTAGACTCGATTTATCCATTTATTTGAGATTTTTAGTTGGTGTTACTATTTTAAAAAAATATAGTAACATATTACTATTTAGAGAATAAATAGTAATATACTATTATTCATTTATTTGAGATTTTTAGTTAGTATTACTGTTTAGAGAGGAAACAATAATATATTACTATTTGAAGAATAAACAGTAACATGTTGCTATTTGAAGAATAAACGGTAACATGTTATTATTTAACAATTTGGTTGTTAATTAGATTTAATTTATCTATTTATTTAAGACTTTTGGTTGCTGTTACTATTTTAGAATGAAATAGTAACATCATCTTCTTTAGCAATTTGGTTGTTAATTAGGCTTAGAATGAAATAGCAACATATTACTGTCTAAATAATAGACAGTAACATGCTATTATTTAGCAATTTGATTATTAATTAGACTTGATTTATCCATTTATTTAGGATTTTTAGTTAGTGAAACAGTAACATGTTACTGTTTTAAAAAGTAACATACTATTATTTATTTATTTGGAATTTTTTGTTAATGTTACTGTTTGAAGATGAAACAGTAATATGTTACTGTCTGAAGAATAAACAATAACATGCTATTAGTTGGAAATTTAGTTGTTAATTAGATTTGATTTATCCATTTATTTAGAATTTTTTTTTGGTGTTATTATTTTGGAATGAAACAATAGCATCCTCTTCTTTAGCAATTTAGTTATTAATTAAGCTTATAATGAAACAGTAAGATGTTATTGTCTAGATAATAAATAGTAACATACTATTATTTGATAATTTAGTTATTAATTAGACTTGATTTATCTATTTATTTGAAGTTTTTAGTTAACGTTATTATTTTGAAAAGAAACAGTAATATGTTATTTAGAGAATAAATAGTAATATACTATTATTTGTTTATTTGAAATTTTTGGTTAGTGTTACTATTTTAGAATGAACCAATAACATCTTTTTCTTTAACAGTTTGATTATTAATTAGGCTTAGAATAAAATAGTAACATGTTACTGTCTAGATAACAGATAGTAACATGCTATTATTTAACAATTTGGTTATTAATTGACTTAATTTATTTATTTATTTAGAATTTTTGATTGATGTTACTATTTTGAAATGAAATAATAACATATTACTATCTAGAAAATAAGTAGTAACATACTATTATTCATTTATTTAGGATTTTCACTTAGTGTTACTGTTTTAGAAAAAACAGTAACATCCTCTTCCTTGATAGTTTGATTATTAATTAAACTTAATTTAACAATTTAATTATTAATTAAATTTAATTTATCTATTTATTTGATATTTTTTATTGGTGTTACTATTTTGGATTGAAATAGTAATATCCTCTTCTTTGACAGTTTGATTGTTAATTAGACTTGGAATGAAACAGTAACATGTTACTGTTTAGAGAATAGACAATAACATGCTATTATTTGACAATTTGATTGTTAATTAAACTTGATTTATCCATTTATTTGGAGTTTTTTTGTTGGTGTTACTGTTTTGAAATGAAATGATAACATATTACTATCTAGAAAATAAGTAGTAACATGCTATTATTAATTTATTTTAGATTGTTACTTGGTGTTAATGTTTTAGAACAAAATAATTACATCCTCTTCTTTGATAATTTGATTGTTAATTAAACTTAATTTAGTAATTTAGTTATTAATTAGACTTAATTTATCCATTTATTTAGAGTTTTTGGTTGGTGTTGTTGTTTTAGAATAAAACAGTAATATCCTCTTCTTTGGTAATTTGATTGTTAATTAGACTTAAAATAAAATGGTAACATGTTACTGTCTAGAGAACAGATAGTAACATGTTATTATTTGACGATTTAATTATTAATTAAACTTAATTTATCCATTTATTTAAAATTTTTTATTGGTGTTACTATTTTGAAACGAAATAGTAACATATTACTATTTAGAGAATAAATAGTGACATACTATTATTCATTTATTTGAAATTTTTGCTTGATGTTATCGTTTTGGAACAAAATAGTAACATCATCTTCTTTGACAGTTTGATTATTAATTAAACTTAATTTATCCATTTATTTAAAATTTTTAGTTTGTGTTACTGTTTTCGAACGAAACAGTAATATGTTACTATTTAATAATTTTATTTGTTAAGAAAATTATTATAGCACTACTAGACACTAAAAGAATTAGGGAACAAAAGTTTAACATATGATTCAAATGAATTTGAATTGATAAAAATAAGATGAAAGTTGAAAAATAATAAGAAAATAAAAAAATTATTGAAAAAGACCTTTTTTTACCAAATCAAAGTAAGCAAAATGCAAGCATATAGATTTCGAAAGGTTACATGAAATAAAAAAAATTCACTTAAAATAGACAACCGAACACTAAGTTATAATCATTCAAAATTTTAAGCTCAATTTATATATTTTTAATTGAGTGGACTTTATCAAATCTACATTTTCTTATTTTCTATTGAAAGAGCATATGAAGATGATTGAAAACAAGTAATATTTTTCCAAGTGATACTTTGTTATAAAGAATGTGTTCCTGTAACTTAGTTTTGTAACGCAAGTAATATTTTGCCACGAATAAAATTTTTCTGTAGCACAAGTGATACTTTGCTATGAAGATTGTGTTCTTATAACTTTGTTCGTGGCACAAGTGATATTTTACCACAAGTAAAGTTTTCTCGTGATATAAATTTTTTAATTTTTTGGATATTTGTTTGAATTTTTTTATTCCCATGGCAAATGGAGAATTACCATAATTTTTAAATTTTCATGGCATAATTCGTGGTACAAGTGTTAATTTGTAATAGTAGCCTTGTGGTGTTTATTTAAATATTATTTTGTCCAAGAGAATTAAATCTATGAAAAAGGTACACATAAGTATTAATTTTAATATTCTTTTATTTGTGGTTCTAACCTTAATATATGATCCATAATATCATGAATTCTTACAAATTCATAATGCAAAATCTCTCTCTTTCTCTCTGTATATGCATATGTTTCTTAACAAATTATGTATTATGAATTGTAGAAACCATGGCATATGATGTATATGGTTTATATTATTGGAGTTGTGTGCATGATGTTGGATAGGTCAGTTTGTGAAAATCAGGAATTGTATGCAATTTTGGAAAATAATTTATGAAGTGCAGCGGTGCTATAGAATTATCGGGCATGTCAATGATGGCAAGCTGAATTTGTCAGCTTTCATGATGGATTTTTCTTGAAGATATCAAGTTTCAAATTCAACAAAACCATTTGCTACAAAATTAGGTTTTAATGAACTTTCCTGGAAAACCATTTCGAAACAAGATGATAACTTGGTGCTACTTTTTTTTTCGGAATTTTCCTTCTTTCTTAAATTAAATTTTATCTAAAAATTGAGTGAGATAAGGATTGGCTTGGTTGAGATGTGAAAGTGGTGGAGAAACAGAACTATTTTAAAGGTTAAAATATCATAAAAATATCTAGAGATGTTGGCAACTATTATGATTGGATTAGTTAGGAAATTAGGTTTCTAGAATAATGGAGCAATAATCATTTTAAAATTCACTAAAAATTGGAAGAAAATTGGCTAGATTGGTTGCAAGTCACAACTAGGTTAGCTCAGTTCAAATTGTAGACTTGTTGAGCAAGGAAGATGACAAATAGCACTTTAGTGCTTTTCCCATGTGCCTAGGTGGCAGTACAATCCACGTGCTGCTTTATGGCTATTGGACAATGGTGAAGTTTACATTATTGGTTTCCATTCTCTAAGGTAATAATTATAGGTATTTTTTTCAAAATTTTTATCAAGTAATTCCTATTTTATAAGAAACTTAATATAATTTTTGTAACATTTTTGGACCTTATTTGGATGATGAAATAAATTTAAATATTATTATATGTCAATATAGGAATTACAAATAGTTTATATTATGCCATTAAATTTTGTATAATTTTGTACCTATCTATTGTAAGACTAAGTACATAAAATTTTAATGAAAAAAGATTTAGGCAAAGTTATTTTTAAACTGCATCAAGGAGAGTAGTAGTATTAAATATGCTTTTAGTATTATGTTATTATTATAGTTAGTTGTTGATAGTATAAGTATGAAATTAAGTATTATATTTTAATAGTTTTTAAACACCTCATCAATATTAGGTTTTATGAATATAATATTTGATTCTTATACTATACAGTAAGGTCTCAAATATGCTTCCAATATTAAACTTTATAATGTAATTATGTGAATAACTACATAGTTAATTTTATAAGAAAAATATAAATATGATTAAAGTAATTATATGCCTTGACAAGTTAATGTATTTTCCTTAGCTTTGTTGCTAATGCAATTAACCTTTGTAAAAATGTTGAATAGCATAAATTATAAGGAATGAGTCAAGTTTTTAAAGTTGTACTTGTTGATTGCAATTGTGGATATGATAATTATAGAAAATAAACCTAATATTAATTTGAACTTAAATGTTCAATACGAGAAGAAACATGAAATATAGGTTCACACGAATTGAAAATGTTTTACACTCATGAAGTATACAATTAACATGACCTCAAATAAAGCATTCCTGAGTTAAAAAATATTAAGACCTTTTCTTAAATCTATTGCTAAAAATTTTGTGAAGTCCGATAAAGCAAAGAAAAGTCATCATTTTCTCAAGCACTACTTGAGAAAATGACATATGATGATGTTAGTAAAGTGTGAGAGCACATTTTGAAGTTGATTAATTACTATAATAAGTTGAAGGGAATAAATGTTGATTTAGGTGATAACTTTCTAATCTGGTGTGTACTAGAGTCATTACCCTTTTAATTTGACATTTTGAAGACTTCTTATAACACCCAAAACTATGAATGGATTGTTCATGAATTAATATCCATTTGTTAGTTAAATGGACAAAGAAATAAGAAAGGAAAAAGGTTCAAATGATCAGCTTGTTTCTTATTGTTTAATTTTAGAACATGGAATAAAAAGGCAATTTAGAAACAATTATAGGAAAATCACGTATGATGGGAAAAAAGGTCAAATGGGGGATAATTTCTTAAAGCCTAAGAAAACATAATTTAAGGGCAATTGCAGATTTTACAAGAAATATGGACACAAAAACTTCAAATATAAGAGATGGGCAGAGAAAATGAAGAAAGGTGTTGAGAAATCAAAGGATACTAAGTGATAGAGAGTTATTGGGGGCACAATAAATATAACTATTTTGTACTAGAGAAATTTTTTTTGTATCTTCTATTAAAAGAATTTGATTTTAGTTATTGTATTTTATCTTAATGAATATTTTAAAATTTTGGTAAATTAAATTATTTTGATTTATGATACTATATAAAATTTCTCAATAAAAAATTATATAGAACAAACAATTTTATTAATTTGATGAAATGAATACAATCTCTAATTTAATTCTTAACAAGGAATAAAATTGCTTGATTCTTCTCTTCAAATTACCTTTTGATCGAAGGTTTTAGGAAGTTTGATCTTGGATCAGATGGTTGGATTTAACTTCAAATAAGGGCTTGAAGAAACTTAATTTTGACTTGAAAGGTGAACACTTGATTTTAATAGAGGGCTTGAAGAAGCTTGATCTTCAATCAAAAGTAGAATCTTCATAAAAGTTCCATGTTTGGAATGGGGGCTTGAAAGTTAACCTTGAAATTTCAACTTGAAAAAGAGATTCATGATGAAAGTTGGAGATTTCAAATGGTTTGATCTTTATGGTAGAGTTTTGGGAAAGCTTTACATTTTTCCCTTTGATGGCTTGGTTATCTTAATGGCATAAATAAGCTCCCTATATTTTCTTTTAAAGCTTGCCAATGGAATACATATATATAATAATTTTAGGAAAATCATCCATATAATTTATGTGATATGAGACTTAACACATTTATACTAATTTCTTAAACTTAAAATTTTGTTTTATCCAATGTGGAATTTCATAAAAATAAGGAAAATAATAAACTTCAAGAATTCTTCTTAGGTTTAATTTAATTTATCACCAAAGAAATTTTTATAAGACTTCGTTATTTTTCATGTAGAATTTGAAATTTTAATAAATAACTATTTGTTGATTAGTTACAATTTATGAACTGGAAATTAAATAGATAAAATTTTAATTATCTACAAATACCCTATTAAAACTTGTTCATAAAGTTGAACACAATTTCATATGAGTGATCAAGTTTTAACTTTGATTTTAAATTTTATTTTAGAGTCATCACAAAATAATTTTATTTCAATCATGTTTTGATTTTGAAATTTGTATATATAAATTTTCTCAATAAATAAATTATGTAAAATAAATAATTTTTTATTGATTTGATGAAAAAAGTACAATTTTGACATTTTTTTATATTAAGATAAATGAATACAATAATTACAATATTTTATGTTTTTCAATGCAATCTCATTTTGATTTTTTGGAAGTTGAACTTAAAGGTCTTTCAATGTAATCTCATTTTGATTTTTTAGATGTTGAACTTAAGAAGCAAGGATACATGATTACTAGTATCCAATAGATGGCAGCCAATTGATAGAAAGAATGAAAGTTCGTTGTTCATCAGCATTTTGTGTAACACAGAGGTCATGATAACATTTGTGATTTGTATAGCACGAGGTGAGCTCGTCTCATCAATATCTCAATAAATTATTAGAATAGATTATGTACATACTTTAATAATGATGAGCATAGGTGAGGTGGAAATAAAATTAATAACTTTCCATTTCTAACTTTCAATTAATTTCTTTTCTAATTATAAATATTTTGCTTTGAATATATAGGAGCTATCCAGAAGAAATTTAGAGAACAAGTAGAAGAAAATGTACAAAAATAGCCATAGATCAAAGTCTATTGTGGTGGCACAATATGACAAAGTATTTTAACTTAACATTCTCACATGGTATTATTGTAAAAAACCTTATTAGTTGTTAATACCATATTTTAAAATTAACATAGAGAAATAAAGACATAGGTGAATTGTAGTTGGTGAAAATGAATTTTTAAGAGTGTTATACATATCATACAAGAGAGTGGATACATCCTGATGCTCAAACTGCTTATGTAAAATTGCCTACCACGTACTTATCTTATCAAAATGTATAGATAATGGTCTTTCATTATTCTTTTGGATTTTTTAGTAGAGGGTCAAGGACCTTAATTTGTTATGATACTATTAGCTCAATGTAGCTTTCAAATTTAACACATTGTTAAAAACGTATATTTATATGGAAAAAATGCAAAATAAAGTACTTGAACCTAACCAATTTTACCTATCTTACACTAGGAGGGAATTAATGGTAGGTTATGTCCGCCATCTCCTTCATAATGGTGTGAGATAATATCAACCATGGCTATCAAGCATTATTATATATGATTAGACATACGTAACAATAATTATAACATCATGTAAGTAATACTCATGATAAAATATAACAATCTTTCATTTAAGGTAAATTACATTTGCACTTATGAAATGAATTATTTGAAATGGTTAGTACAACAAGACATAAATACATACTATACATTATCAGATTATTAAGATACAAGCTTAATACTATTTAAAAGAACAAAAAATTGTTAAGACTAATCAAACTTATTATTAGTAAATGTTATAGGGTTATCATCCTCTTCATTGGTTTCATTACCATCATTGGACTCTAAAAACTCCTCTTTTATGTAATCCCCAGTCGTTTCATCTTCTAAGTTGTTATCATTATTTATGAAGTCATTAAACATTCATGCATCAAGATGAATGTTTTTAAAAGATAAAACACAATGAGTATCGTGGTTCTAATCCCATAAGATAGTTAAGTCAATTCCTTCAAGATCAACTATAAGTATAAAGTTTATGAAGTTAATATCCTATAAATAGGATATGCCATTGACACTAGCATTGACATTATAAAAGAGATCCCATACATCACAATACTATTGGTGTGTGTCCTAGAACTAATTATATAGATGATTGAAGTTATACACAATGTATTATGTTTTATTTTAAGTAATTTAATTATTATATTTTATTTTTATAATTTTATTATTATTATGCGTAATTTATAACTTAATATAATAATTATCCTTAAATAGCTTCGCTATTCCTAAAATGCCCCTAATCAAGTATTATTACAAAAATGATAGTAATAATACATCGAGACTAGCATGTATAGTGATTGATGATTACGAATCATGGATATGTGATATCAAGTCAATACATGAGTACATTGCTAGTGAACAATGTACTGGACTGACCCACTATGAGAATTACATGGATAGACGTATCATAAGTTATTCTCATATGATCACAAATACTCATAAACCTTTGACCTGAAGTCACTATGGTTCCCTACATGAGGAATTACTCACTTTAATATTGTCATATGTCACCTTTAATCAGGATGACAAGTAGGATTTTGATTGGGTGTGTCATAAATCGTGCAGAGTGAAGTGAGTGATGTAGATGAGATTTTATTACTCTTGTATAAAAGAGAAATATCCTTGAGCCCCTTGATTGAGTGAGACTTAGAAAATGTATGGCCATGCTCAATTGAATTAATATGTGATATTAATCATTTATTTTAAATCTACTCAGTATTAAGAAATATAAATTGAACATTGACGAGAATGACACATACCATGCTTCTAGTTCAATTTAGATATTATTACAAAAGGGTTATGATGCAAAATATTGATCATGTATTAGGTGGATGTCAAATCACAGACATTCTTACTACTTGAGTGGCAGTGATGTATTGTTAGATACCGCTTACTATCTATGACTTAATAATGAGTCATTGTCAACGTAGTAAGAACCTAGAGGGTCACACAAAAGGAGTAGGAATAAAATAATAATTAATTAGACTTTAATTATATTAATATTCAATTAATTGGACTTATTTTCGTGCATATATATATTATTAAGAATAATAAATTCATGTAATATATATATTATGTGATATTATTTGATATTAAAGTAATATCAAATAATTACGTTATCAGATATTAGATAAATATATTATGAGATAATGTTATTTTGATATTTGATAACTATATACAATTATCTAATAATAAGATATTTATATTATGAGATAATATTATCTAATGTTTGATAATTAATAGATAAGTCATATCTCTCCTCATTATCTCTAAGATAAGGATAAAATGAGTTGTTAAGTGTGATTAGAATTTTGGAAGCATTATCCTAGAGTAGGACTAGGATTGTGACTTGCCTAAGTTCTATAAAAAGGGGGCTTGAGGGCAGAACATAAGAGACACGCTCATAGGTTTCCTAAAACCCTAAATCACTCAGAAAACATCAAAATCCTAATTCCTAGGGAGAGAAACGCATCCTAGCAGATTCGTGGAGGGCGAGAGGTCATTGTTCACTCCGTGTGGATACCGTAAAGATGTTGTACCTTCTAGCCAGCGTTTGATTCATCCGCTCTCAAGTTTTGATCAGTAGAAACATGAGTGCCCAATAGGTAAAACCCTAATCATTGATTTATGCTTTTTGCATGGATCCTAGGTAGAATTCGGATTAAAATTTTTAAAATTCTGCTGCATGTAATAATCTGAATTCATAACAGCGGTATCAGAGCTTCTTGCAAAAACATAGTTCTGATTATGTGTTTTACCATCTTTGATGAATATTTATATGATAAATACACGTCAAATCTGTTTCGGTTTAAATTAGAAGTTACACGTTTTGATGAATGTTTATGTGATAAATTAATATCAAATCAGTTTCTGTTTAAACTAGATATATATGAGATATATGCAAACTCGTATATGATTTTGATTTCATAGATATATATATGATATATATGATCTGAATTTCGAATCTGATTATAAATTGATGAGATTAATTATATGAATATGATCATGCATTTTTCTACTTCATATTCAAATCTATTTTATGCATAATTCTGAGTTTTCGAATGATAAACCCTTGAATCTATTCTGAACATGTGATGTTCTCTGCTTTTAAAGCATATAACCTAGTCAGCACAGAATTAATGTGATTAATTCTGAATATGTAAAGACTTGTTTAAATTCATTTAATATGATTAAGTTGAATCTGGTCTATGAGGTATATGTATGCTTTAATTTATTTGAACACGGTTGGATCTGTTTTGATATGATTAAAATTATTTAAAGTGTTCAGACGTAAATCCTATTTTGAAACTATGATTTGAATGCCAATCATATAGTTGAATTGTTTGACTTAGGGTGTGTCAACTGTTGGTAAAATGAATTGAAATCTGAATGTCAGATGAATTCAATTTTTAGCCTAGGGGGCTCCGCCCCCACACCCCCCGACAAGGGGCTCTGCCCCCTTGAACCTCGCTTGCTAATCGGCTAGTGGAACCGCTGTACTAACTCTGCGTAGTGTTCAAAAATTATTTTTGTTCTTAAGGCGTTATTTTAAAACATGATTTTATGATAATAATGTTATCAAATATATATGTCAATCATCTTGCTTATCTTGGTTACATATATTTCTTAGCAATTATTATATATGATGCATGAATATGTTGCATAGTATGGCCCTTGGAGTTTTTATGGATGGATTTTAAAATACGACCTGTGTGTTGTGTCTTCCTCTATTTTTCTAATGTATATTCTCTTCTCATCTCAATTCTCCCCGAATGTAACTCGGGATTTCTATTGTAAATTTGTAATTGCAATAGAGTATTCTTGGCTTGGAACAAGGAGAAGCTAAGGAGTTATGGGACAAGAAGAAGCTAAGAAGTTAGTTAGGAATGTCATTAGAAAATAGAATTTTGGGTCATACTATGTGACATTTTGATTTCTTTATTATATGATGATATTGATGAGCATGCATTTATTATGTGATAGAATGTGTTCCTACTATGTGATAGTTCTATTCATTGCATGATATATGATATACAGTAGTCTATTTTATTCATTTACTTTATATGATATATGAGATATGCTAGATATATTGCATGAATAAATAAGCTAGTTATGGTAAGATCTGATAATAATTAAGTTAAAATCCCTCATCTAAAATATTAAGTCAATAATAATTAATGATGCCTTCTAATGTTTGGCACTCATCAAGGCTTCAATCGATATAAGGTAGGTTTGCCAAAGCAAGGTACCTCATTTATTTTGGTGAGATGCGACTGGATAATAGTGATATCCGAATGTCAAATATTAGGTCCAACTTAACTAGGATATCTCAATAGAATTGAGACCTAGAGGCATAGAGTTGGGCTTTAGTTCATAAGATGGACTAGAATAAGTGTTGTTCACCTAACTATCCAAGAGTTGTATATGATACAAGTGGCAAGTGTTGCTTACCTAAATAACTAAGTTTTAAATGATTAGCCAAAGCTAACTTAAGGCTTGGTGAAATATGGATCTTGGCCCACTAGAAAGCTTAGACAATATGACTTTCCGAATTAATAGTAAGGGCTATTAATTTGAATGAAATAGTAGGAGGTACATTTAATAAAAGACCTTATTAAATGTTTTAAATTTAATACTTACTTTGCATATTTCTGTCGTAGATAATCAATGGCTAATACATCAAATAACTTATCATTGCGATCGGTCCTTAAGAAGGACAAATTGAATAGGACAAACTTCCTGAACTGGTACAGGAATTTGAGGATAGTCCTTAAACATGAGCGAAAAATGTATGTCCTAGAGGAACCTGTTCCTCAAGAACCTAAAGCTACTGCCCTTCGAGGTCAAAAGGATGCTTATAAGAAGCATCATAATGACGCATTAGATGTCGGTTGTCTCATGTTGGCTACCATGGACTCTAAGCTTCAGAAGCAACATGAGAACATGGAATCTTATGACATGCTTGAGCATCTTAAGTAGCTTTATGAAGGCCAAGCTCGGCATGAGAGATTTGAGGTGACAAAAGCCTTGTTTCAGTGCAAACTGGCAGAAGGAAACCCTGTTGGGCCTTATGTACTCAAAATGATTAGGTATGTTGAGAACCTTAAGAGATTGGATGCTCCATTAGGTTAAGAGTTAGCCACTGACTTAATTCTGCAATCGTTGCCATAGAGTTATGGTCAATTTATCATGAATTACAACATGAATGAAATTGACAAACCACTGCCAGAATTGTTAAACATGTTAAGAACTGCTAAACAAAATTTCCAAAAAACTAAGCCTAATACCATAATAATGGTTCAAAAGGGCAAGGGCAAAGGCAAAGGAAAAGGCAAAGGTAAAAACAAGAAGGATTCCAAATCCAAAGGCAAGCCTAAGTCTAAATCCTTTACACTGAAACCAAAAGGGGGTGTGGCTAAGGAAGGGACATGCTTCCATTGCGGTCAGACTGGATATTAGAAAAGAAATTGTAAAGTATATCTGGAAGATTTGAAAAAGAAGAAGGGAAGTGAGACTTCCGCTTCAAGTATTTATGTTATAGAAATTAATGTTTCAACTTCTACATCTTGGGTATTAGATAGCGGATGCGGTTCTCACATTTGTACAAATGTGCAGGAACTACAAAGGAGTAGGACTCTAGCTAAAGGCGAAGTGGACCTACGAGTTGGCAATGGAACAAGAGTTGCTGCGCTAGCTGTAGGGACATATTATCTATCTTTATCTTCTGGTTTAGTAATAGAATTAGAGGATTGTTATTTTGTGCCTGCTATCAGCAAGAATATTATTTCTGTTTCTTGTTTGGACAAGAAAGGTTTTTCATTTATAATAAAGGACAAAAGTTGTTCAGTTTATTTAAATGAAATATTTTACTGCAGTGCACAAATGTTCAATGGGCTCTATATTCTTGATCTTGAAATGTCTGTCTATAACATAAACACTAAGTGATTTAAATCAAATGATTTAAATTCAACCTATCTCTGGCATTGCCGTTTGGGCCATATAAATGAGAAGCACATATCCAAGCTCCATAAAGATGGATTCTTGGATTCATTTGATTTTGAATCATATGAAATATGTGAATCTTGTTTGCTAGGAAAAATGACTAAAACACCATTCACTGGACACAGTGAAAGGGCTAATGATCTATTAAGTTTCATACATACTGATGTATGTGGGCCTATTAGTTCACCTGCTAGAGGAGGTTTCCAGTACTTCATTACATTTACTGATGATTTCAGTAGATATGGATATATGTATCTTATGAAACACAAATTAGAATCCTTTGAAAAGTTCAAGGAATTCAAGAATGAAGTGCAAAATTAACTTGGTAAAAGTATTAAAACACTTCGATCAAATCGAGGTGGAGAATACTTAAGCCAAGAATTTGATGACTATCTAAAGGAGTGTGGTATAGTATCACAACTCACTCCACCTAGAACGCCATAATGGAATGGTGTTTCAGAAAGGAGGAATCGTACCTTGTTAGACATGGTACGATCTATGATGAGTCATATAGATATTTCAATTTTCTTTTGGGGGCATTCTCTAGAGACAGCTGCTTTTACGCTCAATCGTATTCCCTTTAAAATGGTTCAAAAGACTCCATATGAGATATGGACTAGGAAACGTCCCGACTTGTCTTTTATGAAGATTTGGGATTACAAGGCCTATGTAAAATGTCAAGTTTCTGATAAGCTTGGACCCAAATCGGACAAGTGCTACTTTGTAAGGTATCTTAAGAAAACTAAGGGATACTATTTTTATAATCTTAGTGAAGGCAAAGTGTTTGTCGCATGAACTGGTATTTTTATGGAAAGAGAATTTATCTCTAAGAAAAACTATGGGAGGAAAGTAGAAATCGAAGAAGTGCGAGATTCACAAAGAAACACTGAACCTATAATAGCCTGAAAAAAGACCATAAGATGTTGTGGGTCAGGAACTAGTTCAAGTAACACAAGGCCCACGTAAGTCTGGTAGGATACGCCATGAGCCTGAGAGATATGGATTTTTTGTAACTCAAAATGGTGATGTTTTGCTCATGGATCAAGATGAGCCTACAACTTACCAAGAAACTATAAAAAGGCCAGACTCTGAGAAGTGGCTTGAGGCCATGAAATCTGAGATGGATTCCATGTATACTAACCAAGTATGGACTTTGGTTAATCCACCTGAAGGGGTAAAACCCATTGGGTGCAAATGAGTTTTCAAAAAGAAAACCGAGATGGATGGTAATGTGCAAACCTTTAAGGGACGATTAGTCGCAAAAGGTCAAAGGCAAGTTCATGGTATAGACTATGATGAGAACTATTCCCCAGTTGACATGCTTAAATCCATCCAGATTTTGCTTGCTATTGCAGCTTTTTATGATTATGAAATCTGGTAGATGGATATCAAAACTGCTTTTCTTAATGGAAAGCTTCTTGAGGATGTGTACATGACAAAGCCCGAGAGTTTTGTCATTCCTGAAACTGTTGGAAAGGTATGTAAGTTACAACGATCCATTTATGGATTAAAGCAAGCTTCACAGAGTTGGAATCTTTATTTTGATAAGGCAATTAAAGAATTTGATTTCATAAAAAATGAAGATGAATCTTGTGTTTACAAAAGGGTTAGTAAGAGTATAATTATTTTCCTTGTATTGTATGTGGATGACATACTACTCATCGGAAATAATATCCCTACACTGCAAATAGTAAAGACTTGGTTAGGGAATTGTTTCTCAATGAAAGACTTAGGTGAAGCTGCCTATATACTAGGTATTAAGATCTATAGAGATAGATCAAGAAAATTGCTTGACCTAAGTCAGAGTACATACATAGATAAAGTATTTTAACGATTTAACATGCAAGAATCTAAAAGAGGAATTTTGCCTATGTCGCATGGCATAAATTTGTCCAAAGCTCAGTGTCCTTTGACACAAGATGAGAAAGACCGCATGAATAAGATACCATATGCATCAGCAATTAGATCTATCATGTATGCCATGATATGTACTCGTCCTAATGTCTCGTATGCTTTAAGCATGAGGAGCAAGTACCAGTCAAATCCAGGTGAACCTCACTGGACTGTCGTTAAGAATATCCTTAAGTACTTAAGAAGGACTAAGGATTCATTCTTAATATATGGAGGAGAGAAGGTTACATTGATGCTAGTTTCCAATCCGATAAAAATGACTTTAGATCGCAGTCAGGTTATGTATTTAGCCTAAATGGTGGTGCTGTGTGCTGGAAAAGTTCAAAGCAAGAAATAGTGGCCGACTCTACTACAGAGGCTGAGTATATTGCTGCATCTGATGCGTTAAAAGAGGCTATTTGGATCAAAAAGTTCATTACTGAACTTGGCATTGTTCCTAGCATTGCAAACCTAATGGATCTCTATTGTGACAACAATGGAGTCATTGCACAAGTCAATGAACCCAGATCTCACTAGCGATCTAAACATATACTTAGGCGCTTCCATCTCATTCGAGAAATTATCGATAGAAGAGATGTGAAGATATGCAAAGTACCAACTGATGATAATATCGCCGACCCACTGACAAAGCCTTTAGCACAGAAAAAGCATGATGGTCATACTATATCACTTGGTATTAGATACATGAGTGATTGGCTTTAATCCAAGTGGGAGATTGTTGGTGTGTGTCCTAGAACTAATCATATAGATGATTGAAGTTATACATAATGTATTATGTTTTATTTTAAGTAATTTAATTATTATATTTTATTTTTATAATTTTATTATTATTATGTACAATTTATAACTTAATATAATAATTATCCTTGGAATAGCTTCGCTATTCCTAAAATGCCCCTAATCAAGTATTATTACGAAAAGGATAGTAATAATACATCAAGACTAGCATGTATAGTGATTGATGATTACGAATCATGGATATGTGATATCAAGTCAATATATGAGTACATTGCTAGTGAACAATGTACTGGACTGACCCACTATGAGAATTACATGGATAGACATGTCATAAGTTATTCTTATATGATCACAAATACACATAAACTTTTGACCTGAAGTCATTATGGTTCCTTACATGAGGAATTACTCACTTTAATATTGTCCTATGTCACCTTTAATCAGGATGACAAATAGGGCATTGATTGGGTGTGTCATAAATCATGCAGAGGGAAGTGAGTGATGTAGATGAGATTTTGTTACTCTTGTATAAAAGAGAAATATCCTTGGGCCCCTTGATTGAGTGAGACTTAGAAAATGCATGGCCATGCTTAATTGAATTAATATGTGATATTAATCATTTATTTTAAGTTTACTCAGTATCAAGAAATATAA
Organism: Sindora glabra; assembly: GCA_020226215.1. Lineage (NCBI taxonomy): Eukaryota > Viridiplantae > Streptophyta > Magnoliopsida > Fabales > Fabaceae > Sindora > Sindora glabra. The sequence goes on along the minus strand of CM035227.1, from coordinate 46,421,248 downwards.
TTGAACATTGACGAGAATGACACATTCCATGCCTCTAGTTCAATTTGCAAATTATTACAAAAAGGTTATGATGCAAAACGTTGATAATGTATTAGGTGGATGTCGAATCACAGACATTCTTACTACTTGAGTGGCAGTGATGTATTGCTAGATACCGCTTACTGTCTATGGCTCAATAATGAGTCATTGTTAACGTAGTAAGAACCTACAGGGTCACACAAAAGGAGTAGGAATAAGACAATAATTAATTGGACTTTAATTATATTAATATCCAATTAATTAGACTTATTTTTGTGCATATATATCTTATTAAGAATAATAAATTCATGTAATATATATATTATGTGATATTATTTGATATTAAAGTAATATCAAATAATTACATTATTAGATATTAGATAAATAAATTATGAGATAATATTATTTTGATATTTGATAACTATATGCAATTATCTAATAGTAAGATATTTATATTATGAGATAATATTATCTAATATTAGATAATTAATAGATAAGTCATATCTCTCCTTATTATCTCTAGGATGAGGATAAAATGAGTTGTTAAGTGTGATTAGGATTTTGAAAGCATTATCCTAATAGGACTAGGATTGTGGCTTGCCTAAGTTCTATAAAAAGGGGGTTTAAGGGCAGCACATAAGAGACACACTCGTAGGCTTCCTAAAACCCTAAATCACTCAGAAAATATTAAAATCCTAATTTCTAGAGAGAGAAACGCATCCTAGCATATTCGTGAAGGGCAAGAGGTCGTTGTTCACTCCGTATGGATACCGTAGAGACGCTGTACCTTTCGGCCGGTATTTGATTCATCCGCTTTCAAGCTTTGATCAGTAGAAACACGAGTGCCCAATAGGTAAAATCCTAATCATTGATTTATGTTTTTTGCATGGATCCTAGGTAAAATTCGGATCAAAATTTTTGTAATTCTGCTGCATGTAATAATCTGAATTCATAACAAATACATCACATTATTTACAACTCTCCAATTCAATCCATCGAAAGGATCATTAATGTAGAAAACTTGTCATGCTTAAGGTATTAGTATATACAAATCATCTTTGTACCATTGAGCATTAATAAAAATGCTTGTTATATCCTTTTTTGTGATAATTTTTTTCTTTCTATAATCAATGTCATATTATTTACATTTGAATAAAGTCACAAAGTAATGTAAATAACTTAACTCTATTACATCTTTCAAAATACCATAAAATGTGTTACCTTTAGTTCTAAGCATAGAAATCCTACTATTCTGCACCTATACTTTGCATCTTGAGAATTTATTACAAACCAAACTTTGTCAGCCACACACACATCAAACATGACATAACTATGAAGCTTGATCTAGAAGCTAAAGATAATAGCTCATCAGTTGTCTTAGAGTATCCCCTCTTATGAAAGTGGTACACCTATAAATTTATTTAAAGTGAATGATAACAATATAAGCAACCAAAAGATTAAAATCATAAAATTAGGTTGTAATAGATGTGGTAAACAATTACTTTAAAGTGAAAGTAGGAAGGAAATTAGGTTCTCTACAAATGGATAAATATTTTCACCTCCACATACTTACAGTTATCCCATAAGTTTTCCCTACCACCTACTTGTAGTTATCCTCATTCTGATCTCTACCATTGTCATCCTTTTGATTAGTGGTATGAGAGCTAATAAAGTCATGTATGATATCAATCATCTTATCAATATCATTAGGGGTTACTCTACGCAAAACATCGGGCTTGGATATATATTCTTCACCATGATGAATCCAATTCTTGTATAATAGATCAAATCTGTTGTTTATTAAATGGTTTTTAATGTTTGGTACAATATATTTAAACACTTCTTATATGGATATTTTACCAATCTATTATCATTGATAAAATTTTTAACTCTTTTCACAAATGCATAACATCATTCTAGTATTTTTATGCATACATATTTGTTGTGTATTCTAAATCTACCTTATTACTCCAACTCTAATAGGTATAGCCCTATCCCATTCGAGATATTCCTATAATTGTTACCAAGACTTATCCATGATATATTTTATACACGTAAAAATTTTGGTAGTATCTCCCTATAGTTCTCCAATTGTGTATACCATACACCGATATAATACACATTCAGAAAACAATTGAGAGAGAAGAAATTTCTATTAACTAAAATGATGGGCAAATAAGTTAAGCACAATAATTAAAGGACTTATCCCAAACTATCCAAATTTTTAGAAAAATTCAAGGGTTGATTAGTCTAAGATTATAGTATGAATGTACTTTGAATTTAATATTTTGTAATTTTTATTGCAATAGTTTTAATAAAACCCTAAATTTATCCATTTACATGTCATTATGTTGATAATTCAATAATATATATTTTAATAGTTAATTCTTAACCATCATTATCTTTTTTTTTACTATTTTAAATGATTACTTGATAATGTAAATATTCTATGTTATCAAACATTGCATACATTTAATTAATTCAACCCACAATATTTATTATAAATTAGTATCCATTCTGTATTAAATTAATTACCATTATACAACTTAGATATAGTTTTAAATTATTACATATTTCATTGCACATTACTACTTATATTTATAATACTTTAAATTTATAATTCAATTCTTCTGTAAAATAATATATTAACCATTATATGACTAACTTATTATATTAAATTATTAAGCATTTTATTATATATTGCTCCTTACATTTCTAATTTTTTAAATTATTACTTTCATTCTTATATAATATAATGATTTAATTTCTATTATGTTACTTACTTATAATATTAAATCATTATGTATTTTGCTATTCATTGCTCCTTATACTTTTATTACTTTAAATTATTCCATTCATTCTTGTGCAATATTGTAAATTAATTATCATTATATGTCATATTTATAATATTAAATTAAATTATTATATATTTTATTGTTCATTACTAATATTTTTATTACTTTAAATTATTATCTAAACTATAAAATATTTTGCATCATTAAAATTTTTTTATATTCATTAATATAATTATCAAAATAAATTCTTGCTATTCATTGTTACTTTCATTTTTATTAAGTTAACAATATAATAAAAATTATATGACTTGCTTATAATATTAAATTACTACATATTTTGTACTCTATTATTATTTAGTGGTATAATTTTATTAAGTGTTGAATACCTATTATTCATATTAAATTTTATATGAAGATTTAATTTAGTTATTTTATAAATATTCAAATTATTTATTTTGTTAATATTTTAAATGATTATTCAATTTATTAAATCTTTCATATCATTAGAAATTTTATATTTTTATTCATGTAATTATCAAAATTTTTGTTTATTATTTTTATACACTTTTACTTTTAATATAATTTAATATTTTGATAATGTAATGGTTAAAATTGTTATAAATTTTATTATCTTACTTTCTACCAAACTGATTAGAGTTTTGATGTAGTAAATATAGATACCGACTTTTACAACATATTAATTTCAACAATAAAAAAAATAAAGCACTAAAATAAATTAATAGAACTATTATACATATGAATATTATCGAATGTTTGAAGTGATTATTATATAAAATTATAAGAATTTTTTTAAAAATATGTCGTCTTTATTCATACTCATTATAAATTTAACACATTAAATATATATGTTATTGTACAAAATAATAATTATATCAAACTAATCTATGGTAGTATAAATTTATTTTCATTTGTAATATTAAAAATATTAAAAAAATTAGTATATAAACTTTTTCAACATATATCAACACAATAATGAACTAACAATCAATACAATAAAAAATGCAATAACACAACCTAACTATTTAACCATATAATATACAAAAATAAGTAAATAAACATAAAAAAATAATGTAAAAATAAAAAATTGAGAAACGTATTCTAGATAGTAAGAGAAAAGATGCAGGGCTTCAAGTAATAAAAAATGCAACAACACAACCTAATTATTTAATCATATAATTTGTAAAAATAATTAAATAAATATGAAAATAATGTAAAAAAAAAAAGAAACATATACTTGGACATGAATAAAAAAGATGCAAAGTTTCAGGTGGAGTGTTGTGAAAATGGCAAAATGAAATGGGAGAGATGGACGGATGACTTATATAGGCAAGCCTTATACATATGACATTTTATCATCTATATAGGTCCAAATATCATCTCAATAGGTTGGAAAGAGGGGAACATGTGTCATTTTGCCCCTTTAGCCTATTGAAATAACAAATGTCGTCTATATTGGGGCTTAATGTTGTCTATGTTAGCTTAATAATAGAAGCATATGCGTCATTTTATATTTTGACTCTATTGAGATGACAAATGTCATCTTTATTGGGTACAAATGTCATCTATAATTCTTAAAAAAATTTGATCGTTAAAATTTTAGCATGTTTAAAATTTTTCAACTTTATCCAAATGACATTAGGTCATTTGTATAGGCTTTGTTAACTTTTTTTCAAAAATAATTTTTTTATATCTATTTAGACAACATTTTATCATTTGTATAAGATTTTTTGAATGTCTTATTTTAAAAAAAAATGGAAACTCTAAACAAATGACAATTTGTCATTTGTATAAAGTTTCTTTTTTTTTTCAAAAATTAGCAAAATCTATACACATAACTTTTATCATCTACATAGTTTTTTTAACTTTAAAAAAATTAAAAAATTTATATAGATGATTGAGTTTTTATCATTTTGTATAGATATTATCTATATAGACTATATTTGTTGTAGTAATAGTAGTAGTAGTAATAGTAGTAGTAGTAGTAGAAAATGTATAATATGATCATCTCACTTCAGGCCTTTTCTTTTAATCTCACTACTAAATCATCATTCGTCATTCTTTTTATATCAAACAAGGAATTACGTGCTCAATGCCATTGCATTCACACGAGGTAACAACATATTTTACTTTTGTCATCACTTTGTATTTGTTTCTATGTCATATTATACTCCTTTGTCATTCTTTTATGAACTTTACAAAATTTCCTTGACTTTTTAATTTGGTCTAGCTTTTTATAACATGTCTACTGCAAATAGCTTAATAGAGATTAGTATTATTGATAGCATTGATAAAGGTATGGATAGACTTACAATGCACTATTCATAACAAGTAAGTTTGAAATTCTTGTTCTAATCTATAATATCATTCATGTCTCCTCACAATTTGATTATAATTGCCTATTAATTTACACTTTACATTATCTGTCATATTTATGACCGCCCCAAAATAATTTTTATAAGTGATAAAAGGAACAAATCAAAACATATAATCTATATTTGCTAATCTAATGGGTGGAAAGATGAAGAGTACTAAAACAACTGGTGCCTAAGATTCCACTATAGCATAGAGGTCCTTTCATAGAAAATCTAGTTGAAGATGTCAACCTCCTTTAACATTTATTTCCTTTTTCAATGATACCATCCATTCTAAAGGTTATATAAATCCTTGTCAAGGTTAGAGTATATGATGCCTTATTCACCTCCTTATTCATACATCATTTCCATCCATCAATTTTTCAAGCGTTGTGTGACTTTTGGAATCCTTTTACAAATAGTATTTTTACATTCGTTGGAGAATTATCCATTTCTTTTTAGGATTTGAAGAGAATATATGGCTTGCTTATTTCTAGTGCTTTTTATAATGAAGTCATTCTTACTACTTTTAAGCTATAAAGTGCTTGCAATGTGAGTCCCTCTATCTATAGTAATGTAGCAAATACTAAGCATATATTTTCTACTATCAAGCTACAGAGTGCTTAGATATAAGCCCTTTTATCTATAACAATGCAACAAATATAAAGCATATCCTTTCTACTACTGAGTTATAAAGAGCTTGCAGTATGAGTTGGGGGTACATAACTTACAACTTGGTTTTTACACTTACTTCAACAAGCTTTAGGAACTTAACTATGTTTTAGCATGGCCTTCCATCTATAAATGGATGGGTAGCCAAAATACACAATTCAAATTTTGGAGATATGTTCAAAGATTGCAGTCTAGAATTTGAAGGGAATTGGGAAAAACACTTACCCTTGATCAAATTTGCCTATGATAATAATTACCAATCTAACATTAAAATGGATCCTTATAAAGCTTTATATGGCTAAAGGTATCAATCTTTAGTGGAATGGTTTAAGTTAAGAGAGGCAAAACTCCAAAGGCTAGATATAGTATTCAATGCTAGGTTAGATTATTAATTTGGTTTAGCCATTCCCTAAATTTCAATGCTATTGTTTGGGTTTTGGAATTAAACAATAGGAAATTAATCTATGTACTGAGCTTAAGTTAATTACTTAAGGAATATTAAGAGTGCTATTAAGGTATTCCTAGGCTAGTTAACCAAATTAAAGTAATTCTATAGGAGTTGTCTAGGACAAGCTAATTGATTAAAAGGCAGAACATCCTTTGAGTTAATAATTATGTTAATTACAACTTTCCCTCTTTTAATTTAACATTTAATCTTTAAATTCAATTTGTTTAATTGCATTTATAGAAAACCTTTTTTTACATTCTATTTTCATTACTTAGCTTTCACTCCTTTAGGTATGATTCAAACTTGCTATTTATTGTGATTTTAAGCAAGTTTGGTTTTAATTTTGGTGTGAAACAATATGCATTATCAAACCTTTGGTCTTGTAACCATTTTTTTAGGCTTTTAGTTTTATTTATTTATTATTTTTATGATTTAGATGTAGAATTTTACAAGCTTTTGTGAATTGCTTCATCTCTTAACACTTATGGCAACTTCTTTTGCCTTAATTCTAGCAGTTACCCAGTAAGATAACAACAAGAGGAAGGAAAAATAGAAATAAATTTATGGTTCATTTGTTTTAATGAAAAATACTTTTCTAGAAATATAGTTTTAAAATTTTAAAGATGATAAAAAAATGTTATATTTATTTAATATTAAATATCGAAGGTTTAGGAAGATGTTTTCATCGGTTACCATGTTACTAAATATAAAAAAAAAATTAATCAAAGTATATAGGAAATATGGCACTTATTTTATTTTGTACAAATAACTAAGATTTTCTAATTGAAAATGTTTTCCAATTGGGCCAAACATGGCTAGCTATTAAGTAATAATTAACAAGGTCATCATTTTAAGGCCTTTTTACATCAATAGCATTAATAAAGAAATTAAAATTTTCATTCTCTTGCTTCTAAAATCCTTCTCAAAATGTGACTTCTTGATTAGTACTAGGTCTTGAATGGCTTGTATTTTTTAATATCAATAACAATCCTAAGAATAAAGCCAATTATGGCTATAAAAGACATTAGAAAGCAAGCAAAACTTAGTAATTGCAGGCACATATATCTGGTGCTTCACATAGGAATTTTCCTTTGCTTAATGAACATTTTTGTCAAGAAATACAAATTAAGAAGCTAGAATGCAAAAGAACTAATTAAACTAATAAAGTCATCGAAGAATGGAAGCAACATTGCAATGAAAATTATGATGATCATGAAAATTGTTTGCCATACAAGCTAAAAGAGGTTAAGCTTGTAGAGGTTGCAATCCGAAATTAGGATTTCAATTTGTTTGGTTAAAAATGTACTATTAAAGAATTTGTTTGATGCTAGTCTCTCTATAAAGGCAATGATGGGTTGTGCAAAAACTTGGTAGGCATTAAAAAGGTGGATGACTATGGCTACATTAGCAATGTCAAAGAGCTAATATAGGTTATAGAAGCCAAAATCGGTGAAGAGGTTTTCAGGGGCTTGAATCTCCAAAGGTAACATAGTTAAAGCAGGCATAGAGTATGTAAAACATGGCTGATATTAGTAAATGTTTGATATCAATCTTTTAATTCTTAAAATCTAATCTATTTATGAACAAAATCTAAGAATATTTCTCCTCAAGAGTGATAGTGATTGTATAGTGTCCTCTTAGAGCAGTTTATCACTTTCATATCCATTTTAACTAATTTAATCCTTAAAAACATTATTGGCAAATCCTCATAGAAACACTTGATCTTTCTCATGTCTTGTACTCTCAGATTCACTTCATTAAATTGGAAATATAAAAAAGAAATAAGACCTTTTTTATTTATGTTTAAGAAAAAACTTGGCATAAATTATGCTTGAGAGAGGATGATAGACTAGGGGTAACTATTTGCATCTTAGCAATTAATCAAGTAGCATCAATCACATATTGGCCTCTTATGCCATCATCATATAAAATGGAAAGAAAAAGAACTTAGATAATAGATGGAGTGAAAAAGAAACTTTATATGCGAAGAATTTAGATGACAAATAGAATGAGCTGAAATAAGTTACTTATATTAATGAAAATGGCATCACAACATTATATATATTAGTTTTCTTTATAATTAATGTCAATAGGCTGCTATTAAAGGGTAATTTTATGGTAATATCACATCAGTTATGATAAAGAAATTATTATTATATAGTTTTAAATATCGATTATTTATATACAACTGGCATTCTTTTTTATGTGCTTTTGCTAATATATTTTAATGCAAACTAAATAGTACATCAACTTTTAGACAATTACAATAGCTATTAGAAAATAAATCGACCATCCTACAAACTGCTTGATGGATAGATCAAATATAAGAAAGTTTGAAAATTTCATAAACAAGATAACAGGTTTACTATGTTTTAAAAAATTAATTTTTATAAGTTTGAAGAAAAAGAATATTAGTTCAAAATTAATAAAGAGTGTTTATGTAATTTTATTATCATTAAAAATTCATGATAAGTGATATGTGTTTTTTTACATATTTTACTTATAAGGTACAAACATCAACACATTGAATATGAATATACAAAAATATGAAAAACAAGACATTGATATAAGAAATATTGTTTTACAATTTTATTTATTCTATATATTGTTACATGAACAAATTAATGTAAATTTACAACGCTATTACATAAAGAGAATAGAAAAAGAAGAATTTTGCCATCCACTATTGTTGCTAATGCTAGCCATCATCCAAAAACTACTGTTTGACATCTATTACATTTAGATATTAGTAAATCATGGGTTTAGATAATATCTTTACTTTCATTTCCAACATCAACCTTTGTCTTGAAAAGAAAGAAAATAAATCTTCTGCTATCTTATTTAATATATTTAGATGACAATTCTCTAAAAATAGCAATAATCAAATTCTATAATATTTTTAAAAGTATTAAATGAAATGGTGGAGGAGTTATTTCCCCCCTCTTTAAACAAATGCTAAAGTTATATAATTGAAGTTAATGTATCATTGAAATGTTTTCAAATGAGGAGTAAATATGAAATATATAGGCAATAAATAAAACTATAGAGGTTGATTGTTAACTTAATACTAACATCTTAGGCATGCTTGATTATCAAGTAAGTAGCAATTGCATTGTCCAAGGAAACTTTTGAAATGAATATAAATGTTAGTTAATAACAAAATTGACTTGTAAATATTTTTCATCTTCCTAAGTGATCGTAAAAATGCCTTTTAGATAGTAGTTTCTTAAATAACGATGTCTTATTTTGACAAGAATTTTGCCTTATCAAACATAACCATTTTAGACGTCAACTAATATCTTAAGTTTTCATTTAAATTTTAAATATACCACAATGTCATTATAGATGGTGGTTTTATTTTTTCCAACTATCATCTTACTTGTCCTAATAATTTTAAAATTCCATTGTGTTTATGTAGACGTCAATTTAATCTATGACCGATGTCTATTAACCAATATAGAATTACAATTCTTTAGTAGTGATGAATGAATTAGTGGAAGAATGTTAAGGGATTTTTCTAAAATTAATGTCAATTTCTTTTAATATTGGATGGAAGTTGAATATGTGAAAACTATATATTGATTCTATTTAGATATCTAATGGAGAAGGGTAATACACACTATTAAAAAAATTATAAAAAGATAAGTAGCACATTTCAATATTAGAGGGCTAAATTACACATAAAAAAAGTATTGATTTTGTTTAGATATCTAATGGAGAATTAATAAAGGAGGGTTATGTATACCATTAGATAAGTATAGAAAAGTAAGTAGCACATTTCAATGTTATAAGCAGAAATCACACCTCAAAGAAAGTGTAGTAGGATTCTATATAATTTACTCATGATAATATTAAATAAAGATCCAATTAAAAAATATTGGGTAAGAAAACTTACAGCTTCTTTTTCTATAACAGTACGAGTGCCGCTAGATATACTCACACACAAAGATCATAGATTAAATCCTGAATAGCAGAAGGTATAAAACTTTTGAAGAAATATCGAATGTCATCTAAGTTAAAGGTTTTCGCAAAAATTCAAAGCTTCTTTTGTAGTTTGAGTAAGTAACTCAAAGACGGACTAAAAATTACACAAGAAAATAACAATTATATAATTTTAATCCTAAATCCTGATTCACTATATATGCAATAAAAACTACTCAGTCTATTATATACAATTTTTTGGCTCATTTTCTAAATTCATAGTTCACTAGCGCTTTCCACTAGCCGGGCCATCTGTCTCATCTAAATGGAAGGTGGCTTCTTCACAAATGAAAACCAGAACATAAGTAAGTTGCTTAAAATTCTTTAAATTTAAGCTCATAATATGATACCTGCAATATTCACGAACGTTTCAGTGGGCATTGAGCTATTCGATAGAAGACTTTGAATTGCAACCAAAGATTTTCAAGCTTTTGCTTTCATTTTTATTTTTATTGTTTTTACATTGTGGATGCAGAATTTTACAAGCTCCTGTGAATTGCTTCATCTCTCAACACTCATAATAACTTCTTTTGCCTTAATTGTAGCACTGTGCACTAAATTACAAAACAAGTTACCTAGTAAGATAACCATAGGGGGAAGGAAAAAGAAAAATAAATTTACGGTTCATTTGTTTTAATGAAAAATACCTTTTTAGAAATATAGTTTTAAAATATTAAAGATGATAGAAATATTATATATTTGTTCAATGTTAAATATAAAAAGAAGTTTTCCTTGATTACCATACTACTAAATATAAAAAAAAATTAGTCAAAGTACGTAGAAAATATGTTAATTATTTTATTTTGCACAAAAAATTGAGATTTTCTAATTGAAAATGTCTTCCGACAGGGCCAAAAGTGGCGGGCTACTAAGCAATAATCAACAAGATCACCATCCTAATTAATGCCTTCTCACATCAACAGCATTAATAAAGAAATCAAAATTTTCATTTTCTTGCTTCTGAAATCCCTCTCAGAATGCGACTTCTTGATTAGTACTGGGTCCTGAATGGCTTATATTTTTTAACATCAGCAAAAATCCCAGCAACAGAGCCAACTGCAGCTGCTAAAGAAACCAGAAAGCAAGCAAAACATAGCAATTACAGGCACACATATCTGGTGCTCCACATAGGAATTTTCCTCTGCTTAATGTACATTGCCGTAGGGAAATACAAAGTGAGAGGCCAAAATGCAAAGGCACCAATTAAACCAACAATGTCATTGAAGAATGGAAGCAACATTGCAATCAAAGTGATGATGATCACGAAAACTGTCCGCCATACGAGCCGGAAGAGGTTGAGCTCGTAGAGGCTGAAACCCAGAATTGAGATTTAAATTTGTTTGGTGAAAAATGTACTGTGAGGGAATCTGTTTGATGCTAATCTCTCCATGAAGGCAAAGATGGGTTGTGCAAAAACTTGGTAGGCACCAAAAAGGTGGATGACTATGGCTATATTGGCAATGTCCAGAAGCCAATATGGGTTGTAGAAGCCGAAGCCGCTGAGGAGGTTTCCGGGGCTTGAATCTCTGAAGGCGGCGTCGCGAAGCAGCCGCAGAGCATGTAGAAAATGGTTGTCACTATTACACTTATGAGAGATGCCTTCTTCATTGTTTTGGCTTCTGATGGAGGGGATTTGATTGTCTCCTGCGTTAACATGCCCACTGTGAATATGTGTATATGTATATGAACTACTTGACTAAGCATAGATTGAATATATTAACATGATACAAAGATTACAGATCTATATTTCTAACAGCTTAGCATACGAATTATAATTCATTAATATCAAATTTTTTTAAAGATATATCATATATGTTATTGATAGTGCTGTATTTTTATGTTGTCATAGCAATGGGAAAGAATTTTCAAAATTTCACATATTAAAAGGTATTTGAAATTTCTCCTTTAATTTCAAGGATTGAGGTTTCTCCTTCAAATTTTCATAATTTTTAAAATTTCCCATCTTAGCTATTCAAACAAATCATTTTAAGCATCTTTATAAGTTAAATTTCTTCCTTAAATTGCCACATCTATAAAACTTGAGGGACCAAATTTATTGAAATATAAACATCTGAGGACTAAATAGAGAAGTTCTATATTTTACATATTTAAATTAAGAAAGTAAACACCTTCCGAGCCAATTTTGTCAAATTACTGCACGCATGTGTGCATCCTAGCAGATTCAGTACATTTTTTTAGAGGGCCATTAATCCTAGAAGGAAATTTTGATACATTATTGATATAATAATATACAGATACATTATCAAATATAATTGCACATCAATTTTTTTAAGTTAAATCTTATACATTATATAATAATATATTAATAATTAAATTGAATAATATAATAGTACAATGTCAATAATACATTATAGAATTGTTCTTAATCCAAACTCCAATCTAAGGAATGGAAGAAAACTAATTATCGGTGTGAGTGTAAATGATTTAAGACAGAGAATGTACCTGAATTTCAATAAGAACCACCGCGTATGAGTAGGTAAATGATATGTTTCCTAAAGCTGGCAAGCTCGTCCAGATTTTTTGGGCTTGTGTCACTTTGCTGCCAGCGGTTACTCCTGATATGCTTCCTCCAATTCTTTTGTTCCCTGCTACATGAAAATATTATGTCAAATTTCTAAAAAGAAATAAGAATAAATTCACTAATCAGCCCGGGAAAGATTTGTGATCTTACCGCTTAGTTTTTAAAATTTTTAACTGAATCTGGTTTTAATATTGCAAAATATAATTTAATTGGGTCCATCCAATAGGAAAGCCAGAATAAATTAACAAAAATCCTGTATGGTACATTAAAATCGCTTAATTACCTCCCACTGAAAGCAAAACTATGTCGTTTACCTGATTTATGGAGTTAATTTTTTGTCCCTTTTGATAATGATTAGATTTGAAAACAAAAGTAACAAATAGAAAATCACTTCGAGCAGTAGAGATGCCCAATAGAGGAGGACAAATCAGGTTCCCAAGAATACTTTTACGAGGTGATGGATCATTAGCTAATCGAATCTTGAGGTAAAATATTTCATTACTATGAATTATATAATTGTACTAAACAAAATTTTCATATCATGTAAGCAATTAATTATGTCACATAGAATTTTCGTTATTTTTTTTTCTTCATTCGGCAGAAGGAGTCGATTGAGTCATAGAAATTATTTTAGACTAAATTGTAAGACCTCGAAATTTTCAAGATTGATTAATTAATTTATTTAAAAATATATTATATAAAATTAAATAAAAATTGGTTGACATTTTTCAGCTTCTGTGAAGAAAATCGTACCTACAACTTTTCCAATCCCCAGACCAAGGCCAATTGTTGAGTAAGTGAAGGACATATTTCTAGAAACAAATAAAATTTTTCAAAAAAAAAAACATCTTATGACAATATAAATAGAGCCTATAATTAATTCTCCAAAATCCTCCAAACATTTCTCATTCTAACCAACATTGGAAGAAAACAAAAACATTTGCAAATTTTTGGAAAATATTATAAACATTCAAGGATGGAAAATTATAACTTAACAATCAATTTCTTTCTCATTCCTCCTCTCTTATAATCTTTCTTTCCGTTATCTGCTAATTCTTTAGGTTCAACTTACATCATGCTTATCGCGGATGCTATGGTGTAGCCAACGCAAATTCCAGTAAGGTTTATGTACCGAAGTAGAGCACACAAATTCACCTGCTAGCCGCCTGAATCGAAAATAGATAAATAAATTTTGAAAATTTCAGAAATCACCCAGATTTCGTTTCGAAAAGATGAAAGAAACCCAGATTTATTTTTTGCAAAATGATGGGGTAGATGAAATTGCCAAGGTTTGATCTAACAGCATCCTTGTAGGTGCAATTTCTCTTCCCTGTAACAGGATCACAGGTTCTATAACAGGAAGCAAGAAGAGTGGCGGCGAAGTAACAGCAGAAAACAGAAGCATTACAACAGGGCCAGCGATCCATCCTAGCTGAGCTATGGCCCAAGCCAGAGAAAGCATCCCGGAGCCAATCACAGCTGTTATGATGTGAGCACTTGTAGTCCAGACAGTCCCTCTTATGCAAAAAAAGAACCATTAAGAGTCATTAACACATACAATGACGGCACCGTGACTTCATTTATAATTATTTATATTATTTAAAATATTTATTGATTTTAAAATTATATTTATTTTAATTCTTTGGTGCATAAATTATGTGTTTACTGGCTAACTAAGAATCTCTCCATTAAAATATCCTCACTTAACGCACTTAACGCACAGAGACATAGAATCAAACAATTTATGTGCTTTCTGCATGAATCTTAAACCCAGTTGGGAAGTTGTTGGAGTTTTCACTTACCAGTTCGTTTGGGGCGGCCATCGTCGAAGCTGTTGGAACCACTTTCTTAAAGAACATCAACGGAGACATTAGATGCATGACGGTTTCTGGGGTTGTTGGAACCGTTCTTGACCATCAGGAGCTTACAAAAATGCACTCAGCTCAGACACAGTTTTTTTTTAACAAGTTGAGAAGCAAATTGCTAGGGAGGTATTTAATGAGAGACGACAGCAGGGTGTAAATAATTGTGGAGCTATGCTACAAACACTCACATTTACTTGTCTTAAAAATTAGGCTACTCCATTCAATTTTTATATTAATTGAAAATATATACTCATTTTTCTTTATTTTTTAACAGTGTAAGTGAGTATATCTTCAAAGAGAATAGGAAAAGGAAGAATAGTATATATAAAAAAACAATTGTGAAAATAGAAAGGAATGAATATAATAAACATAAAATCTAAAAAAAGGGTAAGTGTAATTTATCCAAATATATGGAAGAAATATTATATTCTAATACATAGAAGGATAAGATATTTCTACAGCCACCTTTGCTAACGACAGAGGTTATAAAATATAAAAATTTTGTATAGATTGAGTTTAATTAAATAAGCTAAGAACCAATATGTGCATATATATATATATATATATATATATATATATATATATATAAAACAAGATTTCATTTTATTCTTTTGAAAATAAATATGCCTAAGATTATCGTATAACCTATTCTATTACTTGTTAAAACTATATTAAATAAATAAAATCGTATTTAACAGATTGAATTAAATTTAAATATTGAAGGAAAATTTTAGTGAAAGAAGGAAAACACTAAACATGCCCATAACGTTAGTGCCGAAATGTATGGTCCTATAATAACCTTTGATTTGCTACCTTAAATTTTATTACTTTTACATCTAACGGTACAATAATTTCGGAGCTATATGTCGGGACAAGCCTTCGGGCGAAGTAGCAAAGTTAGTGAAAAAATTATCTTTTAAATTTAATAAAACGATAAGACACTTTTCTAAGAATTTGTGTATATCAATACCTAAAACAATTTATATATGCTAACTAAATGACATTTTGTAAATCATTTATACATATAAATAATTAGAGTTCAAATATATGTATAAGATACATTTATACATAGAGGTAACGCTACTATAGAAATATAAATATAAATATTAGATATTTAACAAAAAAATTATATTTATTTAATAATTAATATATATTTATAAGCAACGCTTATATATTGAATTATTCTACATTAACTTTTCTGACTGACGTGAAAAACTAACAACAACGTGAATTTTTTATATAAAAAAATGGATATCATTTCATTTAAAAAATATTTCCGTTGTTACATAAAATTGGAAAACTGACATGAAAAAGTGATCTAACTATTCATCTAGTCTATGTATAAACGCTGCACTACCTCTTAAAAATTTGAATTTAATTGTTCTACACAAAGAGTTTTGCATTTTCCTTTTTTAAATTCTCTTTAATAATTTATCCATAAACATATGTTAAGATCCATCTAAAATTATAGTTATGAAACATAATTAATTATAATTACCTGTAAAAAAGCATGATTGTAGAAAATATTAAAAAAAGTTTATAAACTATGTTTAACTTTAATAATAAATTGACTTGATCACATTAAAAACTATAGAATAATTTTAAGCAACTATTAATGGTTAGAATTGATTGTTATTTAGTTAAAGGGAAAGTTATATTTTACACTTGTGAGTTGTGATTTCATCAATTTTTATTTAATTTACATATATTTTTAGCTTTTACAATCTGCTTATCTATGCTTTCCATTATTAATACTCTGTTCACCTAAATCATTTTTATTTAATTTTTAATAAAAAATTTCTATAATAAATTAGTTAAGTGAAATAAAAAAATTATATATGAGTAAAGTATAATTTTTTTATATTTATGTGAATTAATGTTAAAAATTCTCACTATGGATAGTTTTTTATTTTATTTTAATAGCATACCGTAAATAAGAAAAAAAATTATAATAATGGCATGAGTAAATAAAATCAAGTCAAACTCTTCACGCTCGTATATACCAAAATTTATATATCGTAATATTATTGATAATTTTGTAAAACATATAATAATATATAATTTATAGATCTAAATTAAAGAGATGAAACTAATATATGTTTTTAGGACTAATTAAAAATCTGAATATCAATTTATATAAACATGAAAAAAAATTAATTTACTTTCATGTGATCTTTTTAAAATTCATTTAACTCACTTGTTATAAAATAATTTGTTAAAAATTGGATGGAAAAAAAGTTGAGTAAAGTATTGATATTGGAAGGCAGAGACAAGTAAATTATAATACTTGAAAATATATATAAATTAAATGAAAATCAATAAAAGCAGGTAAAGTGTAATTTATTTTTCTTTTTTGAGGTAAAAAATATTGTGGCCCTATTAAAATTTTCTGAAATAAGGTGTAATATTAACAAAATGTAATTGTGGAATAACCCACTTCCCTAGTCTGACTTCTTCTTGTGTCAAATAAGGTGTACTCAGACATAGGATGTTGTTACTTTCCTTAGTCTCACTTCCTTTTGTGTATAAATCTTCAGTAGAGCAGCTACTACAAGTACAAATCAACTGCCTTTTCAAACAAGCTTATTGTTGCTTCTCCTGATCACCCCATTCTAACATTTGAAAAAGCTTCAAGCCAAGTGTCTTCCTGTAATTCTCCAAAACCAACATAAAAGGATTCCACTTCAAATTAAGGTTATTTTCATTTAAGATAATAGAAATGAGTTGTTGTATCTTTTGTCATTATCCTTGTAAACTAAGTACTTGTTTGGAATGCCTGTGCTGTAGTTAACAGTTCAGTTCTATCTCCAATAGATGAACTTGAGGATTTTGCCATAGGTTGAGTGCATAAAAATGCTAGCAAAAGGTCCAATGTTCATTTTGGGGAAAAAGCACATGAGTTAGCATGAAGACAAACAAAAATAGAGAAAATCCATATTCTGCCAGAGTGTCTTAATTAAATGGCATGGATGATCTTGAATCCTTCTCTGTCATGTGTTCTCCATCAAGTAGTGTACTTAAGTCTGGGAAGACAACTTTAGTAAAAACTATGTATTACCATAAGAAGTTCAAAAATTTGCACAAACCAGCAGATCATATTGTGTTATTCTGTAGTGCATTGCTTAGGGTCATACATTTGATGGCCAAAGACAACACAATGAGAGGCATGAAGTTTTGCAAAAGCAACACATGAAGAAATCTTCAATGACATGTTTTGATGACTTTTTTTTTGGCATTTTGCTAGTACTTTTATTGTTTAAAATATTATCTTGATTATCGTTGTAGTAATTGTTGTTGCAGCGTATAATTTTATTTTATTTTTCAATATTTATTCATTTGCAAAAGGATCCCAATTCAAGGAAGTTGAAGGGGAAATGCAACAAAAAGGAAAAGCAAGATTGGGACATCATAAAGTGCATATTGTTGAACCAAAAGCCCAAAGCTAAAATGTTTTATCCATAATCTTGAATGAATAATGGTTTTGATCATAATTTCCTGTGAAAGTTTTGAGCTTTGCAACAAAAATATCTATGTGACGAATAAACAAATATTACTTTTTGTTAGCAAAGTTTAAAGTTTGATTTGTTTAAGCTTTTTATTATTATTATTATTATTAAGATAGATCTTCAAAAGTACAAAAAGCAAAATATGATGTGATAATATTATAGCATTTATCTTATTTTAGTTCTTCATATGCTACTCTATTCTCTAGGTGCTTTGATCTTTTTAATTATATGACAAGTTTCGAATTGAAAAGTCACATCAACTCCTCCCTTCAAAGCTAGCAGCTATTCAAATGTTTTCTACCACTCTAAAAGATAATAACACCTTCATTATTGAGTACTCAAAAGATATCAAGAGAGATTCGCTTTAGTGCTCATATTTATTCTATTATTTTTATGCTAATTTTTGTATGTTCACACATGAAAGTATGTTATTGAGTTATATTTTCTTAAGAGTGATTAATGCTTTGGGTTTGTGTTATTGAAATCCTAGTTAAAGATTGAGAGAATAAAGGGATTCTTTCTTGTGAAGATTTTGTAAGTGATTATTGAATTGAAATCTTGGTTGAGATTGGGAGAAAGAGAGAAGTCTTTCTAGGAATATCTTGGAAATTAGGTGGAATTTACCTTGTTTTTGTAAGAAAAACAAGCATGAAATTGTAAAAAGATTGGTTAAGAGAGAGAGATTATAATTCTCTTCAACAAATAGTGGATATCTTAAGTTACAAAAGGTAGTTTAAAAAGATAAGAGTAGATCTAACATGAAATTTCCCTTATACAATTAAATATCTATAAAAATTAATTGTGTTTCTCTATCCTTATATATCTTTATTTTTAAGCAAATTTACCTTACTAGGCTCGTTATTTTTGAACTTAATATTACATATCTTAAAATAATAGCGTCCGCTTGCTATTTGATAATCTGCCCACTCATTTAGAAATGGGTTGCTTAAAATCTCTCTATTTAGCTTGGAAAAATTTCAAAACTTGCATACTTATTTATCTTGAGCTAAGATATTTTATATTCATTATTTTTTTATATGAAAAATAACCTTTTGTTTGCTCAAAGAGAAGCTACCTGCTCTTCTGGAAATATTTTTTCTTAAGAAGAAGACAATATGGCTGTAGGACAAGAAGATAAAAATAAATGTGAGTAAAAGAAGCAGAGCAAATTGTATTTCATAATGCATAATCACCAATCACTGTTTTGAATTTCTACAAAAGGGCTAGCCTCTCCCCAAACCCTCCCGATATTGCATTTGTTTGGTTTGTTTGTCAAATCGTAAGCTTAATACTCCTTGTAGATGCACAATATAAGATTTCAGCATATGATTCTTTGGGGTTCTTCTATATTACTTTAAACTTTAAAATTTGACTTGAAGCTACTGTAGGAACTCAGAATATTTAGAAGGCTGAAACTCATATTCTTTCATTCATACTGATAACCTTTAAATACAAGAAAAAAATATAACTGAAAAATGATAACAATTCCACCCATTAAATTGAAAATTAATCAGAAATAAAACTACCTATAAATTTGTAACAGCCCATTAACACCCATAATTCCTATATTTAAAATTCATAACAATAGGAATTCTAATAATGCTATAATAAATTGTAATAAACTCTAATAATAGATACTGATTCATATTCTCAACACTCCTCCTTGCATCAGTAGCTATTGACTCCAAGTTTCTCTCTCAAGTTCTCGAATCGTCCTTCTGGAAGCGCCTTTGTGAAGATGTCTGCCAATTAGTCTTCTATTTTGTAATATTCTAACAAAACTTCACCTTGTTTCTGAACTTCTCTAAGAAAATACAGCTTGATATTGAAGTGCTTAGTCTTCTTATGAAAAATTGAGTTATTAGAAATTGCAATTATTGCTTGATTATCTATAAACACCTTAGTTGAATCTGTCTGAACCACTTGTAGATTAGCTAGAATTTTCCTTAACCATAAGGATTGATTAATAGCTGCAGTAGCAACTATGAACTCTGTTTCTGCAGTTGACTATGCCACAATATCTTGCTTCTTTGAAGCCTAAGAAAACACTCCAGAACCAAATGTAAAGCAATAACTAGAAGTGTTTTTCATATCATCTAATGAACCTCCCCAATCACTATCAGAAAATCTATGGAGATTAATTTTTTTTTTATACTTGTACCAAACTCCACAATCAAGAGTACCTTTGACATATCTCAGCACACGTTTAGCAGCTTGAAGATGCATTTCACTTGCACAATGTATGAATCTTGAAAGGGCACTTACAACTTGCAAAATATCAGGTCTTGTTGCTATAAGATACATTAGGCAGCCAACAAGACTTCTAAAATCAATCTCATTAACTTTTTCTGTACCATCCTTTTTGCAAAGCTTCAACTTTTGAAACATTGGAGTACTTATAGGCTTAGAGTTCTCCATTTGAAACTTCTTCAGAATTTCTTTTGCATATTTCTTTTAATTGATAAAAAATCCTTTCTCATCTTATTTGACTTCCATGCCAAGAAAGAAAGCCATTTTTCCATAGTCTATCATCTTAAATACTTTTATCATATTTTGCTTGAACTCCTCAACAAATGCAATATTGCTTCTTGTCACTAAAAGATCATCCACATACAGAGAAATAATTAAAATCTCAGAATTCAAGCATTTCACAAAAAGAGTCGACTCACTAAGACTTTTTGTGAAGCTAATACTCAACAAGTACTCATCAATCCTACTATACTAGGCCCTTGGAGCCTGTTTCAAACCATACAAGGCCTTCTTTAGCAAATAGACCTTGTCTTCTTGTCCTTTAATCACAAAACCTCCAGGTTGCTCAACGTATATCTCTTCCTGCAAATAACCATTAAAAAAAGTAGATTTTACATCCAGCTGAAACACCTTCTAACTTTTTTGTGCTGCAAAAGCAAGAACCAATCTAATTGTATCAAGCGGAGCAATAGGAGCAAATGTTTTAGAAAAATTAACTCCAAATACTTAAGTATATCCCTTCACTACAAGTCTGGCCTTGTGCTTATTAATGAAACCATCTGCTTTGAGTTTGGTTCTAAACACCCATTTAACACCAATAACATTTTTGTGTTAGGGTTTAGGAACCAATTCCCAAGTCTAGTTCTTTTCAATCATGTTAAGCTACTTCTACATTGCAACAATCCACTTTGGATCCTTTTCTGCTTCAGAAAAATCTACAGGTTCTAACACAGCAACATTACACCTTTCATAAATATCAGAAAGTAATCTGGTTTCTCTAACAAATGGATCATCAACATTTTCATCTTCTTCTTTAAAATTAGGAACCTGCTTCCATTCAACTTTCTCCTAACTCCATTGTTTATCTTCAACAAAATGGACATCTCTACTTATTAGAATCTGACCAATTTGTGGTTGGAAGACTCTATAAGCTTTTAAAGTTGTGCTATAAAATTTTGACTTCTGCCTTTTTATCCAACTTATCTATTTTCACCTTTGACACATAAGTAAAACAAATATAGCCAAAAAATTTGAAGTTTTGAACAAAAATTTTATAGTCATACCATGCTTCAGAAGGAGTTTTTCCTTGTACTGCTTTTGTGGGAAGCCTGTTTAATATAAATATAGTCGTATTTGCAGCTTCGGCCTAGAACTTCTTTGGAAGTCCTTTCTCATGCATCATGCATCTAGCCATCTCCATTATTGTTCTGTTCTTCCTCTCACTTACCCCATTTTGTTGTGGACTGTAAGAAGTAGTAAGCTGGTGCTCAATCCCAGCCTCTTCACAGAAGGAATTAAATTGTTCTGAGGTGTACTCTTTTCCATTATCAGACCTTAGAACCTGAATTTTATAGCCAGATTGATTTTCAATCCAAGCCTTGAACCTCTAAAAACCTCCTGCAACTTCATACTTAAATCTCAAGATATAAATCCAACACATTCTTGTAAAATCATCAATAAAGGCAATGTAATATCTACTCCTTTTTAAAGATAATTCAAGTTGAGGTCTTCCAAGGTCTGTATGAATCAATTGTAGCTTCTGTGATGCTCTCCAACTTGTTTGTGGAAATGGAAGCTTGGATTGCTTCCTATATTGGCATGCATTATAGCTACTTAAGTGATCTTCCAATGATGGCAAGCTTTCCACAATATTGTGCTTCTTCATGTTCAACAGTGCAGCATGGTTAAAATGACCCATTCTCTTGTGCCAAAGCTCAGTGACATTAACCAAGCTTAAAACAGTAGCTTGCAACTCCTCCATTAGATCTAAAGAGAAGCTTTTTCCCTTCATTTTGACCTTGAACAAATCGTGCCCACTTGCATCTTTGATCAAACACATTTTGTCTTCAAACAAAACTTTGTAGCCTTTTTCAAGCAACTGGCCAACACTCAACAAATTTTGATTAATATTCGGTACATAAACCACATCAATGATTATTTTTGTACCTAAGCAGCTTTCAATTGCAACAATGTCTTTCCCTTTCATAGTTATGCATTCTCCATTGCCAATTTTGTCTTTTGAAACAGTTGTCCTATCCAACTCCTTGAACAACTCTTCATCATAGGTCATATGATGTGTGCATCCACTGTCAATCAACCAACTTTCACTGTTATTGCTAGTGGTAAAACAAGTTGTTGCAAATAATTGCTCCTCCTCTTCTTGTTGATCAGCCACTTGAGCCTCAGTTTGAGACTGTTTTTTGTTCTTGCAAATTTTTGCAATATGACCAAGCTGGTTACATTTGTTACAGCGTATATTGGGCCTCTTCCAACATCTAAAGTGAGGATGATTCCTCTTTCCACAGTGCTAACAAGGGGGATGGTTTAGCTTCTCATCTTCTCCTTTACTGCCTTTGTTGGTACTCTTTCCTTGCTTAAGGTTGCTCCCTTGAGCCTTCTTTTTCTTTCCTTTGTAACCATGACTGAGTTTTAGTCTGGCCTGTAAAGAACCTTCAATTACACCTTCCTCCCTTATGAGTTTCCTTTGTTCTTGGGCTTGCAAAGCATACAATAATTATGCTAAAATGATAGTTGACAGATCTTTGGAATTTTCCAAAAAGGAAATAGTGGATTCAAATCTCTTAGGAACAGTTACAAGGATTTTTTGCACCATCCTTGTATCAGGAAATTCTATCCCAAGCAACCTCACCTTGTTGACAATGCTTAGAAGTCTATCAGAATATTCTTTCATTGTTTCTAACTCCTTCATTCGCTGCATCTCAAACTCCTTGATCAAATTTAGCACTTGCACCCCTTTAATTTTCTCATTTCCTTCATACTCTTGTTTGAGAAAATCCCAGATGGCCTTTGCTGACTTTAGATTCACAATTCTGGTGAAGATTGTTGGAGAAACAGCAGGAAATAAGCAAGACTTTGCCTTTGATTTTCACTGCTTTCTTTCCTTTTGAAACCTGATTTGATTAAGCATTGGATTTTCTAGTAATTGACCAACCTCATAGTCCTCCTCAACAGCCTCCCAAAGATCACTTGCATCAAGAAAAGCCTCCATTCTAATTGCCCATAGGTGATAATTCTCACCCTAAAAAATTGGTAGTGTTAGGACTGAGTTATCAGATTGCATTTTCAATTCTCAATGTAAGTGTTTGGGTGTTTGGTAGAACTCTCAACCTTACTAAGTCCCTCAAGAACAAATAAATCTCTGATACCAATTGTAGGAACTCAGAATATTTAGAAGGCTGAAACTCACATTCTTTCATTCATATTGCCAACCTTTAAATACAAGAAAAAAACATAACTGAAAAATGATAACAATTCTATCCATTAAATTGAAAATAAATCAGAAATAAAATTACTCATAAATTTGTAATAATCCATTAACATCCATAATTCATATATTTAAAACTCAAAATAGTAGAAATTCTAATAATGCTCTAATAAATTATAATAAACTCTAATAATAGATATGGATTCATATTCTCAACGGCTACATAATAATTTTGGGATGATTTATTATCATGCCCATCATGCTCCGTTTCATGTCTTTAGGCAAGAATGTCTTTAGGCAAGAACAGTGGCTGACATGAACCAGCATGACTTTCAAACTAAGATGGAGCAGGAAGAGAGACATGCCAATGTTTTTTGTTCTATTTGGATTAATGAGAACTCTCTCAAAGGATTATTTCAGTAGTGATTTTCTTTTATATAAAATGTTTTTAAATATTATTTCCCAGAAGTTTTTCTCATTGTTCCTCTTTTATTGGGATAAGATTGTTTACTTGCAGCGGGGGTATGTGATCATCCGTTCATATGCTTATGTTTTTTCGTTGTATCCCTTTGTTACAAACTCTTAGCATGCCATTTGATTTTCTTTACTGTAAATTATGATTATGATATTCTTACACTCTGATGCACTTGGGCGTTAGAGATATAACCGTAGCATGTCCGCATCCTTGGTGTCATCTCATTACTTGAAATAGGAAAACCGAGCATCAGATTGTCTGATTGGTTATTTATATGCTAGATACTTACAAATGGCCAAGATTCAGAAAAATAGGGACTTGAAATTCATCCTTCAAATGGTAAAAATTTGGCCAAATAATATGTGAGATCGGTCAGTAGAAGTAACCATTTATAGATGAGAATGGATAGATATTTTTTTTTTTTACAATTCATGGGTTTAGTATTGCCAAATGCTCGGTTTTATTTGAGTTTTTTATTCCTGTGAATCAATAAGATAGACCACAAAGCATGTAAATGAAATCTGTTTGGAAGTTTCTGTGGGCAATGGATGTCAGAATCAAATTAGAATTGTGGGGAACTATACGAAAAGAAGGGCATTGATTGGAAATAGTGGTCAATTATGAATTTGACTATGCAGAAGGTATGGCTTCTACCTTGCATAAACTTGCAATGTTCCATCATTTGTTGAGACAATTCCAGTAGCAGTTTCTCAACCAGTGTTATGTGGGTGGACCTTTAGAGGGAGGAAGATAAAAGGCTGAATTAACTGCAGTTAATCCCATAGTTGAACGGTGATAACATACAGTTACCTACATAAGCTTTTATTTTTGTGCTGTCATCTCCTTAGCATTATAGCACTTCGTTGTTAAAGTGCATTGTTGATTAGTTCAACAGTAAAAAGTTGAACCATTCTCTTCAGTTAGCTGCCATTTAATTGTTTATTGCATAGATCTGCCATTATACTTTCTCAGATAGAAAACTCTAGTTTTGGACGGTAGGCTGTTGCTTTAGTAAATGAAATATATGGTTTGAAGGTTAATCTTTGTCCATAATTCAAAAGCTGGCATCAGTTGTGGTTGCGGTCATTACCCTGCCATCTGATATGCAAAGAATTTCAACACATAAACAGCAACAATTGTTTCAACAAAATTTTAAATCGTGAATGGAAGTAAATTGAGAATCAATAACAAAAAAAATAAAAATAGTATATTTTATCTTATGTATAACAAAATAAATGTATTGGTAATGAAAAATTATAAATTCAAGTCAAGAAATATAATACTTATCTAATATCATGAGCTGAAAATTATGAACATAAGTCACATAAATTTAAAACAATTTTAATATATCATTAACAATTAACATAATGGTGGAGCTTGAAAAAAGTGAAAAAGAATTTTAAAAGATGGGGTTACGGGTACTATTGAAGATGAAAAGAAGGGTTTTACAACGTGGTTCAGGGTGAAAAATGCTTAGATGGTTTTTTGTTTATTGTCTGTTGCGGTTTTTATAAAAAAAAAAAGTTATAAAAAAATTCAGTTTGGGCCTCTTTTATGAATTGGGTCGCACAACCCAGGTGGGGTTTTGTTGCAACCTCTTAGCTTGGAAACTTCAACACCTCTTGTTAGGGGTGGTAAATGAGTGAGAAGCCTAGTCTGCATAGACCAACATTTTAAGTAAATCTATTTTTATTAATCCAATTAGCATAAAACTTGCAGGCTTTATTTTATAAACGGGCTTGATTCATGGGCCAAATTTGTCAGGCCCATATTTTACAAGTTTTTTTTTAACAAGTTCAGTCCGTAAAAAATCCATAAACTGATCTGTCAGATCCGGGAACCTTAGCCTATTTACCAGCCCCGTGGATTGTCATCCTGCCATTGAAGCTACTTCAGGTTAATTATTAGTTGGCATCATTTGATGAAGAATCTTCTTCCAACATGGAGCTGAACATTTTAATCCAAGTTAAACTATCACAATTTAAAGTAGTCCTGGGTCTGGATTCTGTACGAACTTAACAGGGTTCCTCGGCACATACCTGGATAGCAGCATTCAGTCAGCCCTCAGAAATAATTGCGGGCTTTTTTGACAATTGGATACGCATCCATGAGGTAGTTAGTGAAAATAAACACAACTTAATTACTTACTATGCAGTGAAGCTCATGTTGTTACTATTTTTTGCAAGATGATCGTATGCAAATTTTTATTTCTTGAGTTTCGTTTCGAGCCTGCGACATTGGTTGTTGGCTCATGGTATTCAGCACACCAAGTCCCTATCACAGAGCACTGCTTCAGTGTGGGCAGAAAAGGCGGCGGGTGAAAAGAGCTGCGGAGATTTGTTTTAGGGGAGAATTTGTTAATATTTGATACAACCCAGTTCGAACGGTTTCAACATTTGGATGATTTTGATCCTTGTTGGCTCTTAATGAATAAATTTTCTGTGCTGGTCCCTGGCCTAAATAGCAAAGCTTGATCTTATTTTTTATGTCTGTATGATTGTAACTAACTGAGCTTCTTAAAATCCTAAGAGGTTCGTTGACCGGCAAAAAGTTAGTGTAACTTCTTTGGAAAATAGGTAAAGTTTTTGGATCATCACTAATTGACAATATTTTTTCGGGAAAAGTCTTATGTAAGTTGCTAACTTACATTCTTCTTGACAAGAACTTTCATGTAAAAATTTTAATTTTTTTTGTTAATTAAATAAATTTGGGTACTTCCTGAAAATTTTATAAAAGAATTGATAAACTTGTAGATATATTTAATTTATATTTTATTTCTGTTATATTTATCTATTTATTTGTTTAAATATTTTGTTGTATTTTAAATGAATGGCATGCTCTCCCTGCCTATATTTGTTCACATGTGCATTATTGCTAGCCAGCCAGTGTACATGTAATTTAGCTTTTTATGTTCCAATTCATTTTTCCATGCTTCCATGTTTGATGGACCAGCAGAGGTGGGACCACGTGATCTAGTGAAAGATTCTCCACTTTTTTTCGGAAATATCACGTTATCATTATTTGAGTAAAGTATTTTTTTTCCTTTTTAATCTTACAAGGGGCACGTGCTAGGATAATAGGGGAGGGGGAGGGGGAGGGGGTAGTTCAGGGGACGGGGGTGGGGTTCGAACTCCCCCCTTCATGTCACATGACCTTGAGAGGATAAGATTGTTATTTATGCTAGCCCTTAGTGGTTATTGAGTAAAGAGTTGAATATAAAGCTTTTTATATTGGTTTTATTGTAAATACATTGTCATATTTTTTTTTTTCATAATAGGAAGGATAATCCACTTAATACATCCACACAAAATTTTAAATTTGAAATCTAAACATAACTATTCTTAAAATAACATCGAATATTATTGTATCATTGAAATTCCAACACATTCCAATTCTTCAATGAATGAAGAAATTGTCATGATAAATAGATGTGTAACATAAATTATAGACTCTATTGCATTTAATATGAAATAAATAATGCATTAAAAATCATCATTTTTACTTATTTTAAAAATAATTTTAATTAAATTAAATTCATGCTATGTCTTTTTAAATAAGTAGATAAAATTGAATTCAATTTATATCATCCGTACACTTACAATGAAAATTTTGAATTGTGAATTGAAATAAATTGAGAATTAATTAAAAAATGAAAACAGTATATTTTATCCTAAGTATAATAAAATAAAAGTATTGTTAATGAAAAATTATAAATTCAAGTAAAAAAATATAATATTTTCTTCATTCTTTTTTATTTGTTACATTTTAAAAGAACTTTTTTATTCCTTTTTATTTATTATTTTAGAATTTTAATAAAATATTAAATATTTTTTTTTCAAATTTACCCTTTTAATCATTAATAAATATTTCATTATTCTATGCAATTAACTCACTTGTATTTAAGCCTGTCAAACGAACAGGCCAGATCGGGTCCGTGCAGGTTATGACCCATCACGGACCAGTTCGTTTGGCCCGCAAATAAAAACAAGCTAATTTATGGAGGCTTGGGTTCGTTCCGTGGGACCAGGCCATTTTTGTGTTGGCCCATTCAAACTTCATAACAGGAGGATATGGGCTCCAATTCACTATTCACACATAATGATGTTTTTCTCATTTCGACATTTCCTACATTCTGTTGTTCAGCCTATTCAAAGCCTCTATTCTGTTTGGCTGTTTTGTAAGAAAGAAACACTCTAAAATAAAACATCCATCTAGTATGAACCAAACTTTTTTCGCTTGCAATTGAATCAAATTACTGCAATTACTAGTAAATTCAAAATCCTAAATATTCAATACAATTAATTATGTGTCCACACATAACAACCATTATAATTATAACAAAATATTCAATACAAAATACAATTAATCTTCTTTGGATAAGAAATATTTGGGTGTAGTGGAGCAGAATAGAAACATCAAATTGAAGGTTTTCTTTCTGGTTATTGTAACACTATAAGTTGTAATACCCCACAGCCCTACCTTTTGAACTGTCATCACTCACTTCATAAGCATGCTACACCTACACACAACCCAGCCTTCTTCCTGCTGACATAACTCATAAAAAGTTAGCCCTATTGGCCTTATTTTGACCTGTATACTTAACAAATTTAACATCAGAACTCCAAGAACTAATTTAGAGGAAAAACATTATAGGATGACTTCTTAATTATACTATAATTATACTATTATGATATTAATATGATACTATGATAAAGATAAATATGTAAAATAGAAAAGAAAATCAAGTGAGAAATACTAACCCATAGGGCCATAGCATTCTATCAACCAAGCAACCAATAATAACGATTTAAATGAATGAAGAGTTTAAGATAACCAACCAAAACACACAAATTTTTTTTATAAATTAGTATAACCGGAAGCCATTCAAACTTAAACAAAAATTAATGGCAAATCTAAAGAACTTATTAGAAAATAAAAGGGAGGCCTCTATCTATGCATCCTCATCATCATCTACTTGTAACTTATTTTCTAGATCAATTGTTGTATTTGTATTTGAATCCTCAATTGAGTCATTTTTGCCTTCCTCATCATCCTCTAAATCTACAATTAAAAGTTTAATTGTTAATGAAGTTCAAAGATTAAAATAAGAAAGGTTAGAAAGTTTTTAAAATAATTAGAAGTTAGATCATAAAGATTACCAGGAGGAGTGAAACCATGAAGCCAACTGCGAGTGCAAATCAAAGCTTGAACTTTCTTTGGAAGGAGGCAACTTCTATACTTATTTAACACACGCCCTCCAATACTAAAAGTTAATTCAGATGCTACTGTGGTAATTGGTACACTCAACAAGTCACAAGCCATGATTGCTAAATTTGAAAATTTATTCTTATGTACTTTCCATCAATCTAGAACATCCAAATCCTCATAATGAGCAAATTCAAGCTTTAGCTCCTCCAAATAAATCTCCAATTAAGATTTTCCAGCTCTTGTAACAATTTGAGAATTAAAAGCCTTAAAATTCTAACAAAAAAAATTTAGAAATTCAATAAAAAAAATTCAAAATATAATAATTTTTATAAAAGCATTGGATTATATTTATAGGCAACAAATTAGAAGTGAAATTGGGAAAACTTACAGTGAAAAGTTTCTTTACCCTATTCCTTAGGATAAGCCTCAGGAGTTGAAAAAGCTTTTATTTCACAATCTCAAGGTTTTTCTTCACAAGTTGTAGGATCAATAGTATTGTAGCAAAACTCCAACAAAGAAAACTTAATTCTTAGATCAAAAACAGCCGCCACAGCAAGCAAAACATTATACTCACTTCAATATTTATCAAATTTAGCCTTTATGTTAATAGTTATCTCCCTCATGGTTTCATCTTCACTCTTTAAATTATCCAAGAAAAGGCATTCAATTTTCTAAACTTGAGTGAAATATAAGTTTGCAATTGGATAATTTGAACCCGATATTAAATTTGTCATTTCATAAAAAGGCTTCAAAAATTCACTCATCTTTTCATCCCTTGCCCACTCTACACTAGATGGACAATGCTTGTAACTCTTATCAGCAGCCGCAAAGCGAGCAAATGCTTGCTTATACTTTAAAGCACTATCAAGCATAAGAAAAGTAGAATTCCATCTAGTAGGCACATCCAAGCATAATTTCATACCTCTATTAATTAACAAATTTTAGACAATCTTGTCAAAACTTCTCATCCTTCCCTCCGAAGCCTTAACATATTTAATACTTTCTCTAATTTTAACAATGGCACTAGAGGCCACTTTCAACCCATCTTGAACAATAAGATTTAAAATATGTGCGAAACACCTCACATGAAAAAATTCACCATCACACAACAAACTTTGTTCAAATAAAGTTATTCTTTCAAATAAGATTGTATGTTGTCATTTGCAAAAGCATTATCTAAAGTTAAAGTAAAAATCTTCTTATCTATCCCCCATTCACAAAAGAGTTTCATTATTTTTTTTTTTTGATAAATCATACCCTGTGTGTAGAGGTGACATGCCACAAAAAGCTAAGATTTTACTGCTTAACTTTCAATTAAGATCAACATAGTGAGCAGTTAAGCAAATGTATCCTTCTTGAGTGCAAGAAGTCCACAAGTCAGATGTAAGACAAACTCTACCTAGAATTTTTTTCAATTCATCTTTCACTCTTTCTTTTTCATTTAAATCAAGCTTCCATACATCAAATGCAACTATGTTTCTAGAAATCATTTTAGCATTAGGATTCAAGTATTTCAACACATCCCTAATTCCATCATATTCAACAAAGGCAAAAGGGAGATCATGTTTAACAATTGCTAATGGTACTTTATTCCTAAAAATTCCTTAATTAATTTTTCTACTTCTTAGTTTACCAAGATTGTCCAATAAGATTTTTGGCATCTTAGTTTGCTTTAATTTTTCAAGTTTTTTACATCTTTGAGCATGATGGGCAAGGCTTGAGGTACCAGCTTGGGTTCCACCTCCTACAATTAAAGTTTCACAACCTTTACATTTCCCTCTATGCTTGCCATTTTCACATATTTCCATGTTTTCATAAAAAGTCCACACATCTGATGTTGTTTTCTTTCTCTTATGGCCTTCATTAGCTTTCAATTGTTGTTCGGGTTGATTTTTAGAACCATGAGTACTTTTATCAACAATATTAATGTCAATTTCAATATTGCTACCCCCAGGATGCACATCACCTTCCTTATTATTTTCCCCTCCAACCTTGTGACATGTAGACTATAATTCCATTATTTAGGACTACTATAAACTGCATGTTGACACATAAATATACATTTAATTAACACCCATACTCATACACATAGCAATGATAAGAACTAAGCAACACCAAATAATCAACTAATCATTTAACAATATTCACCTTGTATACATAACAGGGCACACTTTTAAGCCACCTTAAAGTGTTAAAATTCATACATAAAATGTTTAAAGCATCATCCTAAATTATAATAATTCTAAATCTGGATGAAGGTATATTCCTTAATAATTTATATAGTACAAATCTAATTTTATATCCACTTAAAAGGTAAGCAGGTATAGAGTATTGATTAGAATAGCTAAACAGTAAAGCAATAAACTGAATCAACTTTAACTGGTTTGCTTAAGTGAACTTATAAACAAAATTCTCAATTAACTCATGAAAAATCAACACGTTATTTAAAATAGTAAAACATGAATTAATGATTTAAATTAACTAGATAAAACAGGCCAGCCCAATTACAATTTGATAAAAATAGAACCATAATTGAAACACCAATAGCTAATTGATGCAAAAAGAGAAGTCACGAAATCAGCAAAATTATGCACACTTGGGAGTCAAACAAGTCACGGAGTCAGCAAAATAGAAGATACAGAAAGTCAAATAGCTTAAACAATCAATAAATAGAAGATACAGAGAGTCAAACAAGTCATGGAGCAGTACCTATAATCTGAATTTGATGGTGATGTTCGATTTATTATAGTAGCCAATTACCACTTACCACTCGCCTAGCCTCAACTTGTTGTAGCCCAGTACAACGTCTCAAGTGGCAGTGGTGATGTCCGATTACAATTTACAACCTAATAGCATGAACAGAATAGCAGAAAAAGAAACAAAACTCAGAACTAGTTTGCTTTTGAAGCAGAATGAATCAATAAGACAATAACCTAATAATAATCATGAAATTACCAATTGATGAAGAAAGTTTTAACTTTTGGCTTATTTAATTCGATGCCCTATCACTAGCAGACGTCACGAGAGAAAAGCAAAAGAACTCGAACTGATTTTAGTTTCAATGAATTTAGAATTTTCTCGAAGTTTGCTGACTTCTCCAGTGGTGATGTCCAA
The DNA here is from genome assembly GCA_020226215.1 of Sindora glabra. Taxonomy (NCBI): domain Eukaryota; kingdom Viridiplantae; phylum Streptophyta; class Magnoliopsida; order Fabales; family Fabaceae; genus Sindora; species Sindora glabra. The sequence goes on along the minus strand of CM035227.1, from coordinate 46,388,557 downwards.
TTAAAACCTAATAGCATGAACAGAACAGCAGAAAGAGACGTAAAACTCAGAACTGGTTTGCTTTTGAAGTAGAATGAATCAATAACCCAACAATAATCATGAAATTACCAATTAATGAAGAAAGTTTTACCTTTTGGCTTCTGTAATCCAATGCCCTAGCAGACGCCACAACAGAGAAGCAGAAAAACATTTCAGTTTCAATGAGTTCGAAAATTTCTTGAAGCTTGCTGAATGCTAACTTGACTTGTTTTTGTTTTTTCAGTTTACGGGTTAGGACCGGGCGAGGGGTTTAGGCTAGCCTGGATGTTTGTTGGTCCTATTGGATTGCTAGGTAGGGTTAGGCCGGTTAAAGATTTTAAGGGCCTCTTGGCCTTTTTTTTTTTTTTTTCCAAATAAGGTCGATCCACGGACCGACCCGTGTCAGTGCGGGGCAAACCTGTCAAGACCGTGGTCTGTACGGACCGGCCCGTTTGACCCGCAATAAAAAATGGACCTATTTTCAAAGGTCCATATCCGTGCTGACCTACAGAGCGGGGCGGGTCGGTCCATGGGTCAAGGCCCGTTTGACAGGCCTACTTGTATTTATTCTATTATATTTATATCTCTATTTGTAACTATCTTGAATTTTATATATAGAGGTCAATTTTGAAAAATCTTTTAAAAATAAATAAATTAAATTATTTTATTAATATTTAATAAATCCATTATCTACAAAAAATAAATAAAAACGGAAGAAATATTATTTAATATCATGAGTTGAAAATTACAAAGTTGCAAAAGAGTTAAGTCATACAAATTCAAAACAAACTAAACATATCATCAACAAATAACATAATGGTGGACTTGAAGGTGAAAAAGAATTTTAAAAGATGGGATTGCGGGTACTGTTCAAGGTGAAGAGATGCGTTTCGTGACGCGGTTGAGGGTGAAAAATGCTTAGTTGGTCTTCATGTTATTGTCTGTAGAGGTTTTTATAAAAAAAAAAAAAAAGAAAATTGAGTCTGGGCCACTTTTATGAATTGGGTCACGCAACCCAAGTCGGGTTTCGCTGCGACCTGTTTGCATGAAAAGTCCAGCACCCCTGGTTTGTTTCTTAGGCAGAAAACAGAGCATCGTCCAATTCACGGTGTGGCTGCAATTCAAACCTCCGATTTGTGCTATTCATTCACGATTCACAACTAAGTCTCTGCGATTCAGAGATATGTCTGATTGCTTTCCTGATTCGAATCGATTTTTATCTGCATCGTATCAAATCGGATGATTTGAATCGTGAATCGTCTTATTCTGACTACTATGGCAACAACTTCTTGATGTTTTTGATATTTAAACTTCGAGATACCATGCATTTTGTTGCTTTTCTCAATTTTTTAAGCAATGGTGAGGGTGATTAAATTATTAGATATATATAGGTGTGGTGGTCCAATTCGAACCTAGGAAGCCAAAGTCTTCAGACAACATTATAACCACTTAAATTAAATGCTCTCTCGACTGTTTTCATCATCCTTTCTTCTTCTGACAATGAACATGATAAACATATAATGACAGGATGCTTTGAACAGGTTCGACAAAGGAGAGCTTTCCTATACTTCTTTGGTGTTTGGTGTTTGGTGTTTGTTCTTGCAATTTCATAACTCCATTGACAGTATTTACACGGTTCCATTCATGTGTTGGAATGTTCACTTTGGCTGATGGGTTGTCATCCTGCCATTGAAGCTGCTTCAGGTTAATTATTAGTTGGCATCATTTGGCGAAGAATCTTTCTTCCAGCATGAAGCTGAACATTTTAATCCAAGTTAAACTTTCACAATTTAAAGTAGTTCTGGTCTGGATTCTGTACGACCTTCAACGTTCCTTGGCACATAGCTGGTTAGCAGCATTCAGTCAGCCCTCTGAAATAATTGCAGGCTTTTTCGACAATTGGATACGCATCCATGAGGTAGTTAGTGAAAATAAACACAACTTAATTACTTACCATGCAGGGAAGCTCATGTTGTTACTATTTTTTGCATGATGAATGTATACAAATTTTTATTTCTCGAGTTTCGTTTCGAGCCTGCGACATTGGTTGTGGGCTCATGGTATTCAGCATACCAAGTCCCTACCACAGAGCACTGCTTCAGTTTGGCCAGAAAAGGCGGTCGGTGAAAAGAGCTGTGGACCTCCAGTGGTAATATTCACACAGACAAACTACAGCAAGGAATAATTTTAACGGTGTTACTGTGATAATTCTTTAGAATTTGTGTAAGATTTGTTTTAGGGGAGAATTTGTTAATATTTGATACAACCCAGTTCGAACGGTTTCAACATTTGGATGATTTTGATCCTTGTTGGCTCTTAATGAATAAATTTTCTGTGCTGGTCCCTGGCCTAAATAGCAAAGCTTGATCTTATTTTACATGTCTGTATGATTGTAGAGATTGGTTGACCGGCAAAAAGTTACACGAAAAATGTAACTTCTTTGGAGAAATAGGTAAAGTTTTTAGATCATCATTAATTGACAACATATTTTCGGGAAAAGTCTTATGTAAGTTGCTAACTTACATTCTTCTTGACAAGAATTTTCATGTAAAAATTTTAATTTTTTTATTGTTAATTAAATAATTTTGCCTACTTCCTAAAAATTTTATAAAAGAATTGATAAACTTGCAGATATATTTAATATGTATTTTATTTCTGTTATATTTATTTATTTATTCATAAATATTCTGTTATATTTTAAATGAATGGCAAGCTCTTCCCGCCTATATTTGTTCACATATGCATTACAGCTAGCCAGCCAGGGTACATGTAATTTAACTTTTTTATGTTTCAATGCACCCCACCATGCTTCGATGTTTGATAGACAAGCAGAGGTGGGACTACGTGATCAAGTGAAAGATTCTCCACCATTTTTCTGAAACATCACGTCGCCATCATTTTTTTTCTTTTTTTTTTTTCCGTCTCACAAGGGGCACGTGGTAGAACATTAGGGGAGGGGATATGAGGGAAGGGAGGGAATCGAACTCCCTCCTTCATGCCACATGACCTCGAGGGCATAAAGTGGTGCCATTTATGCAAACCCTAAATGGCTATTGAGTAAAGGGTTGAATATAAAACTATTTATATTTGATTTAATGTAAATACATTGTCATATTTTTTTTTAATAGAAATGGTAATGCACTTACATACACACAAAATTTTAAGTTTGAAATCTAAACATAATTAATTCTTAAAGTAACATCGAATATTATTGTATTATTAAGTGCCGGTACTTTCTAATTCTTTAATGAATAAAGAAATTGTCATTGTAAATAGATGTGCAACATAAATTATAGATTCTATTGCATTTAATATGAAATAAATAGTGCATTAAAAATCATCATTTTTACTTATTTTAAAAATAATTTTAATTAAATTAAATTCATGCTATATCTTTTCAAAGAAGTAGACAAAATTGCAATGTTTTAAAATCCAACCTATCCATCGACTTGGCTAGGCGCGAGCCAAGGTCGAACTAGTTCAACTAATTAAATCAGGTGATCAAACTGATTATTATATTTTTATATATAATAGATAATATATTGTATATATGCATATACTTTTCTACTATATTTCTACAATAATAAATAAATATTAATTTTATTACAAATACATTGATCATCCAACGTAATTTTGGTTCAAATAAATTGCAAATGACAAATTTTTTTCTCTAATTTAAATTATTTTCATATAAGTCTTAATTTTTTTCATTTAATAGTAATTGCAAATGACAAAAACATTAATTTATAAGAAGAACTATTCATTTTGATCCTTATAATTGACCAAGAATCAAGAAAGAATTTTTTTTCCTTTTAAAGTTCTTGAATTTAAATTCAAGAATTTTAAAACTTTGTTAATCCATTTTTATAAGAAAATTTTAGCATTTTTCTATTTTTGAACAATTGAAAAAAAATTAAAATTTTCAAAAAGAATATTATGATTGCTGATATTTTTAAATTCAATATCTTAAATTATATGTTTTATTTATTTTGCTATATATATGAAATAAATTAGTTTCTAATATTTTTTATATTATACTTTCTTACTTAAAACTTCCATAATTTTTTTCTTTTTTTATATTGGACTTTTAAGTTAAATTAAAATTAAACTCTATCAATTTATAAAAAAAAAATAATTAGATGGACGAGTTGACCGGATCACCGATTCAACCATCAGGTCGACCGGGTTAGATCAGGCCAACCTAAATTTTTGGCTAGTTTATGTTACAAGGTTGAACTGGCCCATTCTTGAGCCCGAATACCAGTTGAAGCGACCAGGCTAGTCCGAGTTTCAAAACAATGTAAAATTGTATTCAATTTATAACATCGGTACAGTTACAATGAAAATTAATGTTACACATTGACAAAATTTAAAAAAAAATTCAACCATTTCATCCTTAATCTTCCATTTTGCACTCTGAATTTAAATTTAATCTACAAATAATAAATAATATTTTATATTATCAATAAATAAGAGGAAGAAACATTATTAAAAAAATTAAAAAAATTTACTATTGTAAAAGAATTTTATATTTTTATTAACATAACAATACATGAGCACATGATAATATAAATATGATTTACACTGATAATATAATAAATTTAAATCATTAAAGTATTTATCTTCATTTAATTTATTTTCATTATCATTGTGAAGTAATAATATAAAAATGGTTAACAAAATTTTTTTTGGCCATAATAGAATTACAAATAGGTATTTAAGAGAGAGTAAGAGAAAGAAATAGAGAGTGGCAAACAGAAGCTAAGCATTGAAATCTCAATATTACTTTTACTTATATTTTAACAAGTTGTTTTGATGGCATAGTTGAATGGTTCATAAATTTTGAAAAGTAATTTGCTCATTTTATGAAATTCTCAATACCATAGTATAATTAGAAATATTTTCTCCTAAGAGGGGGTGGCAGATTAGCAATACAATCTAGAGGACACACTCCTTGTGACAAAAAATATATCAAAATTTTAATTTTAGGATAAATTATTCTTACCTCTCTTGAAATATGGTCTAAATACACCTTCAAACCATTGCTTTTTAAAATTAGGCCAAACCTTCCTTGACACAAATGAACAGGAATGGAGTTAAATTTATCCAAATTAGACAAAAATGCCCCTATCACAAAATGAACTAATAGGAAGGCAAAACATTATTACCTTCAAATCATTGAATTTTTGCAAAACCCATTAGCTTCCATTTCTCTCAACATTTGAAGACGAATAATTTCCTTTGCCTTTCATTTTTCATTTTCATCTCAACAAGCACATGAATGGGTGAGAGATTTTTAGGCTGAGAACCAAATTTAAATGTTATTTAAAGAATTTTGCAGGGTAAGTGTTTGAGTAAATATTTAATTTTGAACAATATTTTCAATGGGTTTTTTAATGGAGTTTCTGGGGAGATTTTTATTATTTGATCGGCATATATTTTCATTTGTTTGTAAAAAATTTTTTAGAAAAGTCTCGATTTTTATTAGGGTTTTAGAAAATGGGTTTGGTTTAGTGTGCACTGAGACGTTATTCGTTACCAATGAAGGAAGAAGATGAAGTTTCCCGATGCACAAATGTTAGCTTCGCTATTTCCAGATGCTAGTTTTGGTGTTTCCTATGATATAGAGCTATAGGTTTTTCTTCTGAAGGTTGAATGTGTCTGTTCGTTGTGTATTTTAGTGATCTATGCTTAAAAAAATTGTATTTTATGCTTTGTTCGTACATGGATGAATAAGTCAATGTTGATTGTAGTATATTTCTGGTGTTTAGTCTAGTACTTAGGATTTACATTATTAACAAAGCAAAAAAGTGGTTTTGGTTGCGTTAGTGGGCATTGTTATTGATTGTTGTATTCTATCATTATTAAAAAAGGAAAAAATAATAATTTGTTCATTTGGAGTTGATTTATTAGTACAATGCATACCCGGAACTTGTATTATTAAAATATGGAAAAAAAATTGGTGTATTTTTGTGCAGCACTTGTATTATTATATGATTAGCGAAAATCCAATATATAACCACTTAAGTTATAAGAAAGCAAAGGCAGATATGCCATGTTCTAACATTTTGAAACTTACATGAAAATGGACAAGAAGAAACAACATAAAGTCATATGACTTCTTCATCCACTGAAATGATCACTTGTAATGCAGGAAATGGTTTTCCGATTATTACTAACCCTAATTGTAGAATATTGTTATTAGTCATCATTGACAATGGAAAAATAATAACTTGTTTACTTTTATAGGGTTTGACAATAGTTTTGCGTGGGTGGTTGGACTTGGTGTTGCACCATGGTGAGAAGATCATTACTATCACTAGTGTTCACTCGGATAGATACTTCTACCTTGACTTGATGATGTTTTAATCAATTTATTTGGTAATGATCAGAAGGAAGGTGTAAATATAGATGTGCACTTTTTTGTTCCAAATGAAACTATAATGCGGATAATTAAATTAGATAATGATGTATTAGAAATGCTTAGGATGAATGACTTTAAAAAATAAGACTCTATTTATTTTGTAAGAAAATATTTTCTGTAGAAAAATATCCTTTATATATATACATACATAAATATATATATATATATATATATATATATATATATATATATATATATATATATGAAAAAATGATATACCATTTATAATAACTAAAAAAATGATACTTAAAAATTTGAATTCTTTTTAAATAAAGAAAATTGTTTTCTATAACCTCTTTATATTTAACATTAAACAAGTAAATCACTTTATCTCATCTTAACATTTTATAACTATATTTGACAAAAAAATATTTTTCAATGTGACAAATGAAATCTAAAATTCATGTTTATGTTCATCTCTAACCTTTTATTAACCTATAGTAGATGTGAAGCCCCTTGCATATGAAACCATCAAATCTTGGACAATGATAACAACAATAATAATAAGAAAAGAAGGAGTGGAATGAGAGGGAAAAGGTGAAAAAAGAGTTCACAATAATTGAAGAAAAAATAATGGAAAATAGAAGGGGGAAACGTTACCTTATTTCTACCGCAACTTCTAACCTTCTACATTTTTGCCTACTAAAGGGCTAGGAATGTTTCTAACTAAAAAATTTCCTAACCTTCTCCTATTTATAAGATCTGAAGTCGCTAAAAGGGTATTTTCCCATTTCTCACCCAACTTCTATTAGTATTGCCAACAAAAGTGATAATATTTAGGCTATGCCTTAAGGAAAGTGATAATATTTTACCCTTAATTTTATTTTGTGCAATTATGTCTCGAAGTTTAAAATCATTAGCAAAAATTTCAATTTTTACAATTTCAATGAATTTGTAATTTATTCCTTAATATATTTGTGCAATTACCTCTTGAAGTTTAAAATCATTTAGAATAAATTACACTTGCTTACTTTGAAATTTGATTTAATTACACTCACAGTCCTTTTATTTTTAAAAATATACAAAACTTTCCTTTTCATATACACTTATCTCCTTTTTATTTTATTTTAAACATATACTTACCTCTCCAAAAAAATAAGGGAGGTAAGTATATATTTCTAAAAATAAAAGAAATGTAAGTATAATTAAATTAAACTTGACAAAAGATGAGTGTAATTCAACCAATCATTTATTATTATCAGCTTCAACTAGTGCTACATCTAAATAATATAATTTTACATGTCTGTTACTTTTATTGACTCACCAAAAGAATTTACTCCGATTAAACTACCTCTGTAAACAAAAATTATCGTACGAAAACAAAGAGTAAAAGATAAGGAGCTTCAATCATAAATAAGCAGCAGAGAAAACCATTTAAACAAACCAAAAAAAAAACACTCATAACTCATTTAAGATAACAATAATGAGAAAAAAAGATAACCAAGTTAAGAGACTGACTTGGAATTTAATTAAGGCTTGTTCCTTCAATGTCTCCATTATTCCCTGTGGGCAATTTCAGAAAATAGCTCACCTTCTGTCTTCGAGTTAATGCTAAATTCCTATTCTTTTGAAAAAAACAAAAGAAAACAAATATCTATGGCTAAATTACAGATAACCTTTATGAGTGTCTAGCATAACATTTTGGGTATATTATTATATTGAAATCTTTTTAACCTTTTTTAATGTATGATTTAAAATTTATACTATTGAAGTGTGGTTATCACTTATTTTCCTTTAATTGAAGGTATAAAGAATCTTCCTCCATTAACTTTATATTTAATATCCTGACGAAAATTACATATAATCTCCACACATAACAATTTCTTTCCAATATCAAAGGAAATTAATACTTTAATTTTGACAAAAAAAAGTTTCCAATATTTTTCTTCTGTTAAATATCAATCAACCATGAAAGGATATTTAAAATTGTTGTGTTGATTTAATTTCTCATAAAAATCTTTATTTAAAGAATGCTTAGACATATAATATTCATTTAAAAAACAAATTTAATAATTGAAATTTTATTTATACATTTTTTTTATTCATTGCCCCCTTATTGGTTCCTTTTTTTTCTTTTTAGTAATGTTTCATCTATTTCTATGTCAACATCTGTATTTCATAACAAGTCACAAATCTGTATTTTCAAATCAAAATGATAATGTATAGCTCTACGATGAAAATGCACAATCAATCAATTTTCAAACCAATAAGCAATAGGCCACTTAAATTAGTTAAGTTCTCAAATGGAAATCCTTGGTTTGATCCTTCATAAAATTAATTGAGTTTCACATTAAGTCACTTTGAAAACCTTTGGGTTATAACTTTTAAGGGCATTGTGAAATTTTAGTGCATTCTCACAATTAACACCATCATTCATTGCAACTATATAAAAAAAATAAAAATTATCATCATAATATGAATTATAATACTGAGAATCATAGTGATGAACCCTATACCTATAGGATGCTTCTTAATAATCTAATTTCTTGGCCAATAGAATTCTTATAGAAGGCATTCAGGTTGTATAATCTTACATTTTCAAAAATGTAATTCTTGGGTATCTAATACCTTAAAATGTAATATTTCTATGTTTGATTTAAAATATACATTCTTGAAAATATTTTTTTCTTCAAATTCTCAAATATTTTATATTTTTATATTTGATTCATACTTTATATTCTTAAAGATCTTAATACTTTTTCAAAAAAAAAAATACCTTATCAATTTTTTGTTATAAATTGTAGTAAATCATAGATTTAATTAAAAACATGTGAATAAAGACTTTTAAAGATCTAATAAATTAATAATTTGAATTCTCTTCAATAAAAAAATAAATAATTTAATATATAAAATATTAAAATTTTTAAGAATTTAAATTTGAATTTTCATATAATTAATTATGTAAGTAAACTAAAAGTCATCACAAGTATCAAGATATTAGTTTTGTATGATCTTATATTTAAATTTTTATTTTTTTCACTTTATAAGTTATTAAAAATTATAAAAATAATTATAAATTTTAATTGTAATTTTTATGTAAATGAGAAAATTTTAAAAAATCATATACTATATGTGAGTATGTAATATTAATCAATACAATCATACAAATCGAAATTTGATAAATTAAAGTTACTTCATGAATGCTTTTTTTTCATTTGGTATGAATTGTATATAAATAATAGAATTGAAATTTAGAAATTACTTATTTAGTATAATTATATTTGTTACTATAAAAAATTGAAAATGAGAAATATAATTTAAAAATGAAAATGAAAATGAAAAATTTTAAAAATAAATTGGGACATGAAAAAAATGAAGGTAAATTTATCTTTTTATTTTGATATCAATATTCCCATCTAATAGAATTTAAGATACCCACCCCCTACATACAAATATTTTAAAGGATAAGTTAGGTTAAAAATATTATATTTTTGGATAAATTTTTTAAAATTTTAAATCAAATATAAAAATGTAACATTCTCATAAAATATTTTTGGAAAGGTAAAAAAATATTCTACAAATCAAACTCCCCCATAAATTTTATAGATTAATAAAATGAAATGCAAATTTTACAGATTGATAAAATGAACTGTAATATTTGAAGAATGAAGAAAGAACAAGGAGTTTTATCAAAAATTATTATACATGAGAATTGCTTATCAAATATTCCGTTAGGATATTAAATAAAAAGTTAATGGAGGAGTGTTCTTTATGCCCTTAATTAAGTAAAAGTAGGTGATAAATACATTTAATTAGTATAGGATGTAAATCACGTGTAAAAGAAAATTCAAAAGGTTTATGTATGTTCCTTTACCCCCACCACCAAAAAGGTTTAAACAAAATAAATTAAAATTGTATAATACTGTAAATTTTATTTAAAATTTCATAAAAAACATAATTTAATAAAATAATTAATTAAATAGATAAAATATGTTAATTTTAAATTTTTTAAAATTTAAAGAAATAATTTTTAAATTTTTAAAATTGAAGAAATAAAATCCAATCATCCAAAATATAAAGGTATATTACAATTAAGAGTTAATAAATGGAGTACGGTGGCGTGAAAATGACAAGTCAGCAAAAGTAAATTGCCATTACGTGAATTCAATTAACACGTAACGTTTCATCGATTAGATTTAAAATCAGCAAAGACTTAATTACAAATAAATAATTTTAGACTTTAAAGTATAAGTACACAAAATTAAATTATAAATTCAATGAAATTACTAGGCCTTAAAGCTGCATCCTCTACTTTCTCTGTGGATCGTACAATTTTGCACTTCGGCGGTGGGTGTGGACTCAGAGTGAACGTACCACTTTTTGCAGAAAATGAGAATGTTTTGGATCACGTTTCCTTCCAAACTGATCACTCTAAACAATAATTGATGTGAGAGGATATACAAATACAAATGTAGCAACACCGGAATTTGTTCCATGTAAATTTGTCATCAATTTAAGGTCCAATTGATAAACAGTTTTGTCAAGGATTTCCTCCGCCTTGAACGTCCTTTTTTTTATTAAAATTTAAGTGTGTAATGGATTCTTTTTTTTAAAGACTAAATAATCACCTAAGAAATCAAAGTATTAATGAATTTTTCTCCTTCTAATAAGAGTTATTTATAAGATTCAAATTCTGTTTATTAACAAATAAAATTCATACAGGATTAAAATACTTCATGCTGAATCAAGCTTGATGGTAGGGCGTGTGATGGATTTCATAAGATGACTTTGAATGGTGGTAAAAGATTTGCCAGTTTTTGCTTTCGATTCTTATTTTTGTTTTTATTGTTTCTACAATAAGGATGCAGAATTTTACAAGCTCCTGCAAATTACTCCCATCCCTCAACATTACACTCACAATAACTTCTTCTGCCTCAACTCTAGCGCTTTGCACTGAAATACAAAGCAAGTTACGCAGCAAAACTAGAAAAAAGAAACAGAAAAAGGAGAGAAATTAATTAAAATGCCGTCAACACCATTGACAAGAAACCAAAATTTCATTTTCTGCTTCTGAAAGCCCCCCTCAGAATGTGGCTTCTTGATCCTCTTAAATTAGTAGTCTGTCTTGAATGGCTTGTACTTTTCAACATCAGCAATAATCCCAACAACAGAACCAATTGCAGCTGCTAAAGAAACCAGAAGGCAAGCGAAACTTAGCAAGTGCAGGCACACATATTTTGTGCACCACTTTGGGATTTTCCTCTGCTTAATGTACATTGTCACTGGGAAATACACAGTAAGAGGCCAAAATGCAAAAGCTCCAAATAAACCAACAATGTCATTGAAGAATGGAAGCAGCATTGAGATCAAAGTGGTGGTGATCACGAAAATTGTCCGCCATACGAGCCGAAAGAGGTTGAGCTTGTAGAGGCCAATACCCGGAATTGGGATGTCAATTTCTTTGGTGAAAAATGTAGTATCTGGGAATCTGTTTGATGCTAGTCTCTCAACGAAGGCAAAGATGGGTTGCGCATAAACCTGGTATGCACCAACAAGGTGGATGACTATGGCTACATTGGCAATGTCAATGAGCCAATATGGATTGTAGAAGCCGAAGCCGGTGAGGAGGTTTCCGGGGCTCGAATCTCCGAAGGCGGCATAGCCGAAGCAGCCGCAGAGCATGTAGAAAATGGTTGTCACTATAACACTTATAAAAGCTGCCTTCTTCATTGTTTTGGCTTCTGATGGTGGGGATTTGATTGTATTCTGTTTGAACATTCCCATTGTGAATATGAAAATTAAGAAAAGAAAAATGTCATTAGACAAAATTATCCTCTAATTATGGTTACTATGCAACTTAGTACCTCAAAACTATATCAACATGAAAAAGTGTGGCTGTTTGTATAGAAAAATGTACATGTGTAAAAAGTTTTGAATAAATCCGATTTATCATAAATTCAAAAGTAAGGACATATTATTATGTAATTCAAGTCGATACAAGAATCTCTTGTACGGTAGTCATTGGACAATTACCCCGGGAAGGGATCAAATTGATTGAAATATAAACACCTGAGGACTAAATCGAGATGTTCTGTTTTTTTCACAAAAATGAATTGAGAAGTAGTCATCTTTCAAGAGGATTTTGTCGAATTAATTAAGAAAACGATACATCAGCCTGAGTCCAGATGTCCAAAAAAAAATGCCTATTAATCAAAACTTCAATCTAAAGAATCGGAAAAAAAAAAAAGGGAATTATATGTCTTAGTGCAGATGATTTAGGAAAAAGAATGTACCTGAATTTCAACAAGAACCATTGCAAATGAGTAGGCAAAGGCTATGTTACCAAGAGCTTGTAAGCTCCTCCAGATTTTCTGGGCTTCTGTCACTTTGCTTCCAACGGTTACTCCCGTTAAGCTTCCTCCTATTTTTTGGTTTTCTGTTAAATGAAAATATTAAGTCAAATTTCTCCCTAGTTATATATATATATCAAAAAATATGACAGACTTATTTTAGCTTATGTGAAGAAGAGCGTACCTCTCACTTTACCAATCCCCAAACCAAGGCCAATGGTTGAGTAAGTGAAGGACATAACAGCAGCTACAATGGAAAGCCACCATATCTGATCGAAATCAGGAATTTGGGATAACATAATTTCCACAATACCAAAGGAAATTATGTAAAGGTTTCCGTTCATTTTGCATGGGTTTTTTCCACTACTCTCGTGGAAGCAATTTGACCTTTTGACTGCCCTGTTCCATCACAATCCCAGAAAAACGCGATCAGGAAAATTTTTCATCACAATCTCAAAATGAGCTTGCCATTTCTCTTCCATGTCACTAATGGCACCAATATTTGGGAGTTGGGAGGAAAGGGAAAGAAATGAAAGACCAATAGGAAAGAATTAAAAGAAAGAAATGGTGTAAGGATAAATGATTAAGAGAGAATTTTTTCTGCCCTTATTTTGATGTTTAAAACATACTCCAACTTAAAAGTGTACAAAATAATGTGAAGCGAAGAGAGTGTCAAAAAGATATCGGAGAATTACTCCTAATCCTCCAATCTCTTTCTCAAGATTATTTCATAATCTCATAACTTTCCCTTCTTTTCTTTTTCCTTTTCCTCATTTTTCCTCCTTACAAGCATTACAATTTTCAGTTCAACTTACATCGCACTTATCGCGGATGCTACAGTGTAGCCAACGCAAACTCCAAAGAGATTTGTGTACTGAACAAGCCCACACAAATTGACCTTGTAGCCACCTGAACCGAACAAAAATAGAATAAATTTTGAAAATTTTAGAAACCATCCAGATATCACTTCCAAAATATAAAAGAAACCCAGATTTTTTTCACAAAAAAATGGGATAGCCGAAATTACCAAGGTTTGATCTAACAGCATCCTTGTAGGTGTAATTTCTCTTGCCTGTAACAGGGTCACCGGTTCTGTAACAAGAAGCAAGAAGAGTTGCTGCGTAGTAAGTAACAACAGAAAACAGAAGCATTGCAGCAGGGCCAGCGATCCATCCAAGCTGAGCTACGGCCCAAGCCAGAGAAAGCACTCCAGAGCCAATCACAGCTGTTATGATGTGAGCACTCGCAGTCCAAACAGTCCCTATTATGCCAAAAAATAATCAGTAAGAGTGACCAACACGCATCAAACAATTTAGACGCTTTCTGCATAAATCATAAACCCAGTTGGAAAATTGTTGAACTTTTCGCTTACCAGTTCGTTTGGGACGGCCATCATCGTCAAAGCTTTCGGAACCACCTTGTTGAAGAATGTCAACCGAGACATTAAATGCTTGGTGATTTCTGGGATAGTAGGAACCGTTCTCGGCCATCTTTGTTTGAAAAGGAAAGACCCAAGTTAGATTTTTGGATGAAGATTAAGAATTTATATTGGAATTTCAAAATCCGTGCTGGCGGCAGGCTGTGCTTAAAGCAGGGAAGCTGGTGGACATATAAAAGCGAAGAAGTTTTGAATTTGAGGAAGAGAGATGAGAGCGTCCTTCAAACTCCCACTAGCAGTGAGACTCCAAAAAGCTCACCGAAACGCACACTTTCTCTCAGTTCAGACACAGTTTTTTTTGCAAGTTGAGAAGAGAATTGCTAGCGGTATTGAATGCGAGAAGATAGCAGGGTATAAATAGCGTGGTGCTACGCATATCCAATGGTCACGGAACTCGCATTTCAGGTATCTCTCTTTCAATCTGTATATATTATATACGCACATTGTAAATTACGTTCACTTTTTGCGAAATTTTATTCTTTCCCTGACTCTGCTGTGAAAAAAATATGAAAAGAAAATAAGTAGAAAAAATATATAAAAAATATTTTTACTTATTATTTAAATGTATAAAGAATAAGTTAAAAAAATGATAAAAATATTAATTTTATATTTAATTTAATTATAAAGTAAAAATAAAAAAATACTAAATAAGAAATTAGTCTTACTTCAAATCATGAAATTATTTAATAAGCTTTATAAAAGAATAATTTTGTAATTATAATTTTTTTTACATTTATTTTATAAAAATATTTTATTGGTTCTCAAAATATTTTTTAAATTTTTTTTCTTTCCACATCAAATATTCCATAATATCCAAATAACAAAAAATTTGTTTTCAAACTTTTTTTCGCCTTTTTCATAGTGGTTTAAACAAAGGCTAGGGACAATCAATCAGCGGATCATGACTATCATTTTGGGGCCAAAATCTTCCAGGGAGAAGTGATTCATGTAAAAATATTTTTAAATCATTTTTATATATTATTATATAATTATATAATATTAATATATAATTTTAAAATTTTTGAAAGGCTTGCCATTAGAAACTCCCCCCCCAAATGAGGACAATGAATGTAAGAAATACAAAAGTTATTAATATATATTTATATAAATATACAAAGATGCAAATATAATTAGATAAACCTATAAAAAATAAATTTAATTTATCTTAATATACAAAAGTGATAAATTCTAATCTTAAAAATTAGGTAAATTAATTTTTATACTATCTTCTAATCTTGTGCTGTAATATCATTAAAAAAAATTATTAAAGCTCTCTTAATATTAGTAAAAATCATTAATTATTACTATACTTTGGATAGCATATTATTTTCATATTTATTAATAGTGTAAAATATTTTATATTAATAATACATGAATTTAAACTCATGTATAAAAGATAATATATCTCTATCTATATAAAAATTTAATACTCCCTTCATTCTTTTTTATTTATTATATTTTGAAAAAAATATTTTTTTATTTGTCATCTTAGAATTTCAATAAAGCATTAAATATATTTTTTTTTATAAATGTATCCTTTTGTTTCATTATAAATATTTGATTATGACTATCTCAATATATTTATTCTATCATTTTTTTCTCTATTTTTAATTGTTTTGGACTTTGTGCATAATAAATGATTAAAAGGTAATTTTAAAAAAATTATTATAAATAAATAAATAAAAATTTCTTAATATTTATAAAATTGATTAATTATAATAAATAAAAAAACAAAGGGAGGATTAAAGAAAATGTAACATTATAGCAAAAGTGGTAGTGGAGACATCCACGTAAAAGTAATGATCGAAGGTATTTGAAGTAAAAAAATAAAAACCACACTTATATCTAATATATAAAAGTAATAATTAAAGCAGTTAAAAGTAATAAAAAGTCCCATAGTAGATAATTATATTTATTATTAATTAGCATGTTTAGTTATTTCAATTAATAGTGCCACATAAGTCTCATTTTTGGCACGAAAGTATCCCTGAATAACAAATTAATCATGACACAATATCTTATATTATTGAAGAAAACACAATGTTCATTCATTCTTAGAGAAATTTTAGAATGAAATAAATGAAAATAAATTTGAGAAAATATCGTATATTATTGAAGAAATGCCAACCACTGAAGCAATTTGAGTTAGTCGTGAGTCAAAGACTGTAATTTTATATCTCCTGCAAGCCGTCGTTAAATAAGACATCTCTTTGACTTTGGGAATCCGTTTTGCTCAGGAAACTTGAAAATAAATAAAATAAAAGAATAATTTTATGCAAATTTTGAAATCTTAATTGTAAATTCCGGAGTTTACTTTTTATCTTCTAAAAAGAAAGTTTAATTACATGAGTAGTTGACCAGTTGATAGGCTAATAATGAGAAATTTATTTTATAATAATAAAAATGATAATCCGTTTAATATATATATATATATATATATATATATATATATATATATATATATAATTCAAATCTTTTCGTTGATTATATAATTACATGAGGAGTTAATACGCTAATGATGATAAATTTATTTTATAATAATAAAAATGATAACAAATCTAATTTATATATATATATATATATATATATATATATATATATATATATATATATATATATATATATGTTATAAATTCAGACCTTTTCGTTATAAATATAAAAAAATAATAATAATTACAAGAGTCGTATATAATAGCTGCAGACTGTGAGCCAAAAAACCTTATGATTAGATATGTACTACAGAATTCTTTATGCTTACGCATGTATTCAAGAATTTTGTGAATTTCTCTGTAAATTTAATATTAAAGTCATATAAAAATTGTGATTTGTTATAGAAAATTTTCTAATATCAATTTAGAAAAAAAAAACTCCTATTTCAATATTCAAATTACACCTTTCGGTAATCAAGTTGTGAAAACAATCTCATTGTTTTTTCAAAATTTATAAAAAAAAATTAATATGAATTTTTTCAAGTACATGAGAAGTATAAAAGGGTATAATTTTATTTATTGTCATCCTGTTTAATAATCAAATTTTGAGCCATATCTAATTATATATGTCATGCTATTACTTATACAAATAACTTTAGTATGAATTTATGGAAAAAGAGATTAATATGAATTTTTAGCAAAGATAGTATTATGTGAAGTTATATTTTCAAGTATTTCTATTATTGAATTGCATTTAATGTATTAAAATTTATATTAAAATTTATATTTTTAATTTTAATTTATTTAATTTAAAATTTTAAAAAGAGTTATCTATCAATAAAACAATGAACCTTTTTAAAAGTACAGCTCCCTCGTAGCATTATCTAAGAAAGAATGAAAAATTATGAATTAGCTAATAGATCGTTCTTACTACTAATAAAAATTAATATAAATGTAATGATATATTATTGAAAATTTAATTATTAAAGAAATTCTTACATTTATTTTATTTTAATTTTTTATATTTATTTTAATTTTTATTAATAATAAGCATATAAATTCTACGTCTATTAATTTATGTATCTACTAACTAACAACCTCTCGCATCAAATTGAAAATCCCATTTCCATAGGGACCTCATTCATTTTTATCGATTTTTTATTTTTTTAATAATAATAATAATAATAATAATAATAATAATAATAATGTAATTAAATTATTAAATATAAACAGAACAAGTTGAGATACAGAAACTAGTTTGGGTTGGTAGCTACCTTTACATCATATAATATATATATACCGCTGAGTCCCGGTAGTTATTCTAGACTATTCTTTCTTGCAATTGAAAATCATTCAGTTATCTTTTGCAACCACGTAAAGCACTTCTGCCTATTGAGGTAACCGAATCTTCTTGTATTTTTCTGATACATTATTAACTTTCGTTACATTCCAAAAGTTGTATAATTTTTGCTAAAATAAATTCTTATAAAAGTTTATCAAATTTCTCTGGAAAAAAAAAGTTTATCAAATTTCAAATATCAATTTTGTAAATTATATCAGTATAATCTCATAATTAACCGAACAGAAAAAATTCACAAAATTTAAACTGCTAATCTCGAGTAAAGGTAAATCATATATTAGTTAAGAAAAGGTTTCCAGTGCTAATATTAATACAGAAAATTCAGTTATACATTTATATAATTTTTGTTGAGGCTCTGTTTTGTACAAATAACTAATAAACTAATTGATAGTTGATAAGTTATTTAATAGTTAATAAGTTAACTGATAATTGATAACTTATAATTGATAGATGATAGTTGATAAGTTAATTAAAATATTTTATAAAATTAGTTATTGAACTAATTGAAATTATAAAATGACATAAAAATATATATTAATAGAAATATATATAATTAAAATAATTTATATTTATTTAAAAATTAAATTATATTAATATAATTAAAATTTTTAAAATAAAAGTATAATTTCTAATATTTAATTAATTATATTTTATAAACTTATGTATTCATTTATATAATTTTTATTTTATTATTTATTATAAAATTATAATTACTTAAAATATAATTAATTATTTTTTTAAAAATTACTTAAATTTATATTACAAAAAATATGGATTGTAAATTAATAAAAAAAATAAGAATAAATTTGAAAAGAATTTTAAAAGAAGTAGCTTATAGGTTATAAGTTACTTTAAGTAACTTTTTAAATCAAAGTTTATAAATTATTTGGAATAACTTATAAGTTAGTGCAAGAAAACATCTCTACAAATTAACTTATAACTTATTGATCAAGTTAATAAGTTATAAATTAACTTATTTGTTACGTGAAACAAAGTTTAAGTGAATATTATTTTTTAAATTCACCATTATGATCTAACAGAAAATTAATTATTTCTAGTAAAAAATCATATTATTTAATTAGAAAAATGATATAATTGATAAAAATTATGTGAAAATAACACTGGGTTTTCAATGCTTACATAGCACAAAAAAAATTTATTAGTTATCGTATTAAATTTTCTAAATTAGATAAATCCTCTTATAATTATAATTATTGTATTATATTATAACAGCAGGCTGAAAAACAAATGAAAGCTCATAAAATCCCCAAACCTTTTCAACGTCTTCTTTTCCGATGCTTTGCTTTATTCCAGAAAACCAGAATACTTTTTTGAATGCAAATTGAAAACTCCCACCGCAGCCTTGTTGCCAGCTTATACAGGATCACGTTTGGGCTCGGTTATGCCTCATAAAAGAATTTAGGATAAGTAAGAATTTCAAAGGCCTGATTTTTTTTTTTTCTAAGAAAATATCCGTTCCCGTTTAATATTAAATTTGTTGTTAGAGAAATATACCATTGTTCCCCCAAATACTATAAAATTTTGAAAAATTATACTTAAAAAATAACACTGAAATGTTTTTAATATTTCTATTTCAAACAATTTTTTAAATTTATTTTTTGTGAACATTATTGCATCCACAATTTTCCATCACAATAATCTTATTTTTTTTTATTTATTCGTAATTTTACTAGTCATAACAAAATTATTATTTAAAGCCATATTTGCAAGTGTTTATGTAAAGTAATAGAAAAGAAGAAAAAAAAAAAAGATTTGTCACATCTTGAAAATTTTGTAACTTTATGGTATCATTGGTATAAAATGGTCATCACATTAATATCAGTTAAAATAAAAATTAACATATATAATAAAATGATAATATCTTTAAAAATATAAACAATTTTTACATTAATTTTAATTAATAATCAACATTATAAAATTATAATATTTTTTACGTTGATTATTAATGAATCATTGATGTTCAATAAGAATTTAAAAATTAGTTCAAAAAATGCATTTCTCACGGCGGTTGTTTAATAAAAAGAAACGTAGAAAAACCTTTTTCTATTTCCTAGATATGATTTTATTATTCAATAAACGTAATTATATAATTTAAAAGATACAATTTTTCTTTCCGATAGAAAGATCTTGAATTTCTATTTCAAACAAATATAATTATTGATTTAAATCTTAAAATGAAAAAAGATTTTTTTTCAAACAAAAACAAACTGACTAATATGTAATAATGCATATTTTTCTTGGAGAATGAAATTCTTGCATCAACAGAATTCACTGTAGATAAAATGATGATAGACAAACTGTTAACAGGACCCATTAATACAAACGATATCTCTATTTATCGTTAAGCATTTTTGAATCAGTGATCAAATGGTTACGTACCACTACTTATGTTAAAAATATAAAATTTTAACTGGCACTCTTTCTGGTATAGTAGCCTTCGATATTTTAAGAGCATTATTTCCCTCACATCATTAATTTGAATCCTGAACTTTACATATATATTATAATGTGTGGGCGCATACATACATATATATATATATATATATAAAAAGAGAAAGAGAAGGTATTTGATAAATGATTTTTGACTGATTTCATTAAATCAATTGATTGATTTATTTCAATAAATTATTTTTTATATTTGCCAATCAGGTAATTCAATCAACTGATTGATTGCCTTTAAATAAGTTGATCTTAAAATTTTGGAAAAGGTAATGTTTTAAATTATTTTATAAAATAATTATATTACTTCTAATTATTTTTTATATTTCTAACTTTATCCTTTCTATAGAAAATTATAATATTATTTTTATATAAAAATTAAATAATTATAATTATTGATTCCTTAAAAAAACTAGCAACTATAAAAATTATATTAGTTTAATTTTTAAAAAATTTAATGTATAACAATTTGTAATGATATTTTATTTATAATAAAATTTAATCTACTAAATAATATAGAAAATCTAAAATATTAAAATAAAATAATACTCAAATAACTTATAAAATATACTTATATCCTTATTTGTTATTTTACACACAAACAGTTAATTTTATCAAATATCTTTATTCAAACAATTAATACAATTAGTTAGTTAAATCAACTAATAATTAATTAAATCAGTTAATTATTACAATTATCAATATCATAATTTTAAAAAAATTAGGTGCTTTTTTGGGTCCCTCTTCAAAATTTTATTATAAATTGAAAATTATTTAAATAAAAATATAAAAAAAAATTAGGAGTCTTATATTCTTAATTAATGCCA
Source organism: Sindora glabra (assembly GCA_020226215.1). NCBI lineage: Eukaryota > Viridiplantae > Streptophyta > Magnoliopsida > Fabales > Fabaceae > Sindora > Sindora glabra. The sequence goes on along the minus strand of CM035227.1, from coordinate 46,367,311 downwards.
TTAAATACTTTTAAAGATATTGTTTAATGAGACATTGATTGTTACATCTATCTTCAAGTTTATTGTGAATTAGGTCCACCCCGAAATGTAGTTTTAAGCACAAAAATTCTCCCTTGAAAAAGGATCACAATAACCATAATTCATGTGATATTTGATAATTTTGAAAGATTTTGCCTTCTTTACAAACAACTAGGGTTTAATTCTTAGCCCTTATAACTGAGGTTTAATTCTTCGCTTTCGCACATATCTACTCGCATATTTCTTCTTTAAAAAAATGGATAAAACATAATAATATATTTTAAAATTTAATCCAACTACATTAATATTCTCCGTTTTTAAGAGTTATATATCTTTACCATCTTTAAAGTATTTTTTACTGTTATAAAATATAACAACATTAATTTTAAACTATAACTTCTTCTTTTATTTCATACATTATTACTAGAGAATATTTTTTTAATATTTTTATATATAAATATTACAATATAATTATACATAAAAAAGGAAGTATTTTTATTCTTCAAAGAAAGAATATATTTATACGTGAAAATATAGAAAAATGTACTTAAAGTCACAATGGACAAGATTAGAGAAAGGATTCTAATTTAAAAGTTTAGTGCCATAACATTTTATAATGTAATGGTAAAAATAGTATAGAGAGTAGATGTATACAATTTTTAAAAACAAGGGTCAAATATAATTAGATTAAATTTTAAAGGAGCTCAGTGTCATATCCCCTAAAAAATTATAACACCGTAATAGAGTCCAAATGGCTCCCATACACCGCTTATCCTCCATCGTTGTTGAAAGAGAATGAGGTTCCCTCCATTATTATTCTTCATTTAAGAAGCTAGAAGAAAGAGCTCCCATTCACCTACAGGTGCCCATTTGGCATCTTATTCTTGCGTCTTTGAACAGTTTTCAATTTTGGGGAAAGGTTATTTATCTTTTGGATATTTGCTTCATTAATTTATTTATATACACTCAATTTTTTGAAAAAAAAGTTACTTTCTTCCAGTCTGTGTTTTATGTTATTCTTTCTTTTCTTTTTTTTTTACAATTCTCTGCTATTACATTTTCCTATAATTCATTGGAAATTGAAATAATTATTGTTTTTATGTAAATAATAGTTAGCATAAATAAATTCAATATATTATTATGTTGCATTAAGTTGATCTGAGACTATCTTATAAATGTTCAAATTAATAAATAATTGCAATAAAAAATGTAAAACTAATTGCAATATATCAAATAAAATCTAATCGAAACGGAATATTACTTTGCAATCATTTTAAGAGGCAAAATCCAACAAGATGCAATTGCCAGATTAATTATTTTAACCAGATTTGGATGTTACATTTATTGGGAATCCATCAAGCTCATATGAAACCACTTTTGGCCAAATTCCACCCTGTAATAATAGATAGACTACGAAGGCATAATATGCTTGCTACAAAAATAAACGGGGAAAGGAACAAAACCAGAACTAACCTATATATAGAGTTGTACCTTTGACCATCCTTCCAGCTAGCTAGGTGGTGGGATTCGTAAGAAAAATCGAAATTAAGAATCAAGGTCTGCTTCTCAAAAAAATATCTGCACATGGTTATCCTAAGGAGAAATTCTGCTTTACTCCACTGGCAGGGAGAAATCTTTAATTTAGAATGAAAGCGAAAAAGAAAATAGGAATAAATCCTTAATCTAAAATGAGAGATAAATAAAATTAAGAAAATGGGTGAATCCCAAAAATGTAAGACCTACTTTATTGTAGGTATCACTTTATTTCTTTTTCTTTTCTCTAAACTAAAATTTTCTTCTTGTTGCTCAAGGGAGAAATTTTTATACTTTTTCTATTCTTATGCATCTATCATTATTAATTAATTTTATATATATTAAAAAAATAATTTAATTTATTTATGTATTACTAAATTTTATAAGATTATTCTTTATATGTAAAATTTAAAATAATTAAAAATAGAGAGAAATATAAAGAAATAAATATAAGTTGATTAATAGGGTGAAATAATAAAGTATTTATTAATGAAAAAATGATAGATTTGAAAAAAAATATTTAATATTTTATTAAAATTCTAAAGTAATAAATAAAATAAAATAAAATAAAATAATTCCTTCAAAATGTGACAGATAAAAAAGAATAGAGGAAATAATTCAAAAGGAAAAAGAAATCAAATAACCAGAAATTAATCATTAATCTAAAAGGAGAGTAAGAGAAAAATAGAGAAATAGGTGAGTTTTACAAAAGTAGGACTAAAAAGGATTAGAGGAAGTACTTCAAAAGAAAAAAGAAATCAAATAACTAGAAATTAATCATTAATCTAAAAGGAGAGTGAGAGAAAAATAGAGAAATAGGTGAGTTTTACAAAAGTAGGACTACTAATCTCATTTTTTTTATGTATTTATTTTCTCTTATCCTAAAGTAAAGATTTTTCTTCACTCTCATAGTAAGAAGAAATTTTTACTTCAGAAGGAAATAGAAAGAAATAAATAAGGAATAATCCTTAATCTAAAAAGGAAAAAAAATGTAATGTGTGAATCCCACAGGATCCACCTTGTTATGAGTTTTATTCTCTTATTAGGCATGTAAAATAAATTGTGAGTCTACAGGTTTTTCCATACTCTGAATACTACAAATTTTATATTTTGAATCCATTTTGATTGCAAGTTTGTCTACGAGCCTAAATCTTTATTTTTTAACCTTTTTTTATTCTCTAAGCATTTGATGATTTTCAATTCAACCCAACCCAATCCAATATTTAATAACTTAATATAATTTTTTAACTTTATTTAAATTACTTATCATACAAAATAAAAAAAATTCAATTGAATCCTTATAATTTATAAAAAAAAATTATTTATGCAAATTACCTGCAGTGTGGGACAAGTTGGACTTTTATTATTATTATTATTCCTATTATGAGTGGATAATTATACGAGCTAGCCAGCATATGTGCAAACTCGTCCTGTAAGTTTCACATCTATGTCTCGTATTTCATTCTCCCTTTTTTTAAAGGAAAAAGGATATTTCGTTACTCTCGGAGTGAGGTAATATGGAGAAGCTTGATAATCAATAACAAAGTGATAATTTTATTGTCTGAATCTTTACATCGTTACACCATTAATGTGTTGAGGATAATGTTTTCCATGTACTAAGAGATTTTTAGTTTCTATAAAGGTTTATTATGAAAGTTGTAATCTAGGTTACGATTATTTTGATAGAAAATAATTTTTTATAACATATCTATAAAATATAATTATAAAACATTAAAATAAAAAATTATGTATTTATATAATATTAAATATAAGAAATTTAAAAAAATAACTCTTCTATGTTAAAAAAGAATTTATTTTCTTAGACTACAATGATTCTAGGTTTTAATTTTTTTTTAAAATAAATATAAGTGACATGTCATTTCTTTATTAATATATATGTAAATAATATTTTTTTGATAAAAATACTTTTCAATAAAATAAATGAATAATATGTATATTTTCAAAATATTTACATCTTTACTAAAATTATAAGAGTGTATATTGATTAATTTTTTAAGTTATGTACCAAAACATAATCCATGTAAATAATATGTATATTTTCAAAATATTTACTTCTTTTCTTGTTTTTGTTCGAATATATATGTGATGCACAACGCTTGTAGAGAAACAACAACACACACCATTGTCAAAAGAGAAGTTGTTAGAAGTATTTTTATAAAAGAAATCTAAGCATATATAATTATATTATTGACCAGAAAATGTACGTGCTTCATATGAACAAGACTACTAGAAGATTCTATATATTCACATTGCAAAAATGAAACATAAATATTACATGGAGAAGGCTCAACACTATTTATTAAAGTTTGTTGGATAAAAATTTATCAAAATTTTGTTTGGTAAATTTTCATTTCTTAATCTAATAATAACAATTATTATTAAATTAAAGACAATTTAAGATTATATTATTGACCAGAAAATGTACGGGTTTTATATGAACAAGACCACTAGAACATTCTATATATTCCCATCGCAAAAATGAAACATGTATCTTACAATGGAGAAGGCTTAACAGTCAACACTATTTATTAAAGTTTAGGAGACAAAAATCTTCATCAAAATTTTGTTTGGTAAATTTTCATTTCTCAATCTAACACAACAATTATTATTAAATTAAAGACAAATTAAAATTCTTGAGTTTTAAAATTAAAATATATAAATTCTTTAGTAATTAAAATGTTTGAATCAAAAGTATTGTCTATCTTTTAAAATAGTTAACCTCTTGAAGTAAACCGTAAAAAGAATAAATAGTCAGTAGTACATAATATAAGTATTTTACAGAGTCAAGGTGACAACGTTAAGGGATGCAAATAAGTTAAGTGATAGTAAATATTTACATGTTCAAACTTGAATTCAGTAATATTAAATGAGTTCAAAGTGAAGTTTGAACTTGTTGAACTTAAAAAATTCAAACTTAAATTTAAATTTAAATTACAAATGAGCCTAAATAAACTTATAATAACTTAAATGAGCCTATATAGCATTAAATCCTAAATTCAAATTTTTGTTTATTATATACTGTATTATCTCTATTTATTTACAACTTAATAACATAAAATTTATATGTTATATTACTTAAATATAATATAAAAATCTATTTTATAGCTAAATTTGTTTAAACTCTAAACAATTTGAGTTGAATTATAAAAAGCTCTTAAGCTCAACTCATGCATTAATCTTGTTTAAAATTGAGTTCAAATCAAATTTCTTATGAACCAATTTTAAGTTAATCATGAGTAGTTCCACTCATTTACACTCCTAAATTTCTATATTTATATCTTCTTTTAAAATTCTTCTACTACAAATTTCTCTCCCAAAGTGAAAAAAAAAATCCCCTTCCAACACAACCTTAAAAAAAATTATGTTAAAAAGTATTTCATGTAATCTTTGTAATTTTTATATTTTATTAAATTAATTTACTTTCTTTTCAAATTTAATATATTATAATTATTTAATTTTCTATCTTCTTTTCAATAAATGAAAATTTTCTATAATTCACTAATAAATTATATTAAATATTTACCTTTAAAATTTGAAAAAAAAGATATGGCTAGAAAAATGAAATAGGAAGAGAACTAATGATATATAAATTTATATTTTTCTTTTTTGAAGAATCTATATTCTATATTTATATTCTTTTTGTATCTCAATCTATATCTTCCTTCAACTATATATATATATATATATATATATATATATATATATATATATATATATATATATCTTAAAACTCTTCCACTAAACATGTAAAATAAGGCTGGTGATTGTAGGTAATGCAAGCAGCTCGCTGTCACGAATCAATGTGAGTAGCCGAGCATAAAATGCAAGCTTATACGAGCAAACTCACATAGTTGTAAGCTTGACCACAAGCAAAAAATTAATTTTTTTAATTACTTTCTCCTTATACTTAGGCCTAATATATATATCAAAATTCAACACAATTATTTCCTAACAAACTCAATCTAATTTCTATACTTCAATCTAATTTTTTATCTAAATAATTTGATAAAAATAAAATATTAAAATATAATTTATAAATTATAAAATAAAATAATTAATAAAAATATAAAAAATACGGACAACCTGCAAGTAAGCTCACACTGCATGCGAGCCAATGCAGGTAGCCTAATATAAAACTCACATTTAATGCGAGCTTATATAGGTAAACTTGCCTGGGTAAAACTTACACGAGTTAGGATCGTATAAGCCTGCGTCGCCCATTTTATATGTCCATCTTCCACTTGCAAATTTTCCTCCTAAAATAACTTTAAAAAATAATATCACAAAGTATTTAATGAAATTTCTATAATTTTTAGATTTTATTAGATGGATTAATTTACTTTCTTTTTAAATTTAATATATTATAATTATTTAATTTTCTATTCTCTTTTAAATAAATAAAAATTTTCATGATGTACTAATAAACCATATTTAGTATTTATCTTAAAAATTTTATAATTAATATTTTAATTGAAATATATTTTACATTCTCAATGAATTATTTGTATATACCCATATTATAAATTGTTACCATACTCTTATATATTTACCTAATATTATTATAATTATAATATTCATATAAGCATATATTTTATATTTGTTACTACTTTATTTTACTAAAATTGATCTAATTTACAGTAAACCTATATTCAACTTTTATATTATAAATGTATTTTTAAAATATTTTATTTACAATAATATTTATTCACGTTTAAATTTAATAATTATTAGAATAAATTTCTCATTATATGTTAAATTATATTAAAGTTTAAATTATTAATTTTACAATTTCATTAATATTCCTATTAGTTAACATTTCAGACACATCAAATTTAAAATCATTTTTAGATAGAATATTTGTATGATATAAATTAAATCATTTTTTATTTAAATATATTTTATATTCTTAATGAATTATTTGTATATGCTCATATTATAAATTATTATAATAGTCTTGTATAATAAATTACAATGTATTTATTGGTGAAAAAAAAAAAGCAATTATTATGCTTTTAAACTAATTCTAAAATATATAGTTTTAACGGAATTGAACATCTGATCATTTAGACTTTGCTTTTTCTATTTGAATTTGCTTTTTCTATTTGAATACTAATTTTGGTATCTTATATTAAATTTTTTATAAAATTAAAGATTTTGTATAAAAAATTCAGAGAATAAAAGTAATATATGTATTTATATATACATACATTTTTATGTTTCTAATTGTATTTTTTAATTGTATAAATTATTATAATTTTTTTCTAATATTTATTTATGAAACATGAATTATATGTGTGTGTGTGTATTAATTTTAACTAAAAAAGGAATCTTGCCTGGGTACAACTAGGGAAAATAAACTCCAAACACATGATAAATTTATAGCCATTGTTTTTTTGTTAACATTATGTACATATTGTAGAGCATAACTTCTCTCAGTCAGATTTCTTCCCCCATAATCGATACTTGAGAGATTACGGTTCCTATTGTCATATTTGAGATTTTTTTTTTGGTAAATCAGATTTTTTTTAATTCAAATGAAACAAGTTTAAGCCATTTTTTATTCCATTCAATTTTAAAACGAAATGGCATCTAAAACTTAGGTAAAGGATTTCATTAAAAATTATTTATTTTTATCATGAAATGAAATTAGCTTGAATTTTTAGTTTAATTAGACAATATAAAATAGAAAAGGTAAAGCTCTAAAAATAATATTGACCATCAAGATTAACTTAAGATGGATCTAGTGATATTAAATATTTAACATTAAAATAAAGAACAAATTAAAGTGTTATAAACCCATTAAGTATTAAATTAATAATATTTGAATAAATTCTTATTTTAAGCATAAAATTTAATTAATAGTTTGAAAATTCATAATAAATTATTAAAATTTTGTATAAATTCAAAATTTTTATAATTTATTATTTACTTAATTCTTGAATAATATGATATATACTATATAACTAGTTATTATCTAAAAGAATGAAAATAATGTCAAGTTTAACTGTCCCACAAAATCTTATTTAAGTATGATTAGTTATTAAGTATATTAAATTATATAGTTGCCACTAAATTAATTCAATAAAATTTTGCTTAATTTAATATTTAGTTTAAATAAAACAAACAAATAAAATCTAATTTTAATCTAATAAATTAATCTATTTAGTTAAAAGATGAAATAATGACTTCAAACATACTCTTAGTTTAATTAATATAGCATACTAGATATGAGAATTTTAACCTACACTAACTTTTGATTGATAGTTTGACTTTGTAGCATTAAAAGTAATAATTTTAAAATGATATGTTGAAATAGTGTAGCAAAACACTTATGAAATTGGTAAAATATTAATGATATGATATTTATATTTGTAATTAAAAATTTTAATATAATTCTCTTAGCATTTCTAATGGTGCAGTGATATCTATTATTATTTTAAAAGTTTTATTCCTCTCATATCATGTTATCATGGATTCAAGCATTCAATCTTATATGTATTGAATAAATTACTACTCGTACAATTATCAAATTTTTCAATATAACTATAAATTCAATCCCATCTAAAAATAAGTAATTTAAGTAGGGTGTTTAATAGGTTATTTTATTTATTTAAGTTATAATTTGTAATTTAACACATGAAGTTACAACAATTGGGTGAGGATTAGTTTAAATTAGCATAATTATTCATTTATAAAATGTATAAATATCAAAATTAATTTTTTAATATGTTACAATATTAATTTTGTGATGATTTTAATAATTTAACATATAAGTTTATAATATTTGGTAACATTATTGTAAGGCCATGTGTTAAATTACTAAAATTATAACTTAAATAAATAAAATAACCTATTAAACATCCTACTTAAATTACTTATTTTTAGACAGGGTTGAACTTAGAATTATATTAAAAATATTTTTGGTAATTGTATAAGTGGTAATCCACTCAATATACACATAGAAAGTCAAGGGTTTGAACTCATAATGTGAGGAGAATAAAACCCCTAAAGTAATATCAAGTATTACCACATCATTAAGAATGCCAAAAGAATTATATTATAAATTTTAATTACAAATATAAGTGTTATATTATTAACTTTTTACCAATTTCATAAGTATTTTTCTATTCTATTTTAACACTTTATTTTAAAATTTTCTACTTCTAATACTATAAAGTCAAACTATCAATTAAAATTTAGTATATCTTAAATTCTCATTTATAATATCCTATATTAATCAAATTAAGAGCATATTTGAAGTCAATATTTCATTGTTGAACTAAATAAATTCATTCATTGGATTAAAATTGGATCTTATTTGTTTATTTTATTTGAACTAAATATTAAGTTAGGCAAAATTTTATTGAATTAATTTAGTGGCAACTACCTAACTTAATACATAAAATAACTAATCATACTTGAATAAGATTTTGTAGGACAGATAAACTTGACATTATTTTTATTTTTTTAGATAATAATTAGTTATACAATATATATATATATATATATATATATATATATATATATATATATATATATATATATATGTATGTATGTATGTATCATATTATTCAAGAATCAAGTAACTATAAATCAATAAAATTTTTGAATTTATATAAAATTTTAATAATTTATTATGAATTTTCAAACTATTAATTAAATTTTATGCTTAAAATAAGAATTTGTTCAAATATTATTAATTTAATACTTAATGGCTTTATAATACTTTAAATTGTACTTAATTTTAATCTTAAATGTTTTAATATTACTGGATCCATCTTAAGTTAATCTTGATGATCAATATTATTTTTAGAGCTTTACTTTTTCTATTTTATATTATCAAATTAAACCAAAAATTCAAGTTAATTTTATTACATGGTAAAAATAAATAATTTTTAATAAAATCCTTTAGCTAACTTTTAGATGTAATTTCATTTTAAAATTGAATAGAATAAAATAATGGCTTAAACTTGTTTTATTTGAATTAAAAACTATTTGATTTACTAAAAAAATCTTATATCTAACAATAAGAATCGTACTCTCTCAAACATTGAGTTGTAATCTCTCAAGCATTTATTGCAAGGGATAAAATTTGACTGAGAGAAGTAATACTTTACAATGCGTACATAATACTAACAAAAAGAAAAAACAATGGCTAGAAATTTGCCATGTGTTTGGAGTTTATCTTCCCCAATTGCACCTAAAGTATGGAAGTCCTGCCATTTGGATTGTTTCTTACAACAAGAGTTATAGTTAATAGCTTATCCACTGTTTATTACATTTTAATATATCTCCATTGTTTCACCTAAGTGTTTTACTTTCATTTGCTATTTTTCTTTCCATTCATACAACAAAATGCACAATGTAAATAAAAATCTTCAACTACTGGCTTCTTTATTACATCTTCACTTCCTATCAATCTACAATAGAAAAGGAGAGAGAGAATATGTTAGGCGCTAACTCATTTGAACGATAATCATAAAATAAAGAGACAATTTCTATTTCTCTTCTTCTTATTTCTTATTAATTTTTAATTAAAAATTCTAAAAAACTTTTCTATTTCATCATTATAAAAATTCTGCTAACAACCAAAAGCTTTGATATCTACGATTGACCCTATGCACCAATGATAGCTCCTTACACATCTAGGTCCAGGTGGTTTTTTCATCTATTACTGTTCAAAAATTATGAATTAAATTAGTGCTTGAGATATTTAATCCTTATAATTATTATTTTTAACTTCATTAATTTAGAAGAATAGAAGATTCTTCTTCAACATTAGATGAAAATATATATTTAACTAATTGGAAGCCTCATATTAGGACGGAATTCAATAATATGGAAGAAGCTTAGAGATTTTGATGCAACTAAAATGCAAAATTTAATTTTGGTGTTGAAAAACAATGGATCAATAAGAGTGAAAACTTGGAAACATTATTTCATTTGGATTTGTATGCTATAAGGAAAGTTTATGTAAAGAAGATAAAAAAAGATTATTTAGCAACCAATCACAAAGCAAAAATAAAGACTAATTATTCTGTAAGAATTGGATTCTTATGCATTAAAAACATTAATATATATATCTATAGAGAGAGAGAGAGAAAGTAAACAATTTTGTTGCTAAACATAATCATCATTTGTTTCTAATGGAAACTACTTAATTTGGCATGCCAAATAAAAGTGTCTTAAGTGCAAGCTTATGAAATTGATATAGTTGATGATTCAAGAATCAAGCAAAAAGCTTCATTTGAATTGATCAACAAGCAAGTTTACAAAAGAGCTAATCTTGGTCACACATGTTTGGATTAGAAAAATTATATTTAGAATAAAAGGTTGCAAAACTTAGTGTATAGAAAGGTAAGTGGCTTATTATGATATTTTCAACAAGAATCATTGGAGAATCCTTTATTTTATTATGCATTACAATTGGATATAGAAGAACAAATCACAAACATATTTTAAACAAATGCAAGGATGATAATTGATTATGCTCATTTTGGTAATGTGATTACTCTTGACACTACATATAATGCAAATAGTGCATATAAGCCTCTTACTATATTTGCAAAATTTAATTATTTTAGGGGTTGTAATTCTTAGAGCTACCTTCCCTTACAATGTGACAATTGAGTCTTTTAAATGGTTATTTAAAACATTTTTATAGGCATATAAGAAAAGAAGCCTATTATTTTTATTGATTAACACTATACTATGGCTAAAGCTTTACTTAAAGTAGTGCCTAAAACTTAGCATGGATTATGCACTTGGCATTTGATACAAACTAACATAAAATACCTTGGAAATATAATGAAAGATGACTTTAATTACTTAAAAGACCTAAAGGCATGCATTTACCAATATGAAGAAAAACATGTTTTTCAAATAGCATAGGATAAGTTGATTGCAAATTTCAATGTTCAAGATAATCGATGGGTACATAGCCTATATAAAATCAAAGAGAAATAGGCAAAATGTTATATGAAAAATGATTTCACAATAAGCATGCAAAGCATATAATTAAGTGATAATTTAGGCAAAAAGTACCAAGGTTGATGTGGGAGAATTCACCTTTATTACAATAGATTGCACAAATTTATACTTTTGAATTTTTTAATTTTTTTCAAAACAAGTATGATTTATCATGCAGCATGTATAAAGCGTTGAAATGAAGGTGAAATATTGTATAACTATGTGGTATGTATGGTCAACAAGAATAAAGAATTCAAAGTCAAATTTTATGCTTCCAATAATAAGATCTCTTGTAAATGTAGAAAATTTGAGAATTTTAGAATTTTATGTTGTCATGCTATAAAGATAGCCAATATATTTTGAAGAGATGGATAAGGGAAGCTAAAAATATATATGTGTAAGATTTAAGAAAGAAGAATGTTCAAGAAGATAAAAATATCAATTGCATTCAACATTATTAGCTTCTTTGTTAAAAAATGATAAGGATTATAACTAAAGCATTTGATTGTAAGGAAGCATATATTTTGGTAAACAAGGTTATTGATGGGATAAGCAATCAAGTTGACAATATTTGTAAGAGACATTTAGGGTTGGAAGATAATATTAATGATGCTTCACCATTTATTCCAAATACAAGTGAAAGTATGATGCTTGACAAAAAAAATTTTCAAAATGTCAAAAGTATCAAAAAGAAAGATGCAATAAGAAAAAGTAGACATCCAAAAGTTAGGTGGAGAAATAACCTAAGAGAAAGAAAGTGTCTCATTATGGCAATGCTTTACAAAGACACCAAGTTAAGGTATAAATATAATAACTAAATATTTACTCGAACATATGACTTATTTACTAAATTTATGAAGCTACATTTCTAATTATTTTTCATAGGAAACTCAAGCTTCTTTTTATATACATGACATTCTAAGTGTAAAAGAGGCTTGTCATTCATCTACTCAAGGGCCAAATGAGATTTCAAATGATATTGTATCTTATTAAGTATTAAATCCTCTCAATAATATAACAAATTTTAGTAGTCATGACTCTCAATTTTAGGTAATGTATTATCTTATTTATTCTTAATTACAATGTTATCACAATTCTTTGACAAAGTAATTTTTTCATTACAAAAATTTATAAGTTCTGAAATGATACATATGGAACTTCAAATTTACTTTACTATTGTTGTAAGTGGCATTAAAAATTGAAAATTATATTGCAATTTGAACAACTTTTATTATGTATGAAAATTATTAAGGCATTGAGCTTTATATGATTTATGGACTTATTTTATAAGATTACAAGTGCTAGTTTTTCACAACAAGATGGATGCATTGGTTTGGTTGTTGGACTATCTTTCAATTATGTTAGTTACAAGTAATTTGTAATGTATTTTTGTCATAGCGTTTTTTGGTTAGTTGAAAAGCTTGACTCTGTATATATTTGATATATATGTTCTTACATGTAGCTACTAATTTAATAATTACTCATCCTATTCAAACAATTCATCTAACACCTACCATGTATGTTCATAGTTTTGCTCAAGTGCCCTAATCCATGACTATTACTCAAACTAATTCAACTTTAGAATAAAAAAACAACTAGAAACATATAATAGTAGAGTGATGCCAATAAATTTCATAGTAAATGTGCATTCAAACCTAAAAATTCTAAGATTGAAGATGATCACAAGATTGTAATTACTTTAATGAATCTAAGATTTTTGTTAAAAATCTTGCATTTTTGCCTAATTCTAATCACTCTGATGATTTTGTTGTTTCTAAAAAATAGGACTAGTTGCATTCTACAATCTCATTGTTTTGCAAGATTGAAGAAGAAAGCTACCTTTAACATTTGCAAAGAAAGAAAGTAAAAAAATTAAAAATAAAAGAAATTTATTTAGCAAAATGGAGAGTTTCAATCAATAATGCAAATTTATCGACAAAAATTGAACATCTGATACTATATAATGGGAGCTCTCCTAATGGAAGGGAATCCAAACCCAATAAGAATGTAAATTATCTCAAAGTGCATATATATTTAGTTATTTATAGGTTAAATTGTGATTCTCAAGCTCATAAAGAGTATAGCTTATACACGTAATTAGAAGGCTGCAAAATTATTGCCTTTGCATAGTTTACTTAAATGGAATGTATATCAAAATTGTTAGCATGATTTTATTTGTAAGAGAATTAGCTAATGGATAATGATAAAGTTAGGATCTAAAGGATAATAAGGGCACCAAAATATATAATTAAAACTTTTTATATTATTTTAATTAATAAATAAATTTAAATTATAATACATTTCAAATTATAGACATTATAATTATATAAAAAATATATTTATATTGTATAATTATCTCAAATGTAATTTTATATCTTAAAATCATTGTATAGTCAATTCATTCACTACAATAAAATCACCAATTAGTGATAGATTGAAAGCTATCAATCACGATTCATGATTGAATTAGTAATGGATTGTTGTATTCATCACTAAAGTTATAATCATGACGACTTGCAATTGATAACCATGTAGCAAATTAATAAGGAAATCCATCAATAATTTCATTAGTAATTATTCTTACTCATCAATAGAATATTTCATCACTAATTTTAGATTCATTGGTAAATACATCACTAAATTGAGAATTTCTAAAAAATTAAAGGGATTGTTATCCAAAAATCCATCACTAATATGAAATATAAAGTTAAAACTAAAACTAACTTAACTAAAATTAAAATTAAAACAAATACTAAACCTAATTTAAAGCTAACACTAATTTTAAATTCTTATTGTTTTTCTTTACATAGTACTAAAATTAACTTAAAACTATAATTAAAACTAACTTAACTAAAGCTAAAACTAAATCTAAATCTAAAATTTAAACTACCTTAAGTTAAATGAAGTTAAAGCTAATGCTAATTTTAAAATAAAATTACTAATTTCATTCTTAAAATTATAAATTATTAACAAAATAGTCTCCAAATTATATTAAATGATTAATTTTGTCTCTAAATAATGGCTTATATAAATAATTTTATCCCTCCATATAGATTCATGTAGGAGATTCTATCCTTTAATATCTGTACAAAATGATAAAATTAGATATACAAACCATTATTTAAGGGTAGAATTGTTCTATTTAATATAATTTAAGGACCATTTTGTTAATTTTAAGCACAAAATTAGTTATTTTGTCCTAATTTTAAATTCTTATTTCTTTCCTAACTTAAAACTAAGGGTAAAAGACTATTTGGTTTAGAGTAATTAGAAAAGGGAAAACATTTGTATGTGTTTAACTCAGAAAAATCTTAATTTCTTTCCTCATTTTTTTCTCAATAAGATTACCCCAAATGAGATAATAATAATTCCTCTTAATTTCTTAGAGAATTCAAATTCCTCAATCTAGGTTTTGGATTTAACTTTTCTGATAATAATAATAGTAATAATTTATTATAAAATGATAATAAATAGCGATAAAATTAAAATTGAATATAATGATAATAAAAATAATTATATTAATAAATAAAAAATAAAATATTAATAATGATGATAATTATATTAATAACAAAGTAATAATAAATAATAAAATAATAATTATAATAATAAATAGTTAGTAATTTTAATAAAATAAAATTTCTAAAAATTAATATTGATAAGACAAACATATACCCAAAAGGAGTTAACTAGTATTTTTAAAATTTAAGCACATTAGTTTTAAAAATAACTTGCTTTTTCATAATCCACAAAAAGTAACAAGAATAAAGATATGAAAGATCGAGTAAATAATAACTAATGATAAAGTAATAAAGTGTACAGATTAAAGAGTAAGGGAAAGAAAAGATAGCACTAGTGTATAGTAGTTTGATTATCTAAAGAAAAAATCATTCTTTTAAGTCTATTCTATTCTCCCAATATCAAAGCTAATCTTCGTAGTTATCCATTAATACTTTTTCCTTATACAAAACCTAACACACTTTACCACTTAATCTTTCAAAAACTTAAGTAATCCCACTTTAGCATTTAAAGATTTTCTTCTTGTAACCTAGTTATAAGATATCTATAAGTATTTTTCTCATACTTCACCCTAATTAGTGAATATTTAGATAGGTAAAGTTTGTCTCTTGAAAAGATTACAAAGGTTTATACATTTTAATAGTGTAGATTTGCAAGTTTAAATTCAGGTAAGAAGATTACAAAAGATAGAAAGAATTCTAAAGAGAGAAAGCCTTCTAGAAAAAATAAAAAATGCTTATGTGTCTTACTAATATGGTGAGGCCCATTATTTATAGTGGAAGATGCAAAACAAGTTATTAGAAATATCATAGTTCCCAATGGCAACTTTGCCCTTAAGACTTCTTTATCTTACTTTTTAGTCTTTTTCCTTACTTACTCATTGAGAATATAATTGATACGTTACTTTCAAAGTTAGGACATGTTGAATGGCAATACTTGTCTTTTTTTTTACTACCTTAAAAGGTCATTTTTACTGTATACTTTAAAAGTACAATTTGCTTGCTTTTTCCAAAACATTTAAATTTTTCCAAAAGTTGTCATTATTAAGTATAGTATTTTTGCTTCTTCTTTCCAATTTGATCACATGATAAAGTTTATCTTCTATAAGTTAGCAGTCAAAAGAGTAACTTGTCAATTCAGACTCTATAGAAATAGTACAGCTAGAAAGCAAAAATAAATTAGACATAATAAATGATTTTTTAACTTTTGATAGTAAAAGAGCATACTTTTATTGATATAGTAAGAAATTTTTCATATTAAATCAAATCCTTTCTAAACATAGCAAATAAACTTTTAAAATTAGCTGGAAAATAGATTTGACCATTCTTTCATCAAAACAAAGAGCAATTTAGACTATTTTCAAAATAAATCAATAAAGTATGTAGTCCAATACATTTCTATACATTAATATTCCATCTTTGCACTTAGTAAATTTATGCATTTAAATATATCATCATCAAAACCAAATTATATACTTATTTAAGACATAAAAGGGTCCCACCTTTTACAAATACTGATATGATAATAAAAAAATAATTATTATGAAATATTAAATATAATAAAATAATTAAAGTAAAAAAGATAATAATAATAATAATAAAATATTAATAATTAACAATGTTAAATAATAAATAATTATAAAAAATAATAATAATTAATAATAAAAAATGATAAATGATAACAATACATAATAATTATAAATAATAAAATAAATTTTAATAATAGTAAAATAATAAGATAATAAATATAATATTAAATAAAATAATTATTTTGATTTGATAGTAATAAAAAATAAGTTAATTTTCCTTTAGTGTACCAATTGTTAACAAAATGAATCAAAGGAATTTGATTCTCTTTCTTATTTGAACTAAACAATGCAGGTAATCATTAAATATTCATTTTCTTTCTCCTTACTTCCTTTATTGATTTATTTTCCTTTCCCTACTTGAACCAAACAGTTCCTAAATTAAATCTAATACTAATTCTAATTCATATTTCTTTTCTTACTTTAAACTACACTAATACTTAAACTAAATTAAAACTAATACTAGAACTAATTTAATTAAAACTAAAAATAATATAAAATTAACATTGCTTTCAAGCTCCTATTTCCTTTCTAATTCAAAATTAAGGCAAAGTTAAATTTAACACTAATTTCAATTCATATTTTTTTCCTAACCTAAAACTAAGATAATAGTAAAACTAACTTAAAACTAATACAACAACTAACTTGAAGCTAATATTAATTTCAAATTCTTATTGCTATCCTATGTTAAAACTAATTTAAAACAAAAAATAAAAAATAAAAAACCTCAAACAGTTCATATGAATCAATAAAAACAATTGAAATTAATTAACAAATTAGTACATTATCTATCAATGCATATTAATTTCACTTTCAAATCATCATATTCTAATTTTAATTAACCAAAAAAGCTAAAATTAAAAAACCTCAAGTAATTCATATAAAGCAGCAAAACAACTACTCCATCCATCTCTTATTATTTATCACATTTTTCAAAAAAATTGTTCATTTTTATCACTCATTTTAAAAATCTAACAAAGTATTAAATATGTTTTTCTTTCAATTTTACCTTTCCTTTCTATTAATAAATGTTTTATTATTCTACACTTTCATCTTAGAATATGTCTACAAATTTATTATATCTTCCTCTCTCTCTATTTTTAATTTTGTTATTTGTGTATAAAATGTGAGAAAAAATGAGACTTATGTGTTCATTTAAATCTAATCACAAATTTCAAATAAAGAGAAAAATAAGCATCAAACAAATTTTGATTTTGAATAAAAGAGTAGTTTTGGAAAGTTCACCAAAGATAAATAAACTAAACTACTTTCATAATCTCTATAAAATCGGTTAAGTGTAATAAATAATAAAAGAAAAAGGAAGTAAAATTAATCTACAAATTAGCACATTATCCATCAATGGTTATCAATCTTACGTTTAAATAATTATATCCTAATTTCAATCAAAATATAAAAATAAAAAATCTCAAACAATTTAGATGAATCAACAAAATAACTAAAATTAGTAAATAATTTAGTACATTATCCATTAATAGCTATCAATTTCTCTTTCAAATTATCAAATCCTAATTTTAATCAAAAAGAAAAAAACCTAAAAATCTAAAATTCTAGAGCCAAATTGGAAAAACTCGCCAATTAAAAGCAAACAAGAATGTGCAATGAATTTGCTGGTGTAGCGAAAGGCAATGCCAACAAGCAAAGAGGTCATCAAAGCTCAATAATGGTGTGGTGGCAGTGTGCATAGGCAAAAGAGAGAGGAAGGAGAAGAAAAAATAAGAAATAGAGGGTTAATATCATAACTTGAATACATTTTTAGGTTAGCAATAGATAAATCTATTACTAAGTCCTTTTAATGAAACTATAAGTCCTATTAGACATATAAAAAATTATGAATATACAAAGATTTATAAAAAAATTTAATAATTTGAATAAAAAATTAAAAATAATTAAAATTATTTAAAAAGTAATTAAGAATATTGTCTCATATATATATTGAAACTACAATTAATATTAAAAATTGTATAAATTGAAGTTACAATTATAAAATATTTTAGATTTTCTTAACAAATATTAATGGTTAAGTTTTAGTATATAAAAATTGGATTTATAATTGAGCTCAAAAATCAAATTAAATCCTAACATTAAAATTATATAAAGCTAGAAAAATTATTTTAATATATAAATAAAACAACTAAGTCTTCATAAGATATATATTTTTTCCATTACATTTAATTGAATGTTTTTGTTAATTTTAAATTTTAAATCTCTTAATCAAATATCAATAGCATATATTTACAAAAATAAATTATTTAAATAATTTTAGGGAATTATGTAAAATTAAGATAATTTTTTTTGTAAAATTAGTGGTTATCAATAATTATGAATACTTGTAATTTATGTGATTTGGAAGAGGATTTAATGTGATTAAAGAAAAATTGAATAAAATATTTAATGTAATTAGAAAAGAAGATTTATTTAAATAAGATATTTAATTTGAGACATAAAATCACACTTGGAAAAGAAGTAGATGATTAAGGTAAGTGGATAATATATAAACTGTAGTAATTGAGTTGAGACTTCAGCCCGAAATTAAATTGAATTTATAATTTATAATTTATAATTTATAATTTTAGGAATTTTAAGTGCTTAATCAAATATCAAAAATAAATTGTTGAAGTATTTTAGAACATTAAACAAATAAAGGTGAAAAATTATGGATAATAAAATATTAACAAAATTAATCGCCAATAATAATTACAACTAAAAATGGAATTTCACTGATGCAAGTGATGAGACAGATATAAATAAAATATTTTATGTAGTTAGAGAAAAAATTTGAATAAAATATAGAATATCATTAGAAAGAAAGACAATTTAAAAAACGAATGAAATTCAACAAAAATTACAAAAAAATGACAAATATTTTATAAATGGAAATAAAGGATAAAAGTTAAAGAACCGACGAAGTAATAGGCAAAATTTTGGCAAATCGGATTCTCTAAATTAAATTACAAGATGTACTATAAAATGTAAAATGAGATTTCATAATTTTTAATATGAAAATTAAGGGAATGAATATTAGTAAATTTGAAAATTAATTTTTTAATTAGTTGTTATTTATTTAATTATGAATCATTGATCTTTTCATTAAAAATTGAGATATCTTTGTTTATCTTTGATATTATACTTTAAAAGAATCAAATCCTTTTAAAAAAAGTGAAATCATATTTTAAAAATGAAATAGTTACATAGATAATAAAAAGGGATAAAAATGTAATAAGTGGGTGAAAAGAAAAGAAATAATATGTGAATTATAAAGTAATATAAAAATTTTAACAAAATAAAGTCTTAGAAATCAGAAAAATAAAAATAAAAAAACATATAATTGAAATGGAGGAGTCCGGTGTGCACTGGAAAAGGGAGAAAGTAAAATTGAAAAAAAAAAAAAAAAGTGGGGTTGGTGGAGGGGGAAACAGAAATGATTTTGAGTTGGACGGGAAAGAAAGAAAAATTAATGGTCGGAGAAAAATTACGGTGATGACACGTGGTAAAAAAGTGGAATGGTGACACTTGGACCTCGCGCGCACGGCTCTTGTAACAACATCGCTAATTAATAAAATATTTTATCATTGAGAAAAAAAAATCTTCAAAATTTGGATGAGAAGTTTGTCACTAATATTTGTTGCGATAAAATTAGCAGCAACTTATAATATGTATGTCATTAAATTCAAAATTCATTATCAACTATTTTTGAGGACTACAGATTCACTTATTGATCAACAATCCATCACTAAATTTTACAGCTAAATACAATTTTTTTAGTGATTATCAAACATGTTAAATATATCTTTCTCAATATATATAATTAAGTAGTCATTAATTGATTCTTCACGATGTTTATTAAGACAATATTATTTTACAATTATTATAATTACATGTTTATTTGGTCCTTCTTAATTTTTATTTAAAAAGAATAAAAATCTACACAATTAAACTTATTAGATTCCATTAATTTTGAATATATTTATTATATTTATTATTCATAGTTAATATTTTTTTCAATAATCATAACAGGATAAATAGAAAAAAAAAGATGTAACCAAATCCAATAATAGTAGAAAAATAATTAATATGATTCAATATTGCAGTATAAAACTTGAAATTTAGTGGAGATATTTTAAATTATATATATATATGATAACTTAAAAAAATTTAAGAAATTGAATGAGGATATACACTTTTTTGAACTATATGTGACTCCACTATTATTAATGACCCATTAGGCCTAAGTGCTATTGAATTTGTTGGAATTAGATTTGAAACAAGTTAAGTGTTGAGTTATTTACGGGAAGTTTAGTTCACAAAATCTTATATTATTGGAAAAGTATATATTTTTGGAAATGTAATTTTCAAGTATATAATTCTTGAAAATGTAATATTTTTATATTTGATTTAAAATATATATTCCTAGAAATATTTTTTTACCTTGCCAAATATATTATATTCCCATGTTTGATTCACACTTTATATTTTTAGAAATTTTATTTCTTTTTCAAAAAACATCCTTATTAATTTTTTTTTATAAATTATAAATTTAATTAAAAATATATGAATAAAAACTTTTAAAAATTTAATAAATTAATAATTTGAATTCTATTAGTCATACTACAAAGTCTTAGTTTTATTTTATAATTTTTAATTAAATCTATAAAGTCTTCAAAAGACTTACTAAATTAATAACTTGAATTTTATTATATTTAATTAAAAATATAAGTTAAAAGTGAAAGATGAAAATGAAAAATTAATAATTTGAATTCTACTATATTTAATTAAAAATATTTATTAGACTTAATAAATTATAATAAATTATAGATTTAATTTAAAATATATGATCTTAGTTTTATATTTTGAATTCTTCAGTATCAATATTTTTAATTTATTAAGTCTTCAAAAGTGATATACTTTAAATTCTATTAGATTTAATTAAAAATATTTATTAGACTTAATAAATTGCAATAAATTATAGATTTAATATATGATCTTAGTTTTATTTTCATAATCATTACATCATAGCCGTACTATAAAAATTCTATTCCATTTTTTATAGTAAATTAAATATCAGCCCATACATAATATTTAATAGGGGCTTAGTTACTAGTAATAAAATATAATAAGGAATGAAAAATGTTATTTCAAATTAATTTGTTAGTTTTGTTAATGCTTGCATCAGACAGGAAAGCAAATATTTAGGGAATATGATTAAACGCAGATAGCATAGCAATAAAACGGCAAAAAGTATAAACCCAGCCAATTTCTAATTTATTTAGTGACGACCAAACGGCTTAATACGTACTGTAATTTTTAATTAAATCTATAAAGTCTTCAAAAGACTTAATAAATTAATAATTGAATTCTATTAGATTTAATTAAAAATATAAGTTAAAAATGAAAAATAAAAATTAAAAATTTTCAAACTAAATTAGAATTGAAATATACAAATTACTTTTTTTTTACTTATTTAGTGTAATTATACTTGTTATTATAAAAAAATTAAAAATGAGAAATATAAGTTAAAATTAAAAAATAAAAATAAAAATTTTTTAGAATAAATTAGGGTATAAAAGAATGAGGGTAAAATTATTCTTTTACTTTAATATCAATATTCCCATAAGACGAAAATCTAAGATACCTATCTCTACCCTCCCCTCCCCTCATGGAAATATTTATAGAGAAGGTTGAGCTCTAAAATATTTTTAGAAATGTTACATTTCTTTGAAATTTAAACCAAATATAAAAATATAACATTCTCATAAAATATTTTTAAAAATATAAAAAATATTCCGTGAAATAAACACTTCCTTAAATCTATTTAGGATGGGAATTGAGCTCTTTTAAATTGTAATATATATTTTTAAGAGTAAAATAAAATACTACAATTCTTGATGAAAAATTAAAAGAATAAATAATTATAAATTTAAAAATTATTTTTTAATCAATTATTATTTATTTAATTCTAAATCTTTAATTTTCTCTTCAAGAATTGTGATTGTCTCACTAAAGTGCATTTTATAATTAAGAAAAATAAGATCCTTCAAGATGGTATCAACATGTGACCCTACATACCTCTTCATCCTTTTTAACAGTTGCATGCGTATATAATTTCTTTGCCAAGGAAAAATTGTCATGTTCTTGATAAATTTCATGGCCAAAGAAGGTTTGTCATCTCATTTTGGCCAAGAAAAATCATCATATTTATCCTTTTCTTGGGTATCGATGCTTGTGCCAATCCACGCTATATCCATAGACACGGTAACACGCAGAGATTTACACAGCAACCCCCGTACAGTGAAGAGGCAATTCAAATCATTTGATGAAATAATCGAACCATCCGATATATATGGTAGGAACATTGAAGTGAAAGAAAACGAACAATTGTGTAATTATGTGAGGAATCACTTCACGAGCAAGAATTGTCACTTTCACAATTTAATATGTTGCTGTCTTGCTACAGTGTTGATGTTGGGTTTCACTCAAATTGAAATTGTGCATGACGAATTCCCGTGACGCGCCTTAATCTTAACCGGAGGAAGAAAACAAAGACTAGAAGTTCAATTATTTTGGTCTTGTAAGGTATAATATTCATGCGATGTTCTATGCTAAAGTGCATTTTTTTAATTGGTTTGCGTTTGTGTTAACCTCATCTAAAATCTGTTCAAATTTGGTTTGAGTTACCAATGGGCAACTGATACTTATAGATACCCTTCAACATATCTAATTTTGAGTATACCCAAATAATCTATTCATTAATGTTAATAATTATTCATTATTTATTCATTTTAATATTTTTCTATTTAATAATTAAAATAAATATTTGACGAAACAGTAGTCCATTCTTGAATTCATTGAATGCGCATAAAATTTGTGAGTTGAAACAATTTCTATTAAAAGCGGATTAAAATAACTTAAAAATGTGAAATAATGGATTTATTTGATTTCTAGGTATGAATTGTACTTGACAAAATTTGGCTTCAATTTTCCTTTTGCTGTAGAATGAATTATAAAATTTTAATTAAAATTCGCTACAATCCATTTTTTTTTCCTTTTTGCTAAGAAATGTGCAATTTTATTGCAACTTATTTATAAAATACAGGAAGTCAACCCATAAACATAACAAAGCTATCCAACATAAGTGGAAGCTAAGAAAGGTGGTTAGTGCCACTCTTAATGGAATGGCTAACCCACTTAGCCGTGTTATGAGCTACAATATTACAAGAGCGTGGGCAATCTAGGTCACTAAGAAATAGGTTTGCAACAATTTCAAAGTTGGTTTAACTTTCCAAAAACATTCAATTAAACCCTGACGTGCTTTCACAGCAGTCTTACAATCACTTTCAATTTACAGGGACCGATCTGAAAATTTGAAAGAAATAAGGATAGATTTATGGATTGCTAATATAAAGGGGACACGCATTCGTAGTTCTCATGCCAGACGTCAAGGATACAACGGTCAAGATCTTGCG
This sequence comes from Sindora glabra, assembly GCA_020226215.1. Classification (NCBI taxonomy): domain Eukaryota; kingdom Viridiplantae; phylum Streptophyta; class Magnoliopsida; order Fabales; family Fabaceae; genus Sindora; species Sindora glabra. The sequence goes on along the minus strand of CM035227.1, from coordinate 46,343,188 downwards.
CAATTGCCGCTACCGAAGCGAAGCCATGGACCCAACGAAGCATCAACATTAAATTTAATGACATTTGATGGGGGCGAGCCTTCCATTTTGGGCTAAATCTCCTTAGTCGGCCGAATCAACATGACCCAAGACGGCAACCCAGTTTCTTTGACCCGGTTCTATATGGACACCCAAACCAGTAACAATCCCGCCTTCCGCCATTCGCACGATTCTACATTTCTCCATCTATTACTCCCTTTCAACCGCGACAACCAGGGCTTCAGTGTGAGGTTGTAGTCTACCATGAACAATGGTGTTGCAAGCTTCCCAAAGGCATTTGATGATGACGACTGCGAATATAAAGATGTCACGGCACAGTGCTTCGTCTTGCGACCTGCCCAGCCGCGTCGAGCCATGAAAGATCGCATCCATAACCTCCATTACAGCGGCCGAATGGAGTTCTTCAATTCTCATATTCCATAACTGTAAACCAAATGAAGTGTGTGAGCGAACACCTCTCAAGAATGTGCAATTCTGTCTCTGAAGCAGCAAAGCGCGAAGGAAACCCATTCCTAGTGAAGATCACAATTCGAGTTAGCAATGGCAGAACCCCGCTTAAGAACCGCCACAGCAACATCTTGTATTGATTTTGCAAAGGAGAGTTCCACAGGCATGTCCACATCAGGACGGGAGGCTGTGAACTTTTGTTATTATAGATAGTAAAGAGATATGCAAACTTTATGGTGAAATTTCCCAATGTATTTAAGCCCCAAATTACTTCGTTGTTAAAATTCTTTTTTTTTTTTTTGTTTAGCCATCCGGTATCTAGCAAACCTCATTAGGCCGCTGACTAATCTAGATTTGAGCTAAGTCGTTACAATTCTATCTAAGCTGGATATTTAATATTTTAAATACATCATTATTGGAGAATAATTGCCTAATTAAGCCTACATTCCAACTTGATATAAAAAATATTTATTATATTATTTCCTCCTATTTCATGTTTTATGCTACACATGCTTAATTTTCATAGAATTGACCTTATTTTACAAGGCAAGATTGATTTTACAATATTTTGAATTTATTTAGATAATATTAAATTTTGACATTGTTTCTGTTTTTAGCTATATCTTATGTTTTGAATGTCAGATGTGGATAATCTTTATATCATTAAAAAACTTAAATAAAAATCTACATTTTGGTGTTTTGTTCAAAGTTTAGTTTAAACTCCTTGAAGATCTTATTTAACCAAGAAACTAAAGTCTAGTTTCTATCCTAACTGAACCAACTTTGATTTTTGGACCATACTTAGAGCTACAGAAGTTCAATTAAGATAAAACTAGTGTCCAAATCTTCTTAAGACCTAACTCTATAATTTTTATATTTATGATTTATTGAAATTGTTTAATTTTGGTGGTCCTACATTGAGTAAAAATTAGACCTACAAGATTTTACTATTGTAACTTTTAAAATTAATTGCTTTGTAAAAATAAGTTCTAAATTTCTAAAAATGAAGAAGACCCTATTCTTGTAATCTTAAGAAACATAGAATTCAGGTCCACTAAGGATTTAGAATAATTAAGTCAAATATAAAAGCAAGATCATGGATTAGAGATCATACTTTTTGACATTACACAGAATTTAGTAATACAATTTTCTCTTTTCTTCTAGTTTTCTTGTCTTTTATCAATGGAGGGCTAAATTTTTAAAGTTGATTTAAGAACTTTAAGGCTCTTCTCTTCTGGATTATGAAATACTAATTTGTGATGTTAACTTTTCCTAATTAATTTTCCTCTTCTCCTAATTCTTTGTACTAATTTCTTGAAATTGCATATGTTGAATGTTGATTTCATATAATTAGTGTTCATTCTTATGATTTCTGATCTTCTGTTGTTTTGATGTTGAATTGTGATTGGTTAATTATAGTTTTACACATAGGAATAGAGGGTTGAGAGATTAATTTGAAAGTTTTTAATTTAATTTTTTAATTCAACTAAATTCTACTTTTAAATCAATTTCAATTTAGTTTAAGGATTATAATGATTGCTTAATTTAGCTAATCTTAATTAATCAAATCCTTGATGGCTATCTAGTGTAAGGTTCATGAATTATTGCAAGGATTCTAAATAATTCAAAGTTAAAAAGTTAATTAAGTGATCTATGATTAATCCAAAATAAGAGCTAGCAAATCTTTGAATTAAGTGTTTCATTACATTGGTTTACTTTCTTACTATTTTACTTTATATTTTGCTTTGTTTAATATATTTATTTCAAATTTAAATCACAAATCCCCCCCCCAATTTTGGATTTGATTTAATATTGCATTTTGTAGATAGCATTCTATTTTTTGCATATTATTGCATTTTGTGTTGCATCCTACCTCATATTTTGTTTAGTTCTATTTGCGTTCATTCTTAGTGTTTCTAGTGCATAAATAAATTAAACAATTTTGTAATTATTATTAATAAGTCAATTTTAAAAAAATTAAAGGATGACTAAGGTTATAACCTGATTTAACATCCTATATTACATTATTTTTAGCAAATTAGTATAATCTTATTTTAATGTAATGCAACCTATTACACCTCCATTAATTTAGATACTAATGGCTCATAAGAAGAGGTAAATGTTAGATTTAATTGAGGCTTAAAATTGATACATAGGCACCCATGGATCACTAAAAGCATGAACCAATTTCCAATAGCCAATTAAAAAATATTTATCATTAACAATTATTCCTTTGGCTTCTTGAATTCCTTACCACTCCTAAGACCTTTTTATATTGTAGAGCTACAACCAATTTACTAATTTAATATATTCATAGTTATAACTTGATCATATTAAAAAAAAGATTATTAAGATAAAAGCTAACAAGAATGACCATTATGAAGTCAATAATAATGCTATAAAAATTAAATAATATAAAACTAAATAACAATTGTAAAAATATAAGTAAAAAAAGTATGTCACACCTTAAGTATTTTAGATTTTCACTTTAAGTAAATACTTAGTAAAGTATGTAAATGTGTTAGTAATTAAAATGGTTATGCATATGGTTAGAGTGAAATTTCATATAAGAAAATAGAATTCTAGGGAAAAAATAAGAATTAAATTAACTATAAGATTGTGTGAAATTAGAATTTATTTTATTTATTTACTTCAATAATACTTTATATGCATGATAATTAATAAATTATTATGAATGAGTTTAGAGTAAAAATTTAAATGAAGGAAAAGGGATATTATAATGGAGATAGGAAGAATAAAATGAAATAAAATATAAGCTAAGATATAATTAGATTCTAATATGAGTGTATAGAGGAGATTTAGGGAGACATTATCTTATTTTACCCGTTATAGCTCCTAAAACTATGAAATTACCCCTAGCCTATTAAAAGAATTAAATGCTCTAAAATATTCCAAAATTCCCTAACTATTCCACTAACTTTTACCCTTTCTCAACTTCTACCGATTATTCATCTTAAATTCTTCAAGATTAAAGCAAGAATCAAGTTTCAAGCCACCAATGATTCATTTAATTTTAGAATTACTTAAGGTAATCTCTTAGAATTTGAGTATTCTTAGTATGTTTACTAAAATTATGAGTTTAAAATGACAAGATAGGGATTTTGGAAAAAAATTTCTAAAATTTGGAGTACATCGATGTTGTTAAGTCAAATCTTATCATTTATCAACCTCATCTCCCTCTCCATGCAAATATGAATAGATAGTTTACTTAAGCCTTCTTAATTTGCTTAAATGTGATTTTAAATAGAAAATAAAGAAAATTATGGATTTTAGTGATTTAATATGCATGATTATTGTTAGTAGTAATTTTAGTTATCTATAAGTTATAAACATGTTAATGAAAGTTGCTTGGTGGTAAAATTCTGGATTGGTAGTGTTGTAGTATGTTAAGTGTGGATGAATCAATATTTTATTTACTGAAAATTGATGGATAATTAGGAAAAACTCAATGTACATTCAAGTACTGTACTCAAGTACAAATTGAAAGAATGCCCTTAGGAAGCTGATATTCAAGTACTATACTTAAATATAGTACAAAATGGATGATAATATTTCAATATTGTATTCAAATATAAAGTCCAATATTCATTTCTATACCTTTGTAATCTAATATCATATTAGAATACTAAAAGAAGTATTCCAATATTATAATCGAATATAAAAGGTCATCTTCATTTTTGAAACTTTATAATCTAATACCATATTAGAATATCCAAGGTTAAAAGTTACCTATAATCCAATATCATAATAGAATACTCAAGGTTAAAATTTGCTAATATTTCATATCATATTAGAATACCCTAGGTTAAATGTTATCCATATTCAACTACTACATTAAAATACTTCCTATTTGTAAACTAGGTAATAGAATATGATAGTAGAATAATTCCTATTTGTAAACTAGATAATTGAATATGATAGTAGAAGACTTTTGATCTGTGAACTAAATATTAGACTACAATAATCAATTACCTTAACTTTGTAAACCTAAGTAATAGACTAAAGTAATGGAATATCTCCAGTTTATATACAACATAGGATTGTATAACATTGTGAGATTGTATGGCATACATATTGAAATAATTAAAACTTTAACTTGTTAATTTAATTATAAAGCATTTTTTATGAATTTAACAATTTGATGTTGGAATATTATTTATTAAAATAAGTTCTTATTGTTTATAACTGAAAAACCTTATTAGATGTTGCTTGTTTCATGAATTTTGAGTGGGAAGTGATATGTATAATTTAAAGAAGAGAATTTGGTTTAAAGTTTATAAATTGCATAAATTTCTAAGAATTCCATAATTATATTAAAGTATAATACTCGAATGTAAACTTGAAGACTCATCTTCAAGGCTATATTCACGTACTATACTTGATTAACTAAATAAGAACTAATTTCTAGATTGCAATACTTGAATATAATATTCAAGTATGACCTCAAGACTTGTATCATTAAAGTTATACTTGTATATCATACTTGAGTATGCTTAAGTTGATTAATCTTTGGATGATTATACTTAGATACGGTATTCAAGTATGAACTTCAAACTTTAGCTTGGAAGTCTTATATTCAAATAGGGAATCTAAATACCAACCTATAGTTTAGAATAATTATGTAAACTAATAAATTAAACTTACGTAAGGTATTTAGGTGATAAATATGACGATTTCATCTTATTAAGTGAAATGTATAATACTAGAATTAAGTTATTGATATGTTGTGTGGTGTAGAAAGAAATAAAATATTGATTTATGATAATTATGAATATGCATTGTATACTTGATGATGAAAGAATATAAGGATACAAGATGTGATGGATAATTATATGCATATAGATAGTTATTGAAAATGTTTAGTAAATATGCATATGATAATTTATCATGGTAAACCTATTAAAGACATTTTGATTGTGTGTGAATTGTTGTATAATAATAAATAATTATTTGTTGATTGTAAATATGAATAGAATTTTGATGAAATCCCAATGAGACTATGTATTGAACAAAATGATGATGTTTGTTAAGTATTGATGATTAATTGAAATAATGGTGATTTGATGTTATGAAATTGTACTAGATCTAGAAAACATTGAAAAGGGATAAAGTGAGACCTAAAAGTTACAAGGGAGATCATTTATTTTTATTTATTTATGTTAGTACTAGAAATTAAATTTTCTTTGTATAGGTATCGAAATTTAAGCCTTAAGAACTCTTATTTGTGAATAATGGTAAAGCATGACTTTCACCCGATGGCTCTTTCTTATGAGGATTAAAATGGTTCTAATGTATGCAAGGGCTTGTCATCTCATATTTCATGCTAAGTGCTTATGTCACATCATACTCCATGTGTTACCCAAGCACTCATAGGGAGTAGGCAGGGATGAGAATAAGTAATGACATTAGAGTCAATTGATATTGTTTATAATATCTATGATTGTGTGTTATTTATAATTTTGAAATTATTGAATGTTTATGCGACTTTATGAATATGGATTAACTGGGAATTATCTAGTATTTTTCTTATTGATAATGTATGCTATCATTGGTGAACAAAGGTGATGTGTGATACAAGGAAGAAATATGGCTATGATTAAAGATAACTATATTTGTATGCTCAGATAATATAAAATAATTTTGTATATTTGTTTATATTTTATTAAATAAGTTATCTACTTACTAAATCAGTAACTCTTTAGTTTATTTAAAATATTTTTTTAAATTTGCATGTTACAACTCCTTAACCACCATTGGTAACTTAAAAGTTAGAGTTCTTATTGAGATTTTGTTTTATAACTATAATCAATGTTTAGTTATAATTAGAATGTTTTGAGTCTTATAGGAAATAGTAAAAACTCATGATAATTTAGATATATTGTAAATACTAATGTAGATATTTTGATAATAATTATAACAAATTAGTTTATTTTATAGTATATGTGTAATGATACCAAAGTAGGGCTAAATAGGTTTATGAAAACTAAAAAATAGATTTCATGATAATTATAATCAAGCAGTTTGTGATAGAGTTGAAGACTTTTACTAATGATCTTTTTATAGAGCAAAAAATTGAACAATTTTGAATCTCATGCAATGCTTTCAATTTTTCACTAAGTTGGAAACTTGGGCACTTGTAGATAAAAATCTTAGACAATATAAGAGATTAATTAGAGAAAATTTTTAAAAAATCATTATATGAATTTAATTTGATTGGAAGAAGTATTTATAGAAGAATGAAAATATTATACAAAAAAAGTAACAATTCCACTTGCAACAGTTAATGTAATGTGTAAGTGACTAGTCGTTATAAGTGCAACAATAATTGCAATTGAGTGTGACAACTTTATTCTTCTAGACACTATAAGGACAAAAGTGTCTCAAATACAAAGTAAAGTTATAAGGGGCCAACTAATCACATCCTATTCTTAAATATGTATACTTAATCAGGGAATTCCATGATAAATATCTAAGAGATTTTACCTTGTTTAGGCGTACAAGCTAATGATGACTTTACTTCTTATGGTATGAATAAAAATAACACACATTATAAGTTACATTATAGAATCGCTAAAAACATGAAGCTAAAGGCAAAGACTTTTTTTTTTAATTTTAAGTAATTTAACAAAAAAATGACATAAATTTTCTTAAATTTTATTAAAATAAAATTTAATTATGTGTTTTAATAAATATTTATACCATATATTGATAATATTAAATATATGAAAAATAATAATTTTCACATTAAAAGTTATTTAATATTATTTTAATATATATAATTTTAATGTATTTATATGCAATCTATAATATATTAAAATTATGATTTTAAAATATATATACATACACATATACACATATATACACATGCTAATTAATTAATCTTATATTAGTTAGTATATATTACTAGGCTAAAAAGCTAACCTAATAGCCTGACAAGCTACCACTTGCGAATCACAATCCTTTACTAGGTTAGGTTATTATTATTATTATTTTTCATACTAGTCTAATTCTAGACGAGGAAAAATTAGAATAATCACAAATTAACTTGTTAAACTCAACCCATTTTAATATCTCTAGTGATAAATAAAATGCAAATTAAGGAGCTTTACGTCTTGAGGTCATGAAGGTTAAATAAGGAATAGGTATGATAGAATAAGGATTATTTGGCTATGTAAAACTTAGGGCAATTTAAGTAAAGCTAGCTAATCATTTTATCAATAATGCATAAGTAAGCAATAAGAATCTTATTAGGAAAAGTTATAATGATTAAACTAGCAACCAATTTATTTATGTTTGTAAATAAGTAGCAAAGTATGATAAGGATGGTAAGCAAAAAGTTAAGCAAAGTAGGAAAATTAAGTGACTCATGTTTGGTGAAATATGAAATGTGATAGTAGACATAAGGTTAAGTTTAAAGCTAATTAAAATAAGTGTAGTTATACTATAGAAAAGGTAAAAGTGTGAAGTTAAAGGATTTTGCTTTCAATATCTTAACTAAGACAAATATCTAATGTGGATAGTTAACTGCTAAATTTCATAAAAGCCTTTTGAACTTAGAGGTCTAGCAAAGTAGAATTTATAAGATTAGACAAAGTTGCTTCATTTGAGTTATCACAAATCAATAAAATCCGTAGGATGTATACTAGAATGTGTATAATGCAGCTTACACTAGAATTCAAGACCCTATGATGCAATGAAGGTAATTATAGGTAAAAGATACGTAAGAACTTGAAAGTATGTTATAGAAGTTAGTTATATGCATTTATGGTAGAGGTTAATCACTTAACTCATGAGATTTATGTCACTAATGTTGAGATAAGATAGTAACAAGCGCAATAAACAACCTAGGGTTAGAGCATTGGCTAAGTAGAAATTCAAAATTTTAAGCTAAAAAGTTGAAAGAAAACTAACCCAATTATCAAAACTAAGTGAATTACAAATGAGCTTTAAGATTTAAGACTAATGTAAGAACCTTATGTATAAGTTTCCTAAGTTAATAAGGTATCTTTAATGGGTATTGCTTAAAATGCCCACTAAATTCAAGGACAAATATTTTTGAAAGTGGGAGTATCACTAACACCTACTAGAATTAAAACACTTTATGCAAAAATAATTAATTAATTAATTTAAAGAGTAATATTATACGAAAGGGTTGTAAAATAAATTGAATGAAAGATGTTTTAAAATTAAATGTGACTAAGAATGAGTACTTAATTATGAAGGAGACTTAGAAAAATTATTCCCACTTTGTCCTTAGGGCTATTCTCTTTTTTAATTCCCCAATTCAGAACATTTCCCTTAATTTTTCCCTAAAAAATAAAAATATCCTCTTACTCATCCTTTATGCAAGAAAACAGTTTTCATCTTCTCATCTTCCTCAATCTAGGTGAGGTGATAATTCCCATACCTTAATCTTTCAAGATTTCCTTACTATCTAGTCAGATTTCCCTACTATCTCTTCTCCTTAGATTGTGAATCATTAAGGAATTATAATTGGTTAAGTTTAATGGTTTTAGATAAGGGGGATATATCCTCTAACTTAAAATTTTAGTTTGTTGAAACTTTAAGAGCAGTTAGTCACCACTTCCACAACCCATTGTCTCATCTAAAGGACTGTGAATAAATATCTTAATCTAATTTGTATGGATTTGAATGATTTAGTTTAGTTAAAGTTAGGTTTTTCTTTATATTTAAAATTTTTTTATAAAAGGACATAGAATAATATTTGATATGAATTTCTTGTTGGATTTAATGCATATAATGTTGTTATTATGTTTTTCTTATTAGTTTGATCAAGTACTTTAACTTGGAGAATAAGTTAAAAGCAAATTTTTTAAAAAATGAATAGTAAAAATTTTACAAAATTTCAAAGATTCTCATAAGGTAATTAATTATAATGTCTCCAACTAACCATAATATATTGCTTAATTATAATGTCTCTACCTGGCCATTTGAAAATTCTACAAAAATTTAAAGGTATTCTTGAGGTAATTAATTGCAATGTTCTTGATTGACTATATCCTACTACGTAATTGATTACAATATTTTTGTCTAGTCATAATCTATTATGTAATCGATTATAAAGGTTATAAGTTATCTCAATTCATCATAATTGATTATGTAATTAATTACATTATATTTTCTTTTTAATCTTTCATATTTTAAGGATTTTAAGAGCATTAATTCGTCCCACAATTGTAGTATAAGTATGTACACAATTTTTTTTAAGTGTAGCTTGCTTATATATAAGAACACAAAGAATTATTGTTGTGATGCACAACTAAGATTATAGTTTGAATACAAAATTATGATTGCCTTGTATGTGTAAGTATATTTTACAAAATTCTATTACTATTAGATTGATAAACTAGTTAAGACACTTGTTTACATTTGATAAACCATATGCTAAATGAGACTTGATAATGTTGTTAGAGTGATTATATTCATATTGTGATTTTATGCATTAAATCCATGTGCCCACTCATAAAGGGTAAGTTTGACATAGAGAAACAAAAATAAGCCTGTGAAAGATAAGGATGAAAGGAGTCACAAAAAGATTTGCATTCCTATTTATTTATTTATTGGATATATATATTCCATAATTGAATCTTGTTATGAATCGATTGATATTGTGTGTGTGCTTACTCAGAGGCATTTCCTTTATATACTTTAAACTTCTCCACAGTAAATGTATGAAAGGTTTTCTTTGCTTAGTTAGGACTTGGCCAATCCCCTTAAGACTCAACAATACATTTTATGTTAAAGAAACTTATTCTCTCTTTCTTTCCTTTTCTTTATTATGGGAAAATTTTCCCTTAAATACTTAATTTTTGACAAATGAATTGGAAGTAGGCCCACTTGAAAGTATTGATGTTGAGGTAAGTTTTTGAATAGTTGAATTAAATACTTATTAATGCTTATTTATTACATGATAGATTAAAACTCATTATATTTGATTTTGACACTAACACCTTCTTGAAAGGGTTGTATCATTGCATATAAAATATTATATCCATCACATTTAAGTAAAGCTTGTAGGCTAGTTATCCCCAAAAAAATAAAAAAGTTGTAGTCGGTTGCTCATTGCGACTTCTTATATCAATCACGTGCTCTAGTTTGGATTGTGACACTTACAATTGGCTCAACTTAATTAAGCTCAACTTAATTAAGGAAAGCTGAAATAATAATTTAAATCATAAATCAATCTTGAATTGTTTTGGTGAATGTGAAATTTCTTTTGAAGATTTCCAATCATCAACTTAAAAAGTTGCCAAAAATTAACAATTATTTAATGTTGTCACAATCATTAAGAAAGTAACATATTCTATAAGAAAGAACACAACAGCTCTCTGTAATTGATTCTAATGGAATGTATATGAAACTAGTAGATATATTTGTTGGTATTGATGATTTAATAATTTTTCAATAATTTGAAATATAAAATTACGTTGAGCAAAATTTCAAAATTTAATTTAGTTTACATTATAACAATGATTGCAATTAAATTTGTATTGCATTTTAAATTTTTAGCATAATTTTAACTATAATTTTAGTCTTGAAAAGCTAAATTTTAATTTTTTGTTTTCAAAAGTTATAATTTTGCATCTTATAATTGCTATTTTATTTACTACTACGAATATTACTATCATATTCTTATCCAATGTCAAGGATAGTAAAATCGATCAACCACAGTTGAATAACTAAAATATATAAGATTAGAATTAAAATCAGCTCAGTTCCGTGTGATGCACGAAATTTTTTAATCAAAATTAATATATATACATTTTATGTTTCACAAAAAAAATGTTATCAAAAAATTATTATAAGATTAATGTAATTTGTATGGTTAAAAGATTATAATTAAAAATATAAAGATATACACATATATTAATACACACATTATTCTCATTCTCAAAATTTTCCATAAAAAACTTTTATTTTATAAAAAATTTAAAGGAAAATATTAAAATCAGTAATTAAACAAAAAAAATAAAGTTTGAGAGACCAAAAGCTCAACCTCATTAAACTTATGTATTTTAAAATTAGTTTAAAAATATAATAGTTATTTTTTTTACCAATCAACATATTGTGACTTACTATACATGAACACTGCAATGATTTACAATATGAGTATATATAAATAATTTATTAATATTATAAAATATATTTAAATAAAAAATAATTATTCTACATTATACAAATGTTCTACCTAGAGATAATTCCAAATTTGATGACTAATGAGAATATAAGTAAACTATAAAATTAACAATTTAAAGTTCAATATAATTTAAAATGAAATGAGAAATCTATTGTAATAGTTATTAAATTTAACTAATAGGTTGAAAAGATTATATTGTGAATAAAATATTTTTAAAATATAATTATAATATAAAATTTAAATATATAATTTCTGTACATTGAATTAATTTTAGTAAAACAAATGAAAAATAAATATAAAATTTATGCTCATATGAGCATTATAATTATAAGAATATTAGGTAAATATGCAAAAGTACTATAATAATTTATTATATAAGTATGTATAAATAATTTAGTAAGAATATAAAACACATTTGAATAAAACATATATAATTTTAAGATTTTTAAGATGAATATTAGATATGGTTCATTAGTAGTTTGTAAAATTTTTTAATTTATTTAAAAGAAGACAAAAAAATTAAATAATTATAATATATTGAATTAAAAAAAGTAAATGAATCTAATATAATATAAAAATGATAAACATTTCATTAAATGCTCTTGGAGGGAAAATTTGTAAATAAAAGAGTTTTAGCGGAAGATATAAATATAAATAATATAGAATATAGATATCTAGATATAGATATAAAATAGAATATATATATATATATATATATAATAAATAAAATTAGTGTCAAAATAATTGTAAGAGTTTTAAGATAAATATCAAATATAGCTTATTAGTAAATCACGAATTTTTTTATATATTTAAAGAGGATAGAAAATTAAATAATTGTAATATACTAAATTTAGAAAGAAAGAAAATTAGTGTAATAGAATTTGAAAGTGACAAATATTTTATTAAATATTCTTTGACATAGATTTTTTTGGAGATTATTTTGGGAGATTTTCCTTTTTGTGCAGGAAATTTGCAAGAGTTTTAGAGGAAGATATATAAATATAGATAGATAGACATAAATATGGAATAGAATATATATAATATAGATTAAAATTAGTTTGAAAATAATTATAAGAGTTTTAAGATAAATATTAAATATGGTTTATTAGTAGATTGTAAATTTTTTATTTATTTAAAAGAGGATAAAAATTAAATAATTACAATATATTAAATTTTAAAAAATTAAATTAATGTAATAAAATATGAAAATGGAAGATATTTCATTAAATATTTTTCGACATAAAATTTTTTGAGTTTGTTTTGAGAGGAAAATTTATAGGCAGACGAATTTTAGATAAAGATATAAATAGATATTGATTTTTCAAAAATTCACTATTTACATGATAGATTTAGCTTAATTTTGTTGAACCCACTAGCTGTTGGATATTGGCTCCACCTCTGCTTGTATATAAGGTTAATAGATATTTTTAATTGTGAGTCGGTTAATTATTGAACCAATTAACATTTTTAGAATAATTAAAATCAGATTTACAGTATTAGGATGAACTATTGACGGTTTCAATTAGATTTTGGAATTATATTTTAACTTAAAAAGGCTAGGACATATTGAGATGATTTTTTTTATTTGAATTGAATAATATGATTTATATATTATATGATATAACTTATGGATTTTTTATTTATATTTTATATATTCCATTTATAAATTTAAATAAATTTGTTTAATTTAATATCATTTTATTATATACAAGATTTTAAAAAAAATAAAATATCAATTTTGACAAAAAAAATTTATTTATGATGAATTATTTTAATATATAAATTATTGTTTTAATTTTCAACAGATTTTTAAAACAGAATATTAAATGGTTAATATCGAAGTGGGATGTGCTGTTGGGTTTCAAAAAGTGGCCATGCACCAAATCTCATGGTCTCATCCTTATTATCTAAGCCTTTATAACTGCCTTAACACAGTTTCATGTCATCATCTACATTTTGCAAAGTCCTACCAAATCAAACTTTACAAATCTTATTCCATATCTCTCTTCTCTTGCCAGAGACAATTGACAGCTTCAACCTGCTTGGTCCAATGAGTAGCTCAATAAATACCAGAAAATGCCTTTTCTAACTTTTATATGTCAAGCTCTTCATGTCACCTTTTCAAGCATAGTTTTAAGTATGCAAGGCAATCTTGGTGTTTCTATCTTTATGTGCTACCTAATTAATTGAGCTACTCCCCTCCTAAAAAAGTTTAAATTTGGTCTACTATAAATGTCTAATCTTTTACATTATCATTAGGTAAAAAGCACACACATCATTCAAAATGTAAGAATAATTAAAATTTTTTAATAATTATAGAGAATTTTTAATATTTTTTTATTAACATGATAATATATAAATAAGTAATTGTATAAAATTAATTTATATTAAAAATAGATCAAATTTAAATCCCTAAAAAATACCTTTATGAAATCATTAATTTAATCTCATCCCATTCTTTATCGATTTTTATTAACTCTTTATTCAATTTATTCACATGAGTGTTTTTTAATTTATTAATTTAAATGATCAATTAAAGCTTTGTATAGAATATATTGTATTATAATATCAAAGAAGTAAACTAGTACGATAGTAAGGCTTAATATTTCTTAACTTCGAGATTCAAATTCGATTCCTTGTAAGTGTAATCTATAGTTTCCAACATTCAAGAGTTTCGATAATTTACACTAGTTTGATATGGGTCAAAAGTATTAACAGATTATAGCAAATGTGTAAAGTAAATGATAAGCTAACATTTGATTAAATTAGTTAGATAATCGATTCAATCTGACTATATAAAAATTATTTTATCTAACTACATTCATTTTCATAATAATTTATTTTATTTTTTACCATAATTTTTTTATGGCAATATAAGCTAAAAGGATTTATTAGTCATGGATGAACCCATGGCAAAAAATAAAATTATTTATGCCATGAGACTTTTTTCTTTCTTTTTGTAGCAATTTTCTTGTTACACTTACTTATACCATGAGTTCATTCAATCAATATTCTGATGACTAAGAAGCATAGGGATGAAAATTTTAATTTTATACCATAATTTTAATCATACCACAAGTAATGATTTATTGCAATAGTAAATAGATGTCAAGTATTTAACAAAAACTACATCAATTTTCATTGAGTGCATCATTATATATTAATTTTAATGTCAATTATATAACTAATATTAAAAATAATAAAAAAAGTTGATTATTATATTGAAAATAACTGACGTCATTTCCTGTGAATCATCATGTCAAATAACATTGAAGATATTTGACAAATAACTTTTTTAATAGCTTTTAACTTCTTAGAACCATATTAGCTAATTTACTTGGTCAATTAATTATTTTTTATGTTTAGTAAACAATTAATTCAATCAGTTTATTAGTCTTAAGTAAACTAATTTAAAAAAGTTAGTAAACCCAATATTTTTAAACAATGAATTCATTAAATCTCTATAAAAAGTCAAAATTACCCTCAAATAATATATTTTGTTATAAGTGTTAACGGGACGAGTTGAACCTTTTACCTTATTACCTCATATATGTAATACTTATGACTCAACCAATATACTATCATATATATTTTTTAATCTTGCATGTACTAATTTAATATATATCATAATAACATGATTTTTTTATAAATATTAAATATTTATTTAACTTTTTATTAATTAATTTTACATGAAAAAATTAACATATTACAAAATAATTATTATAGTATGTTAAAAATATTATTATATAATTAATTAAAGAATTTAAGTTCTTTTCAAAAGTAAAAATTAATAAGATTAATTTATAAACAAAAATAATACACACACACACACACATATGTATATATACACATATTTTCACTCATTATCTTGTCAGCAATATCAATGAGAAAAGTTTAACTCATATTCTTTCACATACTTTCACATATAATGCCTACTACTTAAACATTATATAATTGTATATTACTATTTTTTGATGTACAAATCTAATATATATTAAAAAAAATAATACTTTGTAAATGATAGATAATTATTTAACTTGTCATTATTTAAATTTATATAATAAAATTAAGACTAAAAATTTATTTTAGTTCTTATAAAGTTAAATTTTTATCAATTTCATCTTTGACTAAAAGTTTCTATTAATTTAATTTTTATAAGATTAAAAATTCTTAAATTTTGATCCTTTTATGTAGTAACTCAATATTCCCTCTCAAATATGAAATGACTAAAATCTGAGGGTTTTTAATGTTTTAGGAATTAAATTGATATAAACTCTTATTTAAAAATGAAATTAACAAAAATTCAACCTTATATGGACTAAAATAAGTTTTTACTCTAAAATTAATATTTTAATAAAATAATTGTTATAATATGTAAAAGAATTTGTTATATAGTTGTTTAATAAATTTAAATATTTTCCACATTAAAGATAAAAAATAGTAACATTAATTTATGCATATAAATAACACATATATATATGCACACAAATAAATTATAAAATATACTCATACTCTTATATGTCATTTTATATATAAACAGCTAACAATAAATAACTAATTTAACTAAACTTTTTTTCAAACAACCGATTTTATTAACTGGTTAATTCAGCTAATATAATTAGTTAATAATTAATTAAATCAACTAATCATTAATATAATTAGCTAATTAGAAAGTCAATCTATTATGCATCAGTTTTTTTTCAAAACCCAATGTGGGATGTCTCATATACCACATTGGTTTCATTAAGTAATTAATGTGGTATGTTTTGCCCCCTCCCAATCCTAACACCTTTCTCGTATTCCTGATTTTATTAACTGGTCAACTAATTTTACCCAATAAATAACTAATTTAACCAAACTTTTTTCCAAACAACTGATTTTATTAATCGGTCAACTCAGCTAATATAATTAGTTAATAATTAATTAAATCAACTAATCATTAATATATTTAGCTAATTGTCAAGTAAGGTCATTATGCATTAGTTATTTTTCAAAATCCAATTGTGATGTCTCATATACCACATTGGTTTCATTAAGTAATTAATGTGGTATGTTTTACCCCATCTTAATCCTAACACCTTTCTCCTATTCCTCCTTCCCTAGTCCCTTTACACACACCTCTATATTCATCCCCCCTAATTCCTTATGTATACACCTATATATTTCTTCTATAGCCTTATAAAGCACCCCAACCAAACAAAAACAAATATCTCCTATAATATTACAAAACATCAATTTCAACAATTTCAAGCAATCATTTGAATAAACAAAGTTAAGAATACAAAAGAAGGTTATATTTAACACCATTATCAAAATGATGTCATTTTTCTTTAGACATCAATTTTTTATACAAAATTTGACTTCTAAAATGGTAACACATTTTATTCTAGATTGTAACATAGATGTTAGTTATACATCTTACTAGGATACATTATATGATAATTTTGAAATTCCATATTAGTTATTTATTAAAGGCTAAAATTGTATTAGTTAAAATGTCAATTTATGTTAAATAATTGATATCTTTTTTATGACCTATTTTTTTTATTTATTTGCAACTACAATAGAAACAAACTAATTAAAAATAATAGCAAAAATAGATACCAATTGACAATAACAACAAAAACTATTATTAAAGCTTCTATATAAAGTTTTTCAATTTTTATTTACACATCAAAATCATTAAAATGGCTAGTTTAAAAAGGAAAAAAAGAAAAGCAAAACCACATTAGTTATAATAAAGCACTATTATAAAAAATTACAAGCAATTACAATCTAAACTTGACACTACATATTTAAATAGACAAAACCAAGACCATTCATCCCATTGCACCTTTGGCCCTAAGGACGCCAAAGCTTTCACACTTCATCAAGTTCATTTAAGTGTATGGTTTAGTGTTATTGTCATGACTAGTGTAGATTTCGCTCTCTAATTTTTACTAGCCTCAGTTATGAATTATGCAAGCTCTAACTCTATAGAAATTCCTTTATTTTTATGGTGACTAGTATTTGATACTAATTTCAAAATAAATAGATAGAGTTTCCCTTTTTTTGATACTTTGAAAAGCTCACATGCCATACGATACAAAAGCTATGGCTCAATAGACATTTATCAAAGACCATGCATAAAAATAAACAAGATGACATATAACACCTATCTAAACATAATTACTTTCAACTTTATTCTAACTATCAAAATTCCGCCACTAAGATGTCTTGAAACTCCATGAAAGTAACACAACTTGATAACATGGTCTAGCCCTAAAAATGTTAAAATAATTTAAAACAAGGAGTTACGAGAACTTGGTGACCATATGCTTACTAAAAGAAACTTTTTAGAAATAAACCATGAATAAATAGATAAAAGATCTAATCGATAACAAATAAGTTAACTAATTCAATACTTGAACTTTTTAGCTTAGAATAATAAATTCACCTGCACTTGGCTAAAATTTCCTTAATATCACACTTGTATAAAATATATTAGTAAAGCCCTTGGTCAAGTTCATGCTTCCCATGACTCAAATTGTATGTCCAAGATTTATAAGTCGACATGCCTATAACATTTTGTACATAATTCTACTTAATTGTACATTTCTATAAGGATTTAATACAACAATTACACATTAAAATATTAAGTATCATTATAAGAAGAACAATAAACTTACTAACAGGACCATCGTCTAATAGGACTTAACACTACAATCAATTATCTTACTAAATCAATTTCAAGTAGCCTTGAGAGGCTTAACTATATCCACTAGCATCATAATCATGTTATACAACAATGATTAGCAACAATCGAAATCCAATTCATCATAGAATATATAACAAACATAAATAAAAATACATATATCAATCTTATAACTTGTGGTCCTACCTTATACTATACCTTCCTTTCCATCCTTGTTTCTGCCACACTAACCTTATACCTTACCCTTCTTTTTACGAGAAATTATTTGTCTGATATTCATATCACTTTTAATACATTTCTTAATTCACAATTGTTGAATGCTTTAATTTTCACATATCAAGGCATCAACCGTATTTATCATATTTATGGCATTATTTTCATCAAATATCATATTCCACAATTTTATTTAACAACACATTTCTAATATAAATATGACTATGCTATTAAGTAGCAATTCCATGCTTCTCTTACACGGCCAAAAACTATCCATTGAATTATAATCAAATAGATTATATAAATACAATTATAATGTATTAATTTAAATAACAATAATGTCATGCCTTCACAATATGGCCCCACACATCATATTTCATGTCACAATTATCCTATTTATGTAGAAATTTCAATTTAGCCTCACACAATGATTAACAACATTGTTATGCCTCAAATGCATGGTCATATATTGTCAGATAAATGGTTAGATGAAAATTTAGAATTCAAAAATATTATATTTAAATAGAGCATATCCTCAACATAACTTGTACAATCTATAAATATTTTCCATTTCACTTAACATGTAAATAATTTCCATTCACTCCATTCATAAATTCAATAAATAAATATTTAAAATATTCTTACTTTTATAATTAACTGAAGTAAATATAGATATATGAAAACCTTTAAATATATGAATTTAATCATATAAATTTTCACATATATAATGTAAATATGACAATTTAAAGATTTAAATGGTTTAATGAAGTATATGTTCACCTCTAGAAAACATTTTCTTTTTTAAGAATTTCAAAATAGTCAAGCCTCTCCTTTTTACTATCCATTTCATCAATTTAAATGGACAATTAATGAATATATATCAACTAGTTATTTTTCTCCTAAAAAACCTTTCCTTTAAATTCTAAATATACAACTCCAAGGATATAAATAATAACTTTCTTATATTTTTAAAACCATATTTAAGAAAATTAAAATTTATATAAGAGTGAAAGTCCTTAGATTAAACTTGAAATATTTAAAAATATAAAATTTTATTACTTTGAATCCATTCATCTCCTCCTAGGGAAACTTCTACCAAGTCAATAGTAGTGAAATCATGATGGATTATTGGCAAGAAGGAGGACTAATGGCTTGTTTTGCTACCAAAAACTAGTAACAATTCAACAACTTTTCTAGCAACTATAGGTTACACATGGCAAAAAGACAGGTAAGAAAAGGAAGGATGGCAAGTAAGTGACCATTTAGTAGCTTCAAGTAGTGCTAGAATGGAGGGAGGAAAGGATCAACGAGAATAAGAAATGGAAAGAAATAAACTCATGAGAAAGATAGAGAAAAACTAGTAAAAGAAACAAGATATGAGAAATTTTTAAGTGCTTTAGGTATATTGTAAGCTCAATTCTATATCTCAACCTCTCATATTAAGAAAGTCAATAGAAAGTTATAAAAGGAAGGATATAGTGAAATGAGAGTAAGATAATCATAAGTGGGATTTAATCCTAACCACTACTTTCCCATACTAATTTTATTTTATCATATCACCACACTTTAATATTAAATCTTATCATTTTAATTTTCATTTTCTTTCCCTTTTTAAAAAATGTCAACAATAATTCAAGATAACTTAAAATAACATATTAGCCAAATAAATAATTGTAACATTGTGAAGCAAAGTTTAGAACTTCTAGGTTTTATCATAAAGTAAAATAAATAGTAACTAAAGAAAAATTAGATATGTAAATAATTATTTTACTTTACTGGAAATTTGCTAAAATTGGTAAATCCAATGTTATAAACTGATTTTTTTAAATACACTTGAAAACTTTTTAAAGAAATAGATAAGATGAATTCAAGTGTTATAATTGCTATCAAAGAACTACAATTTATATGAAATTAACATGTTAGCATTTAAACTAATTTAAGTAAATATGTGAAGAGTTGTAAATAAGTAAAAGTAATTACTATAAGCAAATTTTATCCAATACATAGTATATTGGCTATGCATCGCATGACATAACTAGTCATACTCCATATAGCCAATCCATTTATAGAATTACATCAAATAAAATAACATGTAAATTTCATCCAATTGATGCATAAGCTCCCATTTGTAAAGCTTACAATCTTACTCTAAAAATTTGCTTTTATTTTGACCTATTTCACTTTACCTTTCCTTTCTAATACCACACTTCACTTGTAGTATATATCCAAAACACAATCAAGGACCTACTTCAAGGTTAGTTGTAGTCTTTTGCCTAAAGGATTCAACTATTATAGGAGTTTTTTGTTCAAGTATACCACATCAAGCATCCAATGTCAAGGTATGATACAATGGCATAACATAATGTTAAAATTATTATACAATAATTGCTCGGTCATAACTAATGCATAAGTAAGATATACCCTCTCATGGTATAATGTAAAGTAGCATTATTTCATAATTTCACTAGAATTGTAGCCTTTTTGAATTTATATTTCTTATTATCATCCTAGGTTTAATGGTTGACGTGATATAGACATATGAATCCATAATAAGGTTTTACCTTTGCAGTGGTGTAGTGTTTGTAAGAAAACCTATAATAGAAAAAGCGTGAGCTAAATGCTAATTCAAAGTAGTAGTCAAAACTAAATAATGTATATTTGAAGATGAAAAGATAAACTTACCTTACCCAAAGCAAGATGTAAGAAACGTCAAGCTTTTCCATCCTTAAAAGTTGTAAGATAACACCTTTCACAATTAACAAAAGATAAAATGTTCCCACCATCTTCACTTCCATGATGATCCACACTTAGGAATTAGGGGTCCAACAATTATCAAGCTTGGACTATAACATGGTTCAATCATGAAGTATTAAAACATAACTCATTGATTAGTAAACTCAAATGAAAAGACTAATATAAATTCAACCATATAAAAATAGGTGAAAGGATATACAATGCTACCTCTACTAGGAATTAAATGAAAACCTTCAACCATGTGAAAAAGGCCCCGTAAACTTTTTTTTATTATTTAGGACTTCATCAGTTTAGCACTAACATATTAATTGTATAGTCTAAAGGTTTATTCGACCATAGTTTTGAATTGATCATCTAACAATAAACGATGGTGAAGGTCATGACTTTTGAAAGCTAACTTATTCATGATTAAACATATTAATAGTTTTACCACTATTAGTACGCCTAGGGCTCCAACTTGATCAATGTGGTCCATAACTATCAAAATCTTAATTTATAGATATATATATATATATATATATATGGAAAAGTGTAAAGGATTAGGGTGACATTTACCTTGGGTATAATTTGTGTAATGCTTCTGGTGCTAGTGATGTGAATGAAAGTTGTCACTTGTTGCTGATCAGTGGCCAGAAGGGTTAGCACCATTTACTAATTAATAATCGTGAAGGATGACTCCAATTAAGCAATAATTCTAAGGATAGGCTAGGCAATGTTCGTAGGGTTGTCTCTTCCATGTAAGCTATAGTCATAGGGATTAGATCATCGAAAGATAATTAGGTAGGCACCACAAACCTCAATTATATGATTAGTTAAAAAGGAAATTCACTTTATTAAAGTACAAAGGTATTGTTACTACATTTATTTTTACTACTACTTTTGGGGGGGTTTTTACAATTTTGCCTTCTAATTTATATTAAATCGAAATTCCACATCATAGATGATCCTCATGGTGAAGACTTTAAACTTAAAGCCTAAAAGTTTCACTTAATGGTGCTTTAATGCAATAAAGTAGCCCTTAAAGCCCACCATATGTTTAACACTCCAAACACAACTAGAATGTTCTTTAAATCCTAGCATTGTGGTGATAATGTCTATCTTCCTAACTAGCTAAAACTCACCTAAAAGGTCTGCTATGTGAAACCATCTTGTAGTAATTAGCAAACTTTAGATAATTTGATTTTATGTGAAACAAGAGCTTTAAGAGCAAATAATACATTTTAAATAAACTTTAAAGCACTTACAATCCTTTATACAATGACTTAACTCTTTAAGATCGTATACTACCTCTTTATCTCAACTCTAGCCAACTTTCATAACTCTATACAAGAAATAGAAAATGCCTCATCAGTATCATTATCACTCTTAGTTGAAGCAAGCCTCTTTTTTATCTACTCTTATTCTAGCCATTGGTAACCTCCCTAGGATACCTATGCAGATATATATTCCTCCTTTGTCTCTCTTACTTCAACATGCATAACTTTTATTAATAAAAGTACATATTAGTTCACAAGTATAAATAACATACATAAAAGACATTGAGAAGAAGTGGCCACTAGAATACCTAAATTCACTTAAAAAATGCTTGATCTTGTGTTATTCTAAAAACTTCTCCCATGATTACTGGTCGAGGAAGCTGAATTTCTTAAGTGGGTTTCCTTTTGTCTTAGTTTCAAGATTGAAGTAATCTAGCCTCAACTTTGTCTTGAAGGTTTTGCACCAATTGACAGCCTGTGTTAATACTTTCTACATATTTAAAAGGTGTTGGGAACATCAAAGGTACTTTAAAAGAAAAAACATATATAAAATAATTGTATGTAATTATTATAATAATATAATTTTACATATCTTTAACATAAAGCAAAATAATCAAATGTATATACTAAGGCCTTTTCCTAAAAGTTATCCTTCGATGTTGTAAGATATGCCTCCAATCTGCATAAGCTATGGATATTTTGTTTCATGTTGCCATTCCAATATAACCTCTCAATGTTATTGTAGTTAGACCAATTAATTGCCCTTAACATTGAAGTCAACATACAAATTCTCACCCTTAGTTTGTGCCATACTAATAGAAATCAAGATTGCTAGAGCCTTTTTAGTGTTTTATATGGAAGTTATCTCTCCAAAAGGATTCATATTTTGGCTATTTAAAAAAAATCAATGTTAATCATATATAATAATATATGGATAAAATTAGAGGTTGACATTATTCAATGATCCAACAAAAGCTAGTTAATGCTCACAACAAGTGCCACATGATAGGATTAGTAAAATACATAACTTGCATGATAAGCAACTAAATTAAAATTACAACGATCATCATATTTTACTAACTCCTCCACTGATTTACATGATTAGGACACAAATAGAATTCATTTTATTATATAATAACCCTAAAGCATCACCACATCTAATAAAGAATAAAAGGTTGAACTTAATGATGAAAAAAACTAATACAATGTAACCGTGCACATATATATATCATGCAACTAAACAAAGTTAAATAACCTATCAAAAAAGATAAAGAAATCAAGATAAAATAACATACTTTAGAATGGTAATGATGACAAAAATGATCAAGAAGTTAATTATAAATGAATTGGAGAATGTAAAGGAGGTTTAGGGATCACTCGAAAAATATTAAAAGCAAAAGTTATCTTTAGAGAACATAAGTTTCAAAAAGTAAAAGTGAGAGTAAAAATAGAAGATAAAATGAAAATTATGTAAGTGAAAACTTTAAATAAATTTTTTTTATAAATAACTAAGTCTTAAATAAACAAGTTGATTTTATATAATATAGGTGAATAAATTTAAATCCATATTTACTAAAAAATACTACCATTTACATCACTTTCAACATTAATCCTTCTATAAAAAATTGATGTCTCAACATAATATAATTAACTTATTAGTTTCTTAAAAATATTCGGCGTACTAAGCTTGCTCAGAGCTCTACAAAATAACATTTGCATGACTTTAAACTTTAGTTTAGTAAACAACTGACATTATGCCTTATAAAAGGATGTCAATTATTTGTTTGTACTGTCATATTATATTTTTCAATAATTTTAAAAATATTACTATGTCCAAATAGATGTTAATTATATTTATAATTTATCATCTTAATTTTTCAAATAATTTTAAAAATACAACTATATCAAAGTAGGAATTATTTTAACTTTAATCAATGTTTATGTGGTAACTTCTATTTATGATTATGTAGTAATGATTACAATATTTTATCAAATATATCAAAGTAGGAATTATGTTAACTTTAATCAATGTTTATGTGGTAACTTCTATTTATGATTACGTAGTAATGATTACAATATTTTATCAAATATATATAAGCATCTAAAAATCAAATATAAGCTTAGAAGTTATAAAAGTGAATTAGATAAGTCAAGCAAACCTATCACAACAAAATGAATTTAAGAGCTCCACCTCCAATAAAAAACACATTCAAATATATGATTTAAGAGGAAACAAGTAGCAATAATATCATCCTTAGAGAATCCCAAAATTATTGAAGTAGCAAAATTGAAAAAATAAAAATAAAATAAAATAATCTTTTAAAACATCTATACAAAAGAATATAGAAATGGAAGTAAGAGACCAAAGATGGAGTAGCTTGGTACTGCCTATGCCAATGATAAGGAAAACAATGACATGAAAGTTGATTTGGTCTATGATATTTGCCAAAGTGAGATTTAGGATTTTGTAAAAAGAAATAGATGAAAATGGATATTGGTTTAAAAATAAATAAGAGGAGGAGTATCTGTAAAAAAACAAAAAAAATTCATTTCTACTTTCTATAGAAGTGGTTTAATATAAAATCATATTCACAAAAACTTTAGATATTGATTCTCTTAGAGGATCTGACGTTTAAAGTTTCATAAAAATAAATATGTCAATTGTTTTAAATAACCAATATTTTATCTTTCCTTATATTTGCAACAAAGCCACCATAGCATTATAACATCGGTATTCCCGTTGATGCAATGTTATCTCAACTTTTTATTGTAGTGTTTACTTTTGTAAATATAAATATACATTACCAAAATTAGTTATATCTAATTATTTATATGACAAAAATACTTAATTTGATATGTTTAAGTTTCCTATTACCTATTTGAATATGTATATTTTATTATAAAAATTTTAATTTTTATTTAAAATAAATTAAAAATAGAGATAATTAAACTTTCAGACCTAGTTTGATTTTATCTAATTTTAATCAAATTAAGTTGGACTAATTTTTTAAATATACATAACTAGGCTAAAATTCAGGCCAATAATTTGTATGCAATTATGTGTAAAATACCTGATTCAAACCCAATAACTTGAGCCATAAACACATCTAATGCAAATGGTACATGAAGAAGAATTTAAAATTCGTTCCAAAATAAATAGAAAATATTAATATGGAATTTCACAAGGTTAATAGACCAGGATGTAATTTTCTTAATAGTTGACACCGATATAATTTGTTCTCTCTGTCAAATAATAAAAACATTCTCTTTTTTTTCCCTTTTTTTCACCTCCCATGATGCCTTTGTCAAGTGAGAGAGAAGTAAGTTTACACATGAAGCTCACTCGGTTGGCTCTGAGATGAACAATTATAATGAGTGTAATATTCACTGTTTTTGAAAATTAGGCTGAACTAATGACTCTGATCGCTAATTGTTGTGATATTCAATTTAAATTGATCCAAAGGATGTCTTAATGTTGAACCAATTTGAATTAGTCTGAAGTGGCAATAACCGGAGAAAAATTAAAAAAAAATTGGTCCAATTCTAAATAACCAACCAGTTAATTTTTTTCCTTTTTTGGTATTTTTAGGGTTTTTTTTATTCACTCAATAAGCTTATATTTAATAAAAAAATAACAAAATAAAAAAATTTAACACCTAATTCACTCATTAATTTGATTTATTTCTTTTAATTTTTTATTTTTTATGTAAATTATGAGTTCACACATACAATGTAAATGAGCTACTATTTAATATTTTTAATAAATTTTGTATAAATTTTTATTTATGATATCATTTAGTTCAATTATAATTAGGATTAATTTGATTCACAATAATAATATGAAAAGTTTTATTTTCTAAGAAATAAAAAATAAATTATTTGATTGATCATTATTTAAGAAATTGGGAGAAAAAGGATTTCCTAAAAAGTTTTATTTCCTATAAAAGCTAAGAAATTGCTTATCCACCTCTCTTGGGTAAATCCTATTTCATGTTTTATTTATAGATACAAAAATAAAATTATTCTCATTAAATTTAATTAATATTTATTAAAATTTATTAATTTATATTATAATAATATTGAGAATATAATAATTATTTTATTAATAATTTATGAGAAATTTAAAATTGAATTAAATAAAATATAAAAAATTATTTTATGAAAAATATCACTTTCTCAGTATTAACAAAATAACTTTCAATACTTTTTAAAAAATTCAATAAAAAATCACTTTCTACGAAGTTTAACTTTCCATAAGAACTTACCTTTCTTGTGAATCAAACAACTTCTTAATTTAACCACTTGAAACAATTAAATTTTGATTCGATGACATTTTCAAAATATTAATAATAATAAAAGAATGATGGTATTCATAACGCAATATTTTGTTATTTATTAACTACCTTTAAGAAAGTTAATTACCTTATTTAAAAATGTTACTATTAGAATTCAAAAGTTTTTTGTCATTTGTTAAGAACATTACTGTAAAGTTATTTTTCAAACTTTAAGAAAGTTATTATCAAATTTTAAAAGAGTTAAAATTCATTAAAAGGTAGTGTAAGATTTGGGGTATATGGTAATATAGTAATATGGGAATATCTTTCTTCAAAGAGTAGTGCTGAAAAGAGTCAATAAGAGACATTTCTTCCCGCATGGGGTAACTTTCATGTTTCATTGTTCTGTTGGAACCTAACTTGAATAAATGATCAACTGCTTCCAAAGAGTAATTTCATCACTTTTCATAATAAAAGATTCACCACAAATAATACTTCAAGACAGACTGTTTCGCGCTCTTGGATTCACAGTTTCAAAATTGATTAAAAACAATAATGATATATACATTAAAAATGAAATTTAAAATTAAATTATAAATATAAATGAATAATTATCATTAAATATAAAATAATAAAATGAATTTATGCAAATTATGAATATAAAATATTTAAAATTTAATTCAAAATCTCATTTTCTATCCTTATAATATTTTTATTTAAAAATACCAATAAGTATAAAATAACAAATACGTGACAGCCAGATAATTAAAGTACAAGAGAGGACGGTAAATATTCAATTGGCGGTGGCAGGGAAACTTACAAGCTGTACTCGTAGGAGTTGAACGTCAATGGGTTTGACTTCAAGCCCTTCAATTCTAAAAAATTTCAGCTTGGAGCTCAGACAAATTCATTCAAGTGTAAATAAATTAAATATTAATTAGCCCAAATTTTTATTTGAATCTAAAATATTTCAATTCAAGATCGAATTTGGATTACAAATAAATTTAAATGAGTTCATATAAATTTAATCATATATATTTAAACCTTAAATTTATATCTTTTATTTAATATGTATTGGGTTGTAAAGTTAAATTTTAATTATTATCAATTTATAATTATTTCTTATTATATATTATTTTCTTATCTAAGTTAGAATTTTGTATTAACATAGAATTGAAATTTTTTATCAAATAAATTCTTTTAAATTATAAATATTTGTATTGAGTAAATTTTCATATATGAGTGAGATAAAATTTGAATATTTAAAAGAATTACGTGAAAATTCATATAAAAATTTAAGAAAAATATAAATATATTAAGTTAAAAGTTGTAAAATTATGATCAAGATTCTTCATACACATCATTGAATAATTTTTAATAATATATTATTTTTTTTAATCCATTGCTTTTTGTTCTAAAATTTAAAAATTTTATATTAAATTATTTATATATTTTATTATAATATTTTAATTTTTAATTAATAATAAATGTAAGTTGGACAATCCAAATAGAAATTTCTTTTACGGAGGAATCTTCAGAGCTGCCGACCATTAGCTCAATCTTTTGCCATCAACTTGTGTGATATGCTGGTCTAGAACGGCTATCTCAGCATGTTTTCCGCGGCCTTTGAGATTGAGAGCGCTTGAGATGGCCGTCACGTCATTTTACATAACCCTACCTGATGGATCATGCCATACGCCTCTACTCCTGGCCACAACCTCCGGATGGCATCTTGTCCGTAAATTCCCATGTCCGGTCCCATCTTTCGTTCCGCCGCCCCACTCTCCTGGGGCGCGCGGGTAAGCATTTTTAAACCAGGATCGGACGACTTTAAAATTATCTGTTTATTGATAGGAGCTTATAATTATTATTATTTTTATAATATATCATCTTCTCAATAATAATTTATGAAAATTATAGACAGTTATTTATTTAATTTAAAAATCATGCAAATCCATAATTTTATCTTGGCAAATATTACAATAATTTTTGAGTTTGTAAATAAGTATTGATTATTAATTTTTAATCAATTATATTTAATATTTTAATTTAAATTTTTAGCAATATTTTATTAAAATAAAAACTCAATATTAAATATAATTCTAATATTAATTATATTATTATTTATTATATTAATAAAAATAAAAATTAAATATTAAATTAAATTATTTGAATATCAGTAATTAACATTTATATACAATCCCAAATACCGTTGTTAGGATTTTCTTTTTATCTTTTTGCAAAATAGAGAAAGTAATAATAATAAAAAAAAATAATTGGCAAATGGCGTGGCGTTGAGGATAAGAACTTCAGCAGTCTTCAAACATAATGCGTACATGAGGATAAGAACTTCAGTAGTCTTTGTGTGTTGCTTTCATGACACAACACCCTCTCACGATGCTGTCTGTTTTCCGTTTCTTTCATTATTAGACTTTCGTCCCACACCTTTCTTGTTTTTGTTTTAACTCAATGTCCTATTCATTAATTAATTGATTTAATTAATTATTAATTAATTATATTATTTAATTTAATCAATTGATAATAACAATTGTTTGAAAGAAAATATTTAATAAAATTAGTTATTTTTTATTAGGTGTTTATATATAAAATGACATATAAAAATATATATATTATCATTTATTTAAGTTTTTTTACTTTAATGATATCTTAAATTTATCATATGATTTATGAAATTAAATTTTTTTCTAAAATATATATTATTGTAATTTATTATTTATTATATTTCTTACAAAATAAATTATTATATTTCTTAATAATCAATTGTTATATTTCGTAAATACTTTATAAAAATTAATAATTATTATTTAATAAATTTATTTAATATTTTTTTCGTAAAGATACGTAAATACTTTATAAAAATTAATAATTATTACTTAGTAAATTTATTTAATCTTTTTTTAATAAGAATATGAACAAAAATATATATATTATTTAAAAATAATTTTATATTTTTACAAACCTACTCAAATTAGCTGATTGAGAATCAATCAATTAATTCAATAAATTATTTGTCAAACAATCAAATTAGTTAATTAACTCAGTTAAATAGTTAAATAATATAAAATCAGTTAAAAATTAATTAAAAAATTCTTTATCAAATACCCACGTGTAACTTACAGACGCATGTCAAAGTAGATAACTTTAAGGTTTACATTTTGTTATATTACCAAACTCTGTAATTACTCTGCTGGCTGTAGAACAGGAAAAAAAATAGAAAACTGTGTAATTATAAAGTCTTTTTGTTTCCTTTGTTACCAAGAAAAAATAATTATAAACGTTTATAGTTGATGGAGTTAAGTCACTAAATGGTGAGATAGTGATGAAAGTTTTGATTATATAGCTGAAAATTTTACATTCAAAATTTTTTTTATCATTAACATGCAATAAAAAAAAGAAAATACTATAGGCTGACAAGGCAACATTATCCATATATTTCAAAAACGATAAAGTAGAAGAGTGTAATCTTACGATGAGTGATGAGTTTGGCTTGTTGGAAGAAAATAATTATTTTAAAATTATATTTAGTATAATAAATATTATAGCAATAAAATCATAAATATGATACTAATATTTTTTAAAATGAAAAATTTTAAATCAAAATCATATTTATATAAAAGATAGTATCGTTATTTTTACTTATTGATAACTTTTTTACAATTGATCATATGTATAATTTACAATTGAATATGTATATTAAATAGTAAAATAATATTACAAGTTAAATAAAAATATATGATATGATCAATGATAAAAAAATTATTATATTGTAAATTTAATTATTAAAATTATATTAAAAAAAATTTCATAGTCAAAATATAAAATTTTAATTTATCAAGTTTTTTATATCAAATAATTTTGTAAAAATTAAAAAATATTTTAAATTTTTAAAAGATAGAATTATCAAAATATTTGAATAGGAAAATATTAAAAATTGATATTATTTTATTATTTTTAATAAAGAGTAATATTTAAACATATAAAAATTGTGAATAATCGGAGTGTTAAAAAAGTAATTCCATCACTTTTATCATATAATAAAAATTTTATCATTTGATGAAATTAACGATTATAGATATTTGTATTTCATAATGTCGAATAAATAAATTTCTTTGATTTCATTTCTTTGCACGAAATTGATCTTCCGCTATGTTTCTTGAGAAAAAGTCATAACGTTCTGAAAGCATTGAAATGCTAATTTAATGCGTTTCATACATTTTTTTTTTATAAATTAGGGTAGAAAAACATGTGCGAAGAAATAGAGTGGACATTCGTCAAATAGTCGGCAAGGATTCCTCGTAAGCTATTAAGCACGTAGCGATGTAATAATTATGAACTTAGACAGTACTTTGGAAGATTCTGAATATAAAAATAAACAAAGAAATAACTAAATAAGAATAAGGATTCACTGAGATAAAACGGAAAGAATCACGTTCCATTTAAAATTGGGTACATCAACAAGAAGATAAGCTTTGTTAGTTATATAATTTTACGAAATATGGACTATGATTCTTAGAGACTTTCTTATGAAGTTCAAATTTATTAAGTACATATTATTATCCAAAACTTTACAAATTACACATATCCTTTATGTAACTTAATTGGCTTTCATTTTCATTTTTTTTAGCTTTTCAGTTAGCCAACCTTATTTTTAGCTTTTCATTTTTTTTTTTAATTCTACACTAAGCTCCACCTTATTTAGCTTTTCAGTTAGCCGACGCAAAGCAAAATTATATACTTACACTTTGCTATTCTTTCTTAGAAAAAAAAAAACTGCTGACTGCTG
Source organism: Sindora glabra (assembly GCA_020226215.1). Taxonomy (NCBI): domain Eukaryota; kingdom Viridiplantae; phylum Streptophyta; class Magnoliopsida; order Fabales; family Fabaceae; genus Sindora; species Sindora glabra. The sequence goes on along the minus strand of CM035227.1, from coordinate 46,311,528 downwards.
TTTTCATTTTTTTTTTTTTTTTAAGTCCTGATACTTGAAAATGGATGATAACAATGTCAAAAGTTGCGCCAATGTCTCTCTTCATTTGTCATTATCCCCCATGCTTGTAAAAGAAAATTTTTATTGTATCGATACATTATTATATTTGATAATTAATTTATTATTATATATCATATTAAATTTTATTTATAAAAAATAAAATTAATATATAATAAAATTTGATAATATATCAATATACTACTATATCAATAATATATTATAATTTTTTTAATAAAAAAGAAAAATAAGAGGAAGGAAAATAAAATTCTTAAATTTTAAAACTTTCTTTCTATTTGGATGGAAAAAAATGGAAAACAAAAGAAAATGAATAGGTTTATTTGTACTTAATATTATTCCACACAATATCATTTCATAACTTTCTCTTTTTTATATTTCCTCCTGTAATTAAATTTTAATTTTTTTTCCATTTTTCTCCTTTACCAAGCATGGGATAAATGTGCAGCTACCATCCATTTTGCGATCTCATTAGTCTATACCATCACTGGCATGCAGCTTTATTTACCTTTTGGACTTGCTGTACGTTTGGTTTATGGCCACATGAAAACATCAATAATGAACATGCAAAAAACTCTAATCTAGTTCATCAACCTTGTCCATGTTAAAATATTGACTCTTTCTGGAGTAGACACCTGGACCATTATCCATGCTCCCTTTGTTTTCACAAAAATTTTATTTTAATTCAGATAACACAAAATTTATATCAATTTAATTCTTATAAAAATAATTTTAATTTTAATTTTAAATTTTTTATACATAAAATAAAATTATTGAATTATTATACAAAAAAAATTAATAGTCAACATGCAGTTAATATTCCAAAAAATTAAATTAATACAAATTTAATTTTATAAAAATTAACATCGGATTTCAATCCTTTATTTTTATTTTTTTTGGCAAATTCATTGCATCGCCTTTTTCTCATACATAAAATGGTAAAGTAGAGAGGTTTTATCTCTTATTACATTAAGAGATTATTATCAAATTCTATTAATTAAATTAAGAAATAATGACTTAACTATCTCAATTAATATTGAAATATTGGAGATTTTGAGAATAATAGCTCATCAAATAAAATAATTAACATTAAAGAGTTGAGCCCGTAATCAAGATACACAATAATTTATTCAAATTTCCACCACATAAGTGAATCAATGGCTCCTTGCTGACCCTTGTAGGCCAAGCTTATCATTTGAAGTGGCATTGAAAGGTGGGGGAGTTGACGCCGCACAAATCATCATTATAGTACAGAACGATATAGTTGCATATTTTTCCAAATTAAGTAGGTAGCATCCAAATTGCATAATTACCTTCCAAAATCTCAGAGAATACTCTTGTAGCCAGAACCAATTATTGAAAGCCAACCACACCTCTAAAAAAATTAAAAAAAAAAAAAAACCTCTAAAGAGAAAAACGTGTACACGATATTCCAACTAAAGCCTCAAATTGGGTCCGGTGAATAAGAAAAAATAGCAATATTCGAAGTTGGGACGTACTGTAATTGAAACAGCTCAGCTGGCCTTTTTGTCAGACAGGAAAACGTTCTCTTCCATTAGTTAGTTATCTCTCTTTTCAATTCAAGATTTAGTTATCTCTCTTTTCAATTCAAGATTTTTGGTGGCTAAGCCGTGCAAGTCATATGATGGTAGCTCCATCTATCCATATCACAGAATATAAATTGCTGGTTCCGGTTTTTATATGTAGTTCTTGGCATTTGGATAAAAATTATTCTAATTCATCTTCTAGGAGAGGCAAATCCTTGGATGCACATAATTTAGTCTTCGAATGTAGAAACAATGAGACACATCTGATGTTTAATTATAATAATAATAATAGTTAAAAAATATTCTAGAAAAATTTAAATATTAACTATTCTGCCAACGACATTGTTAGCCCAAGATAAGCTTAAAAAATTTATATACGAATATAGGATAAACAACCACAAGATGCTGATTTCACACTTCCTTTTTTCTTTTTTTTGACAGCAACTTATCTCGGCTCTTTGCTGGCCATATTTTTCTCCTTCTTTTGTTTTTAGGAACAATTACTTTGTGTGAGATGTTACAAGTTATTATTAACGTATTCTAAAAGTTGATATTTTAACTTTCATTAAAAAAAGTGTTTCAAATATTAAACTTTCAACAAGATAGAAAGAAAAGGAATGGAGTTAGTAGAGCTCCCAAAAAATCTCTAACGTTCAAATCAATAAAGTATAATAAAAGAGAGTAATTTAAAAAAGGAAGATAGAATAAATATCTTATATAAAAGTTTTCTTAAATAGAATAATTGTAGGATAGTTAGGTAGTTACTAAATAATTACCATTAGAACTCCTAATATATCAATATTTATCTTTTAGCCCTATCTAAATTTACAAACGAGGCTTGATATAAACAAAACTTGACTGAGTGTTTTGCTGGAAACTGATCATAATCTACCTAAAATTTCATAATATGTAGGATATTCAAATAATTTGAAACTTTTGAAAAACCCAATGCCCAAACTTGATCATCTTAATAATTGTAATCTAAATTTAATAATAAGAGAAACCATGATCCAAATCCAACAATCAAAATCATCGATACTCAATTAATGATAATTTGTAACATTGATAACTAATATTAATGATATGAAATCCATATAATGTATTAATATGGAAATCACCCGCTTATAGCAATCTAAAATCCATCTAAACCATTAATCTTGATGTCTGATGCCCATATCTGGTAGTACGAAATTCATATAATCTAATAATTTAAGCATGTGGTTAATCTCCAACTTGATAATTTGAATTTACTAATCTTAAATAGTGCCAAGGGTTACTCACTTTATATAATGTCAAGGGTTACTGGGCTCATTTGATCGAGTTCAAAGATTGTTGAACTCTTTGATCTTATTTCAGCGTCAAGAATCGTTGGATTATTTTGATCACCTATGAAAGTCTCTTTTTTTAAGGAAAAAAAGATCAACAAGTTATCAGATAAAAATATGTACATATCATATCACACCTAAAAATAAAATCCCAATACCCTTCATTTGTTTCCAAATGATACTATTCTTTACTTTTTCAAACAATGGAAATCAAATCAGGATTCTTTTCCATAACTACAACTACAATTGCAAAAGAGGTCCACTGATTTGCCATGGGATCTATTGACATTGCAAGGGACTCAAGTATATCAATAATTCCTTCTTGCAACTGTAGCTGCAATTATAGGGAAAAATCATTTTCCATGAAAATCATATGTCATTTTTTCTTATATAGGTATGTTCAAACCTTGAAAGCAAGAATTTGGCTCCCTATGAGCACGTTTGTTTGGGATATTAAAGAAACAAACAATAACACTTTATATAATGGCCAAAACATGTCAAGTAACTAGAATTCATTTTATTCATAGATGAAATCAACTCAAAATCGAAATTTAATTTAGTTGGCACTCATAATAGTGCAATGATGCTTAATATTATTTTCAAATTTTTCTTTTTTAATGTTCCAAATTCAAATTCAAAGCTTAAGTACGTATTAAGTGGTTTGTTATTTCTACTATTACTAAAAAAAATAAAAAAATTTATTTACAGATCTTATTTTAGGTAAAAAGTCATTTTGGTTAGCACCACGCTATGCTTGATAAAATGACCAATCCTAGATCAATTAAATTCTAAAATCAATAAATTTATACTTAAATTGATTTTAATGGACATTAAAACACGTTTGTGGAATGAATCAATTCAGTTCTAAAGAAACCACTTCATAGTAAAGCATGTGTTACTTCTTTAGAAGGGTCGGTCTAACTAAACGGACATCCAAACCTGCTAAAACAGCGAGATGAAGCTCAATTTTGCTGCTTTCAGCAGCCCAATGGGCCTAAACTAATAAAATCTAAAAATTTAAAAGACAAAATAGCCCAACCCAATTGTTTAACAAAACTAGAGACCCATATCCGACAAATTGAAACAGAAAATGGGCCATGTTACCACTGTGAGGCTGGGCTTCCTAACCCACTGACATACTATTTTATGGGTTTTTTGCTCTTTTTTCAACATGTATCCTGTGAACCCAAAAAGAAACGTGACGTCAATACTCACATTAAGGGCTTAAAGCCTTTTAGCCTATGGTTGTATTTTATATATATATATATAAATATATATATATATATAAAAACCAAAATATGCATTCAATTTGAACGAAAGTTCGCGACATCCTTAAACAGAGAATGTCCATTAAAGTAGGATCCGATTTTTCTATGTGATAATTTGGGAGTGCTTGCTAAGGTCCATCTAGGAATTTGGTATTTAAAGTGGTATGACAAAATACAGGTCATTGAATAAAATTATAAAAATTTTGGTAATAATTTAGTAATTTCATCCAATAATTTATATTTTATCACATCACCTTAGATATCAAACCTCTAGAAACACCTTAAAATTTATCTAATTTAGGTTTGCCACTGAAGGCCATACAAATGACACAATCTTGCACTTTTAAGGTCATTTGGGTTTGGCAAAAGAGTAGAAGTACGAGTGTAACTGAAAAATAATTATGAAACGTCATTATTATAGTGGTGTGATTATATTACATTAAATTTAATTATTGATGTATTATTATATAATATATTAAATTTGATCTTAAAAAAATATTTAATATGTATTTAAATTTAATAGTACATCAATCATAATTATATCAATAATGTATTATAATATCTCATATTTGACAGTAAAATTTCTAACATTTGCTAATTTTCATTAAAGCTGAATTATTGAAATAAGAAAACAACGTAAAAAATAATTGACAAGCATGTATATAATATAAATCTTATTACTCATGTCGAAGCCGTGCCCCCTAAAATTATTAAATGCTTAATTTATTCTATTTAATCTCATTCTCTTCTTCCAATTCATTTTATTTTATTTATTTTTTATCCAATCAAACATGCTCAGGTGAGTAAGGAACAAGTCTGAGTATAACTGAAAATATAAATGAGTTAAACTATTCATAGATAATATGAAGTTAATTCTTAAAAAATTTAATTCAAGTTTTTTTAGGTAAGTTAGAATAAATTTGAATTTTATATCACTTTATTTTAATTATTTTAATAATAAAAAATATTTTTATTTTTATATTATAAATAATATAATATATAAAAAATGTAATAATGTTAATAATAATAATTTTTAAATTTACAGAAGGAATAATAGCAGAGCATTATAAAGACAAGGAAGGCGATAGACCTCCTAAAAAGTTTTACAATTTTATAATAATATTGTGTAAGTATGTGTAGAAGAAATTTTATATCTATTATTTAGCCTTCCAAAACATTTTAATTTTTTGCATATTTAGAATTTGTGAAGTTTAAAATACATAATTATGATATAACTTAGATAATATAAAATAATTTTATAAAGTTGAAATTCAAAATACTTCTTCAAAAATTTATTTGAAGTACACAAAAAGAAATAAAAGAAATAAAAATAATATTTAATAAATTATAAACTAATGATTTTACTGTTCTGCACAAGCCAACAGTTAAAAAATAATGCACATGCTAGTTTTTTTGCCTTAATTTAGCTTATCTGAAGAGTTGAATTTATAACACTTATAATTTCTTTGAATCTCTTAACTAGAAACAAAATCTGAATAACTCTAACATCTATATGCATATATGTGAACAATGTATCTCAACTTTTCCAATCATTTTAGAAATTTTTTAAAATTATTATTACATGTTTTTTACATATATATATATATATATATATATATATATATATATATATATATATATATATATATTAAATATTTTTATTCTTTTTCTTTATGATCAATTTTTATACTTTATATGTACCTCAATATCATTCTTTTATTTTTTATGTTTCACCTAATAGTTGTATTTTTTTTTTACCATAACAACAATATATTGAGAATCTTTTTATAAGATTTTAATTTTTCAAATTTTAAATTAATTAATAAGATTTCTAATTGTGAAAGTAACTAAATAAATTCATTGAATTATGTTTTATCTTAAAATATGTATACATATATATTAAATAGTAATGTTTGAATTTTTCATTTGCATGATTTTATTATGTATTACTTCTTGTTTAAATATTTATATGAACTAATTTGATTTATATTCAACTAATTAATTTTTTTAATGATAAAAAATAAGACAATTGATAGATTTTTTAAGAGGAAAATTAGTGATAAAGAGAAGAATGACCTACTTAAAAGTTTACTATTGATCATATGATAAATTATTGAGGACTCTAAGTCCTTGAAAGAGTAAAGAAATGCACTTTGAATAGAGCTATTTTCTAATATATTGTAATTCAATTGCTTATGACTCACTTTCTATTAATTTTTTAATAATCAATAATCATGAAATTATATTTAAAATATTTAGCAATACATAAAATGCTAAAAATCATATAGCATCATAAAATTTTGTATTTGAAAAATGTTTCTAATCTGCCCCCCAAAATGTTAGCTAAATTCCCCCGCTATAAAGAAATGTGGTTCTTTGTTTAAGTAATTAACTTTCTAATATATGTTACTTTTTGTGATGCATAGTTGCTGATATTATATGATAATTATATAGATATTTTTAATAAATTTAATAATTATACAAAATTTATATTAATAAGTAAAATAAGATTAAAAAATTTGGTATTTAATTTATTTATAAAAGATAGAATTTTATATATTCAAATATAGGTAAAATTACAAACTACTTAAGTAAAGTTGTTCATATTCATTTGAAGTTCAAACTCAAATTTAAATATTTCAAGTTTAATAAAAAAATTGGTATCTAATAACATGCTATTCGAATAAATTCATATAAACTCATTTGAATTCTTATTTGAGTTGGACACGAATTTAAACTTAAATTATTTAAATTTAATGATATTTAACTCAAGTTTGAGCAATTGATTTTTATCAATAATTAGTTTATACTTTTATATTTGTAAATGTAAGCATAATCAAATCATTTTTATGTATTAACTATTCAAAGATGAGATTCTAAAAATACACCCAATTCTCCTAAGGATGATCAAAATTAACCATTTCTAGATATAGGTTTCATTCTAATTTTCCCCTTTTCAATATACAAATTACTATATTTAGTTGCATAAATATAATATTCTACTATAATTTTCTTTAACATTTAAAGATAAAATAATTGGGTTCATATAATAAACATTTCAAATTAATGATAAAAAAATATATCATTGGCACATAAGAATTTTACATGACTCCACATAGACAATAACTAAAAAGAAAGTTAATAGGTCCCAAGTTTTTAATGACTAAATGAAAAATAATATTACATTATAAATGGGTTAATAAAATTGCAATTTCTTTTATGATTAAATGGGGTCAAAGCTCAAAAAATAAAATACACCTAATTCTCCTATGGATGATCAAAATTGATCACTTCCAGATATGGGCTTTATTCTAATTTTGTACTTCTTTAATATACAATTACTATATTTAGTTGCATAAATATAATATTCTATTATAATTTTCATTAATATATATAGTTAAAGTAATTGGGTTCGTATAAAAAACATTTCAAATCAATGACCAAAAAATATATCATTGGCACATAGAAATTTTACATGACTCTACATTAGCAATGTTACACCCTTGAGGTATTTAGTAAATCTAATTGAATTAAGAATCTTATGTATAAAATAAGAAATAAAAGAGTTAATAAAAATTTAGAATATAATAATATGAATTGGGTGAAATTTTGATGGAAAAAATTTGTTATAATCATAAAGTATAAAATTATATACTGATATGAATAAGTATGTGAGTGTAGAAGAAGTTTAAGAGTAATTTTTCAAAAATGTCCCTAAGGCCTTATTATCTCTCATTTGAGCCCCAAGCCTTATTTCCCTCATTTCTCTTTATCTCTCTAGTTCTCTTACCTTTCTCAACTTTCTTTCTCTACACAATTTCTCCAATCAAGCAAAGGAACTTCAAATTTTTTTAATTTCTTCATCTAATCAAGATAAAAATATTGCTTTTGCTAATAATCTCTCTTATTTCTTCTTAGTCAATGAAAAATTTAGAATTTATTTGGTTTTGCTAGGTATTTTATGCCTTAACTCTAGAACCCATGCATTTTGACATGATTAAAGTTGAAAGATCATTTAAACAAGGTAAAAACATTGCTTTCACTAAGAATTTCTCTTATTTCTTCTTGGTTGATGAAGAATTTGGAATTTATTTAGTTTTACTAGGTATTCTAAGCCTTAACTCTAGAACCCATGCATTTTGACATGATTAAGATTGAAAATTCTTCAAGCTAGCCTTTTAACATCTTCTTTTATATAAAATAAGTGAATAATCTAGCTAAGTTTATGAATTTTATGCTTATATGATAGTATTAATAAAATATGAGTTATTTTGTGATTTTTCTTAGATCATGTTTGATTTGATGTGATGAGAATAATAAATAATGAAGAGAGGTAATATGAGATATTAAATGGGTATATTGATGATTGTATCAAGGTTTAGGGTATATTGATGATTGTATCAAGGTTTAGTATATAAATATATGTTTAAAAGGCATTTATGATTGGATAAATAGTGAATTTTTATAGAAAATTGATATTTTCATATATCAATCAAGTGTTAATTGATTTTGAAGGCCTAGAAGCAAAATCAAACTTCAGAATTGAGTGACCAATCGATTCTGAAGATTTAGAGGCAAAACTAGGTTGGTGAATTAATTGGTCAATTGATTTATAAATCTAGAATTTTTATGTCAAATTTGAAAAGGCATAACTTCTTCGTTTTACATCCTTTTTAAACAAATTATCTATTATTTTAAATATAATTAAGTCTACTTTTAATACAATTGGTTTCAAATCAAAATTATGTGTATATTTTGAGATATCACTAAATAGTAGATAAAGGTCAAAATTTGAACTTCAAAAAATGAACTTTTTATGTCTATCTTTTAAAAAATATAACACTTTCAAACTTTAACTAATTTGGGCTAATGAGTAGTCTATGAAAAGCTAATTGAATCTACTTTCACATAAAATAAATTTGATAAATAATATATTCATGATTTTTAAATCATTCATAAAATATCATTTAAAAGTCATAACTATAATGACCCTTAATCAACTATACTCAACTTGTTTTATATTTTCATGATTCATAAGGGTCTAACATGGGATGTTTGATCTCTAAATATCAAAAGTAAGTAGTTTACAATATTTATATAATAAATTTGATAAATAATCTATTCATAATTTTTAAATCATTTATAAAATATCATTGAAAAGTCATAACTATAATGACCCTATAATCATTTATACTTAACTTTCACATGAAATAGATTTAACAAATAATCTATTCATAATTTTTAAATCATTCATAAAATATCATTTAAAAGTCACAACTATGATGACCCTATAATCAACTATACTCAACTTGTTTTATGTTTTTATGATTCATAAGGGTTTAACATGAAATGTTTGATCTCTAAATATCAAAAGTGAGTAGTTTACAATATTTATATAATAAGTACATAATGGAATGTTCATGAAATGAGTAATATTAATATTTATAAATTATTTTTGTAAATTATGAAGTAGGAAAAATAGATGAAAGTGAAATATTTGAGGATACTTAGAGTAAATGGATATTCTCAAGTGAGTATATATTTATTTTAGAAATTTTTCTACTTAATTTTCCTATACTTTATTTGTTCTATGTACTAAGATAATATGTTGTAAAACCAAGAAATTAAATTTGTGTAAATATATACCTCAATATGAATAAGTATGAAAAACTTATAATCTTGATTCCTTCCTATTATGTTAAAGATTGTGGTGTGTGATGGTACTTCCAAAGTACCATTTATTTCTTGTTAATTAATATTGAATGACCTTTTGTAAATAATACGATAAAAGCATCATATCGATTATTGCTTAGTTGTGATGAATATATGCCTTAATTGAGATTATGATTATGATTGTGCTTGACTTATGATCACACATGAGAAGTGTGAAACTATCATTTGACAATTAGACATGCTTGTATCCAAAAGTGAATGAATTTGAAGTTATGTTATTGTGAATGAGGATGATTATGATGAATATATACCTTAATTGAGATTATGATTATGATTGTGCTTGGCTAATAATCAAACATGAGAAGTGTGGAACTATCATTTGACAATTGGGTATACTTGTATCTACAAGTGAATGAATTTGAAGTTATGGTATTGTGAATGAGAATTATTGTGATGATAAATTGATTATCTAATACGGTGGCTAAATTAAGATCAAAATACTATAAGATATGAAATTTATGTGATATGTATCCAAACATGATAATGTGATTCAATTCGTATTGCTAGTACATAAATAGTATCAATATGATAAAAAATAGTTTGAAGCTGGATATGAAAAATGTGATTGTGTGACTTTATTAAAGTAAAGTTAAAAACATTATAAATCTAATGTATAACTTTATAAAATGATGTGAATAGAATATTTTTATAACATAAAGTTCTAATAATTTAATTATCTTATGTTTTATTTAGAAAAAGAAAAGAATCCTATTTTATTATCATATTCTTTTTACCTGATATGAAACTAATAAGACAAAGATTAAATGATCTAGAATAATATACTAATATCCTTAAAGTAAATTAGTATCTTAAAAATATAATATTTTTAGTGCTTAAAGTTTAACTTAAGTAAATATTTAAAACGTATTATTTGATTTCTTTAAAATGGAGTTGAATTATTAAGAACCAAGTGTTTAGTTTGATAATATAATATGATTTGGGCCTTCTTAGATTATAAAATTTTAATATTTTAATTATTTTACAATTGACTTAAAAAGTTCTCATTTATGAAATTTTTAATTTTTTTACGATAATTTCTTTTAAAGATATAAGAGAGTGATATTATAAAATAATAGAATGATATGAATAAAGTTTGTTGAGAGCCTCACATTTTCATATATTATTCATATAAGCTCAATTCAAAATAAATTACTATGTAAAAATAAATTTTGATTTTAAAGTTAACATTGGAGAAACATAAGAAGTTGATAGCCTAGGAAAATTATTAGGTTATGATTTGATGTTGGAATTAGAATATTTAGAAATAAGATAAGTAACATTCTAAATGGTGAAAAAGCAAGGGAATGAAAGATAATTATGGATGTCTTAGAACATCTAAAAGTGATTATACATCATTAAATGAATATATATCTCACTTTAAACTAATGTCTTAATAATAATTTGTTTAAATGTCATAATTTATACTCCTTATTATAAATGGCATCAATCATTCACCTATTCATCTGCAAATCCTTAATAGCATAACTGCAAATCATAATGTATTACAAAATTAATCTTATGGTCATGTATGAATAATTTGAAAATAATGCTTGTGATGAGTTAGAAATTATCTACTTGAGATAATGTTATTTAAATAAGTTTGTGAGGCATGGCAACGATACTACCAGCTGTTGATTAATTACGATTGAAATACGATGAATGATAATTATATCATGCATGGAACTATATCATTACTTTTATGTTGAAAATTGTAATGTGATCTATATCAGAATGTGAATGAGTGTTGCAGCCATATGAGAAAGTATGGTGGTACTATTATTGGCATATTGTGTTATATGCTTTGATTTGCCTCACGATGATGAATAGCTCATTCATATTGAGATTTTATTGAAATTATAATTTGTAAAGTCGAGCTTTATTGTGCATATTATGATGTGAATTATGCCATAAGTGGCATTTAAAATGAGAAATGTGACAAGAGTAATGATGTGAAAATTAAATGAGAAATTTCCTATAAAAAAGTGAGTAGGGTATAAGATTGTTCGGGAAGAATAAGGATGGAAAGACAAGAAAGGTATAAGTTTAAACTGAAAGTAAAAAAATGGATGTATGTGTTTTCATTATGATTAATATGCATTTATAATGTGACATGAAAACTTGTTTATGATTAAATATATCTAATTGATGTGATTGTGATGATTTGATATGATTGAGACTTACTAACTATTTGTAAATGTGATGACCACCCAAAATAGGTCATGTATATGATGGTATTGATAATGTAAAATTTGATAATTAATATTATTATAAACTATGAAATAAAATAGAAAATTTAAGTTGTGTGTAGGCAACCATGCTAATTCAGGAACGAGTATTGTGAATTATAGGATTTGAGAACTTAAGTTGCAACGGCCTTCCATATTGAGATTTAATTAATACAAAATTGACTTATATGATTGAATAATAGTAGATATATACTCACTAAATTCTCGTAACTCACTCCATTTATTTTCAATATTGTTAGGTTAAGATAAGTATCTTTGAACTATGTTACATTTATGGAAAATCAAAGACCATTTAATTTGAAAGATTTGATCAGTATAGTAATTGAGATTAGATTAATTCAACACCTAATGTGTTAAATTATTTATTTGTATATACATATAAGGTTGTGTAATATTGTGTATGTTAATGATACTTTCATATCTAAGAAATATCCTGCTTTTATGGATTGTGAGTCATTATGAAAATAAGGAGATTCCTATTGAGTGGAACCAAAATAATTAGTGTTGAAACTTGTGGAAACTGAATAATGGGATTCACGCTAATCATGATTAAATTTGGATCATGACAAACAATAACTGAAAAAAAAGTTAATAGATCACAAGTTGTTAATGACTAAATAATAAATACTTTTGCATTATTTTATGATTAAATAGGGGCAAAGCTCAAAAAAAAGATCAAAACTATTTTGACCATAAAAGTTTCAACTAAATTAGCATGAATAAGAGCATTAAGATGACACAATCTCCTAAAGAAGTTGATCAACTAATCTCTATATTGGTTACTTTTATTGAATTAGTAATTAAAAGACATTTTCCAATCTAAAAAAGCCAACATGCTTCTAATATACTCGGGGATTAAATTGGTTGAGTTAGCCTAATTTTTTCATAAACTTTTGATATGAAAGTCCTAATTCAATCTTGAAGAATTAAAAAATAAATTGATCAATTCATAAGTATTTTTTTAAAACATTAAAATATTTTAAAATTTTAAATTTCTAAACAATAAAAAAATTGAAACTATCCCAAAATCTCATATATGTATCCACATATTAATCATAATACATTTAAATCTATATATAACTATAAAAAATATTATACATATAAAATATAAGCCATAAAATTTTATAAAATAAAAATATTATTGACAAATAATTTTTAATATAATCTTATATAATTAAAAATTAAAAAGGAGAGTATGATTTATACAAATAAAAAATTTTAATTTATATAAAAATAATAAAATATAGGTTAAGCTAATCTACCTATAAATTAGCTTGTGCGAGCAATAGGTTAGGCCAAGATTGACTCTCATTTAAATGATCACCGCTACTAAAGTTTGAGGAGTTTGTAAGCTAACAAGTTAACTTCCAAACTTTAATTCATTTTAACAATTCTAACTTCTAATGATAACCTTCTGCTTGCCAGGTAGGGATCTTATTTAACGATGATCTTTTTTTATACCTTTGCTCAAAACAGCCATAATTTTTGGGTGAAAAAATCCCATAACTTAAAGAATAAGAATAATAAATATTAACATTTAAAAAACAAAAAGCCTCAGAACTATTAAAGAAATTCTATTATACCTTAGAAGTAAAGCATTATGCCTTGCTCTAGAGGAGTCAGAAAATAAATAAAATAATAGGTAAAATCTCACCACTTCATCTATTTTCCTCTTCTTTTGAAATAAGGTCTTACTTTAAGAATACAGTGGAATTTTTCCGATTTTTGCTCATCAAAATTCGGGATAATGCTTCCCCAACCAGAACTCGCTTCTTCAGACTTTCTTTACAATAATTATCAGTGATGAGTTAATCCAATTCTCATTCAAAGAATCTGCCAACTAAAATGTAGAACATGACATTGCAAGGATCGCAAAGGTGATAATTCAGTCAAATTATCATTTACAATCCCCCTGAAACTACTAAGAAATCAAAATAAAAGGCTAAGGAGGAGCTTGAAAGTTTTTCTTCAAATAAAATATTATTCCTCCAATTCCAAAGGAATTCGTAGATAACTGTAATAGTGAAAGCGGTGTTCTAACGAGTCCTTTTTGACTTCGCGCAGTGAGAATTCAGATTCGGAAAATCCAATTCCGATAGGCTTGCGCTAGATGTACGCAATTGAGGGCCACATAATTTGCATTTTATAATGTGACAAGATTTTGACAAATTCTCTCTTATAATTACTGTCAATTTATAGTTTTAATTTACTAAAAAATACTGATTTAAACTTAGATTATATATACATATATATACTATAGGACGAAAGGAAATATTAATTTGAAATCAAATTGGGTTGAATCTCTTTCGGGATAAAGCTCTTTTAACATTTATTTTTTTATTTAAAAAATTTAAATTCAAAATTTTATTTAAAAAAATTAAACTTCTAACCAATTGAAGTAATAAGTGTTGATTTATACATTTGATTCATTAAAGTTATAATTGAACTCCAAATATTCATAAAAATTAAACCCAAGTATTATATTATAGACATGATTTAAAGATCAAAACTGATGCAATATACCCGTTGTTTGGTTGCAATGAAAACATGGGAAAAAAATTAAGGGGAAGATAATGGAAGAAGATGGCGATTTTCTGTTGTTTGGACGTGGAAAGAAAGTAAGAATGGAAGAAGATTAGAGAGGAATTTTGTATAGGGTCCACTGGCTTGGTTCTCTTATGAGAGAAATTTGGCGAGAAAACAGAAATGTACTTGATACTGCAGTGTTTTTTTTTCCCTATCCTACCGTCCGTACACAGGCACAACAAGGTGCTTGACTACTGCTTTCCGGAACATGACGCTTGTGGACAGTAGATCTCTGGGAACATTGATATTTTAGCTCCGACAAAACAATTCTTTAGAAGCATTATTATTGTGGATATAAAATATGATTATTTACTTGTATGACTAACTTTTTTTCCTTTCTACAAGCTGTAAACTGAATAATATCTTATGATTTTGTTAATTATTTTATTAACTTTAATTATAGCCATTATATATTTTTAATAGTAGGTTTAAGATATTTTATTAATTTAGTAAAAATATGTTAAATTTTTGCTACTTTTTTTTATAAAATCATAACTAATAACTATTTTTAATAGTATCCATATTTTTTTATTTAAAGGTATTATTATATTTCATCGTATTAACTTTTCTTTCTCCTCATTTTACTATTCAATCAAATAAGAAAAAATGAATTCTTTTTTTTCTTTTCTTTTCGAATTTATTTTCAATTAAATATAATAAAAATAAATATTTTCTTTTATTTTTTTCCTACTTATTTCATTTCCATCTAAACAAACCCTTAATTTACTTGTTCCACGCTATCTATCTACCCTTACACTTCTTGCTACGCGACATTACAACCTAAATTATTTTATTAAGTTTTTCAGATTATTTATATGGACATTACATTTTCCTCATTTGTGGATCCCGTCTGACTGCAATCAAACCAACTTGAGTCCAAAAACAATTCATAAATAAACAAAGAACCAGCCAAAATAGCCTCAATAAAGTATCTAGAACATCTATCTCTATGACCTCATCAATACTCAATCCATGTCCCAAAAGTCATCCCACGTATCACATCGACTACGAAGTGGGACCCATTTATATCATCCAGACTGAGTTTACCCCTAAACCGCACAATTTTGCCCCCGCGCTCTTCAGTACCTCTCCCTACACAAGCACAAAAATTGGAGCAAGAAACCAAGCTGTTTGAATGATATTCGAGAGGATGAAAATCGCCATCTTACGTTCCTTGTTGCTTTTACTCAATTTGTTCATACCCTTGTCTTGTGTAGCTGCTCTGCATGACAGTCCCAGCAGCACCAGCATCATCTTCACTACACTTGGCAGAGCTTTCTACGCTTTCGATATCTACACGCTCCCTGCTCTAGGGCCGCCCAAAGCTTACAAAGAAATCAAGGTCACCGATGGTCAGTCCGTTAACTTTAACGGTCAATTCCCTTCTCCGTCGTCATCCTCCTTCCTCCTCAATTTGACTGGTGTTCGGGTGGGAAACGACCCACCTCCCTTGCAAGTCGTTTACGTTACTGAGAGAGACAAAATTCCCAACATATACTACGATGCTGTGTATTTCGATGATTCTAGAAGCACGAGGAAAAGATCGGCACTTGAATCCATCACAGAGAGGGTTCAAGTCCCACTTTTGGCTAATCAGCTGAGCGAAAGGGGAGTTTCTATGAAAGATAAGCCCACCGTAACTGGGGAGTATTTGGTTTATGTTTCAACCCATGAGGACCCGGGTGTGCCTAGGGCGAGTTGGGCTGCGGTTTATTCGACTCACCTGAAAACGGGTCAGACCCAGAGGTTGACTCCTTATGGGATTGCCGATTTCAGCCCTGCGATCTCGCCGTCGGGGACTTGGACTGCAGTGGCTTCGTATGGCGAAAAGGGCTGGACTGGTGAGGTTGAGGAACTCACTACTGACATCTATGTCTTTTTTACTCGAGATGGAACTCAGCGAGTCAAGGTGGTTGAGAACGGTGGCTGGCCGTGTTGGGTCGACGATCATATTCTCTTCTTTCATCGGAAAAGTGATGATCAGTGGTGGAGTGTATACAGAGCAAGTTTACCTACCAAAGGTCCGCTTTCCACTGACTCAGTGAAAATTGAACGGGTCACCCCACCGGGTCTCCATTCTTTCACGCCGGCAACCTCGCCGGGAAACAATAAGTTCATAGCTTTAGCAACGAGAAGACAGACTTCGAGCTTTCGTCACATAGAGTTATTCGATCTTGAGAAGAAAGAGTTCAAAGAGCTGACTCGGCTCGTTTCTCCTCGGAGTCACCATCTCAACCCGTTCATATCGCCTGATTCATATCGGGTCGGGTATCATAGATGCCGGGGAAAACCCAGTGATACCGAAACTCCTCAGTTTTTGTTAGAGAATGTCCGGAGCCCCGTACCCGGCTTGAGTCTTTTCCGGTTCATTGGTTCATTTCCTTCTTTCTCGCCCTCCGGTGATCGAATTGCTTACGTTGAAATGCCCGGCGTTTACGTCGTGAACCCGGACGGCTCAAACCGGCGTAAGGTTTTGGATAGAATGGCCTTTTCAGCTGCCTGGGATCCCGTTCGACCCGGGATCATCTACACCAGCTCTGGACCCACGTTTGCTTCTGAGAGCTCAGAGGTTGACATTATATCCATCGACGTTGATAATGGCAGCCTGAATAATTACAAGAGATTGACACATGATGGAAAAAACAACGCTTTTCCATCACCCTCACCCGATGGTAAATGGATCGTGTTCAGGTCGGGCCGGTCGGGACACAAGAACTTATACATAATGGATGTGGTTGAGGGCGAGAGAGGCGGGCTCCGAAGGTTAACGGAGGGTCCATGGACTGACACCATGTGCAATTGGTCCCCAGATGGTGAATGGATAGCTTTTGCATCGGACCGGGACAACCCGGGCTCAGGGAGCTTCGAGTTGTACCTGATCCACCCGGATGGAACCGGGCTGAGGAAGCTCATTCAGAGCGGGTGGGGTGGGAGGACTAACCACCCATATTTCAGCCCGGATTCACAGCGCTTAGTGTTTACTTCAGACTACGGGGGCATTTCAGCGGAGCCAATATCAAACCCACATCATTACCAACCATATGGTGAGATTTTCACCATAAAATTGGATGGTTCTGATATAAAGAGATTGACGCATAATTCATATGAAGACGGGACACCAGCTTGGTCTCCAAAGTACATTAAGCCAATTAATGTTGAGTACTCAAAGAATGGACCTTACTGCACCTTTGAGGATTGCCACTGGCTCAACACTACAAAAAGAGATGCTTTGCTTGTGGCTGCTACTACTAAAACAAAGCTATCAGCAGCTGTGCCTCAGTGTGGTGTGTGAATAATGGTGAGAATGTGGACGTGATTTGCTGTATCATATATGTCAGATTTAAGGTTCTGATGCTGTAAACATTATGGGAGTTGTTGTCTTGTTGAGCTGACTTTTTATTGTAATTAATGTATGTTATGAATGAAATACCTCCACTCCCAAGTATGGCCTGCTAGCTTCGATTCGATCATGCCTTTGTCTGCTGGATGTACAATATGTAAAAAGGGGGGAAAATGGAGTAAATAAAGTCAAATATTTGAATCTGTGCCCTTCAACAATTTTGCATCTTCTTTTATGAGCACTGATTGCATCACCAAATCTCTTAAAATTGTAAAAGGGGGATTTATGATTGGGAATGGTATCGGTGGCCTAACTCCATACATCCCGGGACAAGCAATAGGAATTTTTTATACTGGATAAAAATATCCTTACCAAAGTACTAGAGTCTTAATACTACTTTCATTTAAATTTTCATAAGATATAATGTTTGTGAAGATGTTAAAATTTAGAGGGTGAGATTTTTTTATCAGACAGTAGTACTGAAATTCTCTGTGCTATGATAAGATCAAAAATATTTCGACACTTACTGTATTCTGTTGGGTGGAGAAACATTGAGTACTGCTGGCTGGACAGGAAGTTAGGCATTGGCTCCATTTAATCATTGAAAGAGACAAATTTCTCAGAAAACAAGTTCTTATTGAAGAAAAATGTTAATTGCATTTTCTGCATTCTCCACACATGTCAGATTCTCACTCATGTGGAGGTATGAGTGATGTGAGGTAGCAGTAATCTTGATTGAAACCAAAGATCTAATATTATTGACAAGAATGTTAAGTTGCTACTTGCAAGTACAAGTAGATGAAGAGGAAAAGACAACTACGTTGGACACTGTGGGAGTTCAGATGGAATTACAGTAGCGAAGTTAACCCTAAGCCTATCCAACAGAAAATTGGACAATGAAAGTGGATGATTCGTCTCTGCTCAATTTATGAAATACTCTTGAGGTATTGAAGGAGGACAGTACTTCTTTGCCACACACTTGTACTGCAAATAGAAATTGAGGTAATTGATGTATGAGAAAAGCACATTAATAACCAGATTATGGTAGAAAATTGTATGTCAGCAATTTGGGGATTAAAGTACCTTGTGCTGACTGTATTTCTCGCGGATCGCAGGTAAATTAGAATTCTCGTTGTTAAAACACAGATGATGCAAATCCTTTACACAGGCATGCAAATCAGAAGGTCGGTAAAGTGTGTAATGCTGCAATGTGGAATTCTGTTCCAAAACAAGAAAGACTGAGAAGTAAGAACATTTTTACATTATCAGTAAATAAAATATCTCAACGGAATATGTTTTGTGTCTTCAGCTCACCCATGGTTTTTCTGACGGGAAAAGTATGAATTTGGCCAGAAAAATTGCTGAAGCAGCTGTCAGTGATGGTGCATAGCAGAGCATGCCGTATTCTAGCAGGGACAATTCAGCGATGTAGTTGGTCAGGCATTCTAATTGCAATAACGCAACCTGAGAAATAGAATCAATGAAATTCATCAACGAAATTCATTTGATTTTTTATGTGCAACTGCAAAGTAGATTTGTGACGGTCGATATGCATATTATAAATCTAATATGTGAAGATATGGTGAAAAATATACCTCATTCACACCTTGAGCTGCACGAACAAATCGTCTGAAATCAAATCAACAAAGTATAACAAGTATTAGAGCTATGTCATAAAGATGATGAAAGATTCTCATTTTAAGTTTAAATTTATTCATTTTTCACTATTTTTCTTCTTCCAAACAATCCATAGTTGTTATACCAGTATCAGCCACAAACTATCACCTTAAGAAACATTTGACTGTTGGAGCTGTCATTTCAAACTTCAGATAATTCAAAACAGAAGATTCCATTTGCAAAACCTGCATCGATGTTATGCTTAGATTTTACACTTGAAACAAGACAAGGAATTAGGATGGAAAAACCCAATTTAGCCAAGGAATTGAACCCAAACCTCTTCTTTGAAGTAAGTGTTATCGGTTATGTAGCAAAATTCCTCCACCTGAGGAGCGCAAATCTCTTCATATTTCCTGTCAAGAAGAAGCAAAGAAAATAAAAATTCTTGTTACTGCATGTCTATAGGCCAATATACTAGAGGGGAGGAAAAATGGTCCAGAAATTCCATCCAACAAGAAGACATTAGAAGGAAATTTGGTTCCTTACGAGGCAATCATCATGCAGGCAACACCAAGTAGTTGTAATCTTTGCCTGCTCATCACATTTCCTGAAAGATATCGGTCTATGTAATTCACTGTCAAATACAATGTATCAGGTACTAGCCGATATTCTTCAGCCACCTGCACCAGTTATGAACATGAAGAATTTTAGTCCAAAATTCTCTTCGCTAGTTTCTGTAATGGCTGCAAAATAGTAAGAGTACAAGTAACAATTAATAAATAATTTACCTCCACAAGCCAGTCGATCAATATGGCACGCATGCTGGGATTTATGTCCTTTTGAATTTTCTCCATGAAATCGGTGGAAGGCCTTTTCTTTACCTAAAAATACGGAAATTGAGAAAAAAAATCCAAAAAAGATTAGAAAACTGGAAATCAAATGAAATAAACCAAAAACCACTGTTTCAACATGGGAAATGAAGTTTCAACCTCAGAAGCCCGCAAGTGCTTGTAGATATCACAAGCATAGGTTGCACAAAGCTGTGGATCCGCGGAATTGTTATCGACATTGACAATTTTGTTGTCTCTTTCCAACTCGACAAGTATGTCTCTACTACAGTTGTTGCCTGCAAAGAAATCAAATTTACATTACAAGTTGTGAAACATGAAAAAGTGTACATTAGAAGCAAAGCAAGATTGATCCCCCCCCCCCCCCCGGATTTTTAGACATATTATCCCCTGCTGTTTTAAATTACAATTATTTGCATTTTTTAATTTAATAACGTAATCACGGCAGCAATTTAAATCCATATGTGTGTGTGTCATTACAAAAGCATTTTTCATTCAATTAAATATGAGTCAAACTAGCTCTACCTTCTTAGAATGTACAGGAACTATCTAATTCAATCTGCATCATATGTGTAATGTGAGGGAGTATGTGAGTAGTTTATGTGTGCAATTAGCATTCTTGCTCCTACATTGTCCAAATTATATGACTAATTCGAGCAAAAATTAAGCCAACGAGAATCATGCCTTTTGTTTCCGCATTATCTGAGATGTTGAGACTGCTGAATGTCTTTCTATCAATAGAATCAATGGCTGAAATATCAGTGTTGTCCATATATTCAACTTCAGGACTCTTGAAAGAATCACAAGTAGACATTGTCTCATCCATGGAAACAGACATTCCATCTGATTTACTAGGAGAAACGTCCTTGACACAAGAAACGGGAACAGTGACGGTGGGAACTGCAGGAACAGCAGCTTCATCCCTCTGTGGAAAGGAAGTAACCTTGGGAAAAACAACTGCAGTTGATTTAACATTCGACAATGTCGGTAATTTGTTTGCAGAAATTGCTGTGCTGCTGTTGCTCAAGGAGGGTGGAGCTTCCTTCTTTGTCTTGGCAACCTTCGTTGCACATGGTATCTGAAATACAAATGCGTAGAATCAATTTAGCACCAAAGCATGAAACTTATCAATCAACTTCTAATGCAACTATGGGTAACAGTTCATCTTATATTAGTTTGAAATTATTTAAACAGACCATGGATAAAACAAGACCAGAAGTATAAATTTCAAACTTCAAATTAATCAGTTAGCTGATCTCAGCTGCAAAAGACTAATAGCAATTTCGATATGGAACATATATTTTTTTAACTTCCGTATGCATTTAAAAAAAAGGCAAACAACAATACGGTCGATACCAAAGTAGATGATGGCACAGAGCTTCGCAAACCACCATGAGATACATTCCTTTGATTCGTCAAATTACTAAGAGGCGCTCGCTTCTTGGCCATGTGGGGAGGAACAGCCATAACTTTTCCCACATTCTCCGCCGAAGCATGCCGTTTTGCCAGAGACGACGTGGTTGACGATGAAAAAGATGAACGGCGATTCTGGGTCGACATTTTAAATCAAAACGAGTTTTGAAGCAAGCAAGAAGCTCTCTTCGTGTATCTGCTTTCCTGGAGGCTTCTTTCTCAACCCCACAAGAAAGCAAGCTATACCCAGAATCAGGAAACGACCGCTATGTGTTTCAAAGCAATAAAGGAAGATTTTTGCTGCTTTGTGTGAATCCAAATTTGAAACTTATCCGCAGAGAAAAGAGAAAGAAGGGAGCGTTTTCAGTGTGAGTGAGTGTGGCGTTTAATAGCTTTGTTAGACCATGCTTTTCAGGCGGGCAAACGGGTTGGTTTGAATTGAGATGAAGGCTGAGCCGTTGGATCCGCTCGGTATTCGTTAGGAGCGGAAGCAGAAGTGGGGCCCACTTGTTTCAAATTGGGGCCGACAACATTGAACATCAAGAACTGTGATGCAGCCTATGAGTCAAACAACATATTTGTCTGTTTCCCACCGTTTCGAGGATTTTCATTGGTTCGTCATAGGATGGAAAGTGACAGAGCTGTGAGATTTGGGAGGTTTGAGTTTGAATTCGAATTCAAACGGTCACTGGATCTGTCCTCAGCAGCTTTCGGAGCCAAATGCACGGTATTCAAACCGGTCTGTCATGTATAATGGTAAGAAGATTCCATTTTTTTATTTATAATTCAAATTTTTATAAGGTTAATAAAAAATTGTGCATAGAAAGTGGACATCAGGCTCCCAGAAAAGAAGAAAAACCTATAAATGGCACAAAATTGAATTCAGTTTTTTGACAGGGGTTTTGCATTTGGGGAAAAAAAAAGAAAGACTGTAATCTAAGAAACAGGCTCCGTGAATTCAGTTTTTTATTTAAAGTTAGTCGCACGCTAAAAATAATGATGAGTGTGTTCGTTCACAATTTATGCACTGTGTTTAGGAGAAATTTATGTATACTTCAACTATATTATATATCTTTAGTCATAGATAATGAATAAAGGATAATTGATAGATTTATAAGGTATACATTAAAAATCTGATCTTTTTTAATTTCTAAGATTTTGAAATTGTAAAATTTACTAATTATTCTTTATTTATGACTAAAGATAATAAGAAGATGTAAGAATTTCAAAGAAGAGGAAAAAGGTATGCAGTAAATGCTTGAAACTATGTTTATCTGTGGAATTGGGAATACATGTCGCATCCATAAGAAGATTAAATCATGAAATTGATACTTGAAAACTTAAAAGGATATTGAATTAATATTAAAAAATATTTTAACATTTAGTATCAATATTATACTTATATGTTGACCAAATTTATATGAAAATTCAAAAACTCCAATTTTTTCTTGATCAAATTCATATTTATTAGTCATAATTGCTTAGGTTTTATGCTTTCCTGAATTCTTAATTTCCCTAGATAATTAATATATTAGAATGAAGTCAAGTCAATGATTTCAAGTGAAAATAATTATTCATGCAAAATTTAGTAATTATGCAACTAAATGATGTAAAATTTTCAAATCTGTTAGTGCATTCATCTTAAAATATCTTGTTAGGTATCGTTTATTTTGTTAAAAAATATTTTTTATAAAATAATATCATTCACATATATTCTTATAACAGAGTAATATGTTATGGTACATATATCATTTTTTGTTGCATGCCATGCAACAAAAATTTGGGCTATTAATTTATTATCCACAAAATCCAAGCCTTTGATAGATGGAACTTGAAACCTGTTGAGTTTGGATTGTCCACTTTCTTTTGTTTCTATATTATTTTGCTTACAGAGCCCTCCATATTTGCTAACAAATCTTTCTATTTATTTTTTCTTCAGTCTAATGTCTTCTTCTTTTTCTAACAAAATCCAAATCTTAAAAATCATGATAAAAAATTATCTTTTCTGAGTTTAGAATTTACGCTAGCTTTTTATAAATATTTAATTTATAAAATATTAAAACTATGAAAATATAAAAACATGTGAATGTTTTAATTTTAGTTTTATTTCTAATTGTAATTTTAAGCTTATGCCTCATTTTTATTTTATTTTTAATCTGTTTTAATTTTATATTATTTTCTTCACTTATTTGCATTTATATTATTTTTATTTTTATTTTGAGTATATATATAGAATTTTTTTTTGTAAAAGTACTATAATTTTATGTGAGAATGATATGCATAAACTATGAATACCAAATTTTATACTGATAGATATGATAAAAATAAAAAATCTTATAAATTTTTAAGTTATCACGTAACTTTTTTAAATAACTATATTACTTTTTAATCCTAATCATGAATCAAAAATTTGATAACCACAAATCAATCCTATCATTTAAAAAATCTATAACCATAAATTACTCCTATTATTTGATATACTTTTTAATTTCTTCTATTATTCTTCCCTTATTCGTATTCTTTAATTTTTTTTTTTTTAGCTTAAACTGTTTGACTACCATTTTTTCTAAAGACAAAAAAACTATACCGCCGCTAAAAACATAAATCCAAAGGGAAAACACTCAAGTTCACATGAAATTTAAGACAATCAAACTTGATTTTAATCTGTTTTATGAGTTTGAAAGGATGAGGGCTATTAGAAAAAAAGAAATACCATAACCTAGAAAATAATGATGTTCCATTAATTATGCTTCATTAAAATAGATCAAAACAAGGATATTATTTATAAAAGTATAGAAAGCGGATTGTTTGATGACGGAACCTCTCTTATAAAAAAATTATTTTATTTTATTTTTTTGGCACTCTTTTGGAAAAAAAATTCCACATCTACTCCCATATAAATATTATTAAGTATATCTCAAAATATATTAATTATGCTTTCGATATTATGTATTTATTTATTAAATAAAATAATAGTATGATATTTATTTATATTGAATTAATAAAATATATCAAATATTTATATAATTAGGACATAAATTATTATTTAATTAAAAAAGGGTAGATTTGAAATTTTTTGATAAGTTATTAGCTTATCTTGCAAAATTTATTAAATAAAATTTTTTTTCCAAATTTAATATACCAAATATCTCAAAAAAATTAACTTATAACTTATTGGTTAAGTCAATAAATTATAAGTTAATTTATTTATTACTCTGAACATACATCAAATCAAATTGTTAAATTAAAAAATATATTTAATAATATTTATATGATAATAGTACTAATTTTTTTATACTAATATATAACTTGAAAATTTTCCCTTCTATAAAGATAAATAGAATACAAATTAAAGAAGTTTTATGACCTAATTATAATATATGCCTTTAATTTCATTTAATAAATAAAGATTAATTATTAATTTTTATAATACTTAATATTTAAAAATAAAAAATTTAAAATGTTAATGCATACAAAGGTATTACAAAACTGATAAATGTATAATAAAATTAACAACTAATCTCAATTAAATATAAATTAAAAGTTTCAAAATTTTCTCCTTTGTGAAACCATTGGATTTTCATCAAGATATCATCTTCTTAGGGATCAGGATCCTCTCTCGTAATTGTAGCTGCAGTTGTGGAAGACAATAATTGATGTGTAATGGGATCCACTGATAATGTAAGGAGCCCACGCATATCAACTGTTCCTTCCTCTAACTGCAGCTACAGTTATAGGATCCTCCTCTCAGACCATCCACAACTAACTAAGTGGCGAATCTAAATCTCACAGCTCCAACTTGGTGACCCTCTCAAATTCAAATTTGCTCTACAAATAATATCGCCAGCAACAAGTGATTTTTCTGAAGAGTGATAATTTTTCACATTACATAATAATTTGACGTAAAGATAAAGTTTTATATAACTTTGAATTGTAAATGAGTTCATCCATTTAATACGAATAATAATTGAGTTATATTAAAATTATAAATGGATTGATATGCCAATTTATTCAAAGATTATATTAAAATTTTAAAAATATTATTTAAAAAATAATTTATAATTAAATTAAAAAAATTATATATAATGAAAATATAAAATTTATGTTTTAATAAAATGATAATAAAAATATAAAAAAGTAATTTGTTAATAATTAAAAATATTTTTGTAAAAAAATAAATAATTAAATTTGATAAATAATATAAATTTTAATAATTAAAATTATTAAATAAATTAATTTATTTTGATATTTTAATAAATAAATAAATTCATTCAATATAATATAATTATTCTTTTAATTATTTTTACTCTTTCACATAATGTAAACATAATATGAAAATATAAATTGTCACCTCAAGCAGTAGAACAAGTTCAATTTAAGTCAGTGCACTTCAGAAATAGGTCAGGTTTCTATTTGTCTTTCTGTATGATTCACAAAATATCAGAGGATTGAATAATAAATATTTTATCAAGTTACTCCCCTTTTAAACAAAAGTTTATTTTAAATTATGATCCACGTGTCAGCAATCAACGACAAAAGAAGATTTGTACCATAGAAACCTCCTTAATTGGGATAATATATTGGTGAGTTCTGTGGTACAAATAGTGACTTTTGTTGTATCACATACAACATATGACGTGGTAGAATCTTATAAGGCTAAAGGAGTAGGTTAAACTTTCAGCCGTTCATTATCTGAAATGGGTTACCGGATTTGAATAAGTTAAATAATTGCATAAAAATTCTTACTTACACAAAGTAAAGGATCCTCGATTAAAACCATTCCCTTTCTTTAATTTATTATTTTTTATCCACATATTTTATTTTTAGCTTAAGCTTATATGTTATTGAATAATATAAATATTTGATTTTATTATAATTATAAAAATATTTTAACTTTATTTTTCATGATAATCCATATAATCTTTACTACGTGTCACTTTCCCCTTTTTCATTTTTCTTTGGAAAGTTTTCACATATCCAATTATCTCATTTCTTTTTTTTTTAACTATTCATCTCATATATTTTTGTTAACTCTTATTACTTTACATCTTAACTATTTTCAATATGATAAATAAACTAACTTATAATATTAAAAAAATATGTTAATTTTTTAGAGAAAAATGAATAATTTGTCAATTTTTTAAATTTATCCTTCTTTGTTTAATTATTTAATAATTCATGTTCCTATAATTAATTAACTTTTCAATCTTATGCAAGTAAAAATAAGCATATAAATGAACATGTAATATCATAAAATATAATTAATTATATTTTAAGTAATTATATTTTTATTTTAAATAATAAATAATAAGTACATAAAGAAATAAATAATAAATGAATATGAAATATATAAAATATAATTAATTAGGTTTTAAATAATTATATTTTTATTTTAAATACCTTTATCAAATCAATATAGTTTGATTTCAAAATATATATGAATTAATTTAATTCATAATCTATTTATATTAATATATTTTTCATATCATTTTATATTTTTTTAATTAATTCAATAACTAATTTTATTAAATACTTCTAATACAATTAATTAAATTATCAATTTTTTACTATCAATTAATAAATATCAGTTATTAGCTAATTTATTAATTATTTATACTAAATAGAGTCCTCACTCACTGCTTCTCTTTAATTTTTTCACATTGTATACTATATTTTTTGGTTCACTTTTATTATTTCTACTACACAATATTTAACTTTATTGATCTGTTCATAACTAGTTGATCTAATATTACTTTAATCTAATAAATTTCTAATTCTTTAATCGCTTGCTAATAGACAAATCGAATAGTCTATTTAAGGATGACTCAATGCCTTACCCAATTAATCAAAATTAAGAATAAATATCCATCATTCACAGCACAAAGAGCAAAAAATGCTCCAACATATCTATAACTTTACAAATAGCATATCAAAAAGTTATAATTATAAAGAACCAAATATCAATCAAGCAAAGGAGTGCTTATAAAAAGTCTAAATTATGTCAAATGTTATGACTATTATAATATGAGAATGATTTTATGGATATGTAAAAAGTTTAAATTTAATTAATTAATTATGTAATTTTATTAAATTATTTAAAAATAAACATCACATTTATTTATTTAATGTTGAATGTTTTTATTTAGTTATAGTTTTCATTTGTATAAATCCTATGAAGAGAGTTATATTTTGAGATAAAAATTAATTAATTTTTTGCTGAAAACTTTTGATTCAAGTAATATTAGATATTCCTTCAAAACTTTGTACCTTTTCATTTAAATGTAATACTAAAATAAATAATAAAAAATTAATATAACAAAAATGTAAATATATATTTGACAATATTGCTAAGGCATTATTTAACAATTAATTTTAATATTTTTATTTATTTTAGTACTTTAAATGAATGAAGGATATATAATTATAATAAAAGTAAAAATAAGAAATTAATAATGCTATTTATAAAATTTAAAGGATGTAATAATCATTACCTTTAAAAATAAAAAACTAGATAATGTATTTACCCCAAACAAAAATATTGCCGTGGAAAAATATTATTGCATTTTGATAATAAATTAATTTGATCACACTACAAAGAATTTAAGTTTGATCAACTGCTCATATAAATTAATTTTACACTATCACATATTTATGTATTATTATATCAATAAAAATTATTAAAATATTTTTAGTATTGATAAAAATTATTAATTTTTTAACTATCTATCATGTTCTTATTTATTGATAGTGTGAAAAATTTTATATCAATAATAAATCAAATTTAAACTCTATTATAAATTATAAAATATCTTATGTATCTTTTTAAAGAAATAAGATGAAAAATATTAACTATTAATCATAATTTTTATCTTATTTAATTAAAAGATAATTTTATATGTACAAGAATTGTATTAAATAGGATATGAAATTAACGGAAGTGCAAAAATAATCCACCAACATGTGGAACTGCAAGCAAATAAAAAAATCTTGTGCTTATATAAAATAAAGAAAATTTTCAGACACTGTACCGCAAATATTGTTTCATTTGCTTACAGCATACTCACCGCTTACTCCGTTTTTTAAGGGAAAAAAATTCCTCCATGTGTCTCAAATTCTTTGGTGAAAACATTGTTGTGTACAATACAACAAATTGAAATTTGTACCATAAAAACCTTCATACGTTATTTGTATTGATAATTAAGAAATGATATCTAAAAATATAATGGTAAAAGAAAATATATTTTAAATAAAAAAAGGTTATTTTTTTTCAAATTCTTTATATTAACGTTAAATAAATAAAATATTTTTTTTATTTTAATATTTTATAACTATATTTTAGATTAATATTTTCTTTTGAAACAAAGAAGACCTTAGTACTAATTTGTTTTTTTTTTCTAACCTTTCATATACTAATTTAATAATTTACTTCAATTTTTTTTTTGGCGAAAGAAAAAGAACATAAAACCAAAAGTATAATGTTGTGTTGATGCGCAGCAATAATGCTGATTATAAATGATATCATTTTATTTTTTTTCTCCTCTTCTTTTGTTTCACTGTCCAAGCAAATAAAAATTTTAAATTTTAGCCCAAATTATATTTATTTGTTCTAAATTTTAATTTAATTACACTTACATCTTTAATATTTTTATAAATATACATCCATCTTCTTTATTTTTCAAAAGTGGAGGTTTAAAATAAAAAAATAAATGTAAGTATTTATAAAAAGAGATATTAGTATATATTTTTAAATAAGTGAAATTACACTAAATCACATGGGATATGAATAAAATTTGACAATTAAATTTTTCTTCTTTCTCTCTTACCTCTCTTGATAAGCATTTTTTTTTTTTTTTGCTACAAAGAGGGCTAAGCCCAACTAGACACTAACCATTCTAGGAAAGGAAACCCCTATATTGTCTTCAAGACAAAGCTGTCTACATCCATAGGAAATCTCATTAAAGATGTGCACACCTACACTCATCCAGTGCCCTCTAGCAGCAAGCCAATCAGCTACTCTATTTCCTTCTCTATAAATATGAGTAATCTTTACTTGTCATTCCTTATTCATCAGGTTCCGAATCTATTTAATTAAGGCCAACAAGGATGAGCAGCCTCACAAACATTCATAATAAGATGCAAGGCCATTTGAGAATCTAATTCCACCCATACTTTTCTATAGCCTTTCTTTCAAGTCAAATTCATACTAGTAATAACTCCCTACAATTTAGCAAACAAAACACTACCTCTCCTAATATTTCTTGAAAAACCCCAGACCCAATCACTAGCACAATCCCTTATAACACCCCCATATGCTGATGATTCTCCTCCATGAAGGCGTGAGCCATCAGTGTTAACTTTTAGCCACTCATATTTTGGTGCAATCCATCCACACATGATTTTTGCTTTCTGACTTCTCAACCCAGACTTCTCTAATCTAGTATAAGCATTCACCCATTCTTTAGCTTTCAAACAGCAACGTAGCACTAGATCAGAGTTAATGAGGGAGTTGTTATCAAACACCATGCTATTTCTTTGCAACCAAAATTCTCTGCAAGTTATTCCAAACAAAAGGCTCCATTCTTGGTTTCTATATCTTCCTATTTTTCTTGTCATGTTATATTCGGTCGAATCCTCATTGATAGAGAAAAGAACTATTCCCAATACCTTGGATTAATCATTCTCAACCATACCTGGTTTACTAGTTCACAGTCTCTCAAAGCATGCACCACCATCTCACACATATTATATCTGGGGCAAGCATCTGTAGTAGTCATATTTCTGTACTTTTTAACCGAATTCGTTAACAGGCCTCTGCTTACTGCTAGTTAGATAAAAGTTTTAGTTCTTTGAGGACTTTTCCATTTCCATATTTCCTTTCACATGCCTTTTAGACTGCTATCATTTCTGGTTAAGGAGAAATAAGTTGATTTCACAGAAAAATAGCCATCCTTAGCAAACTTCCAAGCTATCTCATCTGGTCCCAAGCTGTTATGAGGGGGATGAATATTAGCAATTGACCTACAAACATCAATTGGAAGAAGATAGTCAAACATGCTCCAATTCCAACTCCCATCCTCTTTAACAAAAGCATCTACTGTGAGCTCCTTTATCTCTATAGGGACAATATCAGAAGCTAGGTTAATAAGGGGTAGTTTTCAACCCATAGATCTTTCGAAAAACTGGTGTTTTTTCCATCACAGATCACCATTTTTAGCCTTTTTTGGAGATTATTCCAAACCTAGCAAATCCCTTTCCAGAGATTGGATTGAGACTTCTTTCTTTCTACCTTAGGAATTATAAGAGAACCACAATTATATTTCTGCCTCAAAACCCTTGCCCACAAAGCATCTTTTTTACTAACAAGATTAAACCCAACTTTCATAAGGAAAGCTTTATTTTAGATTTTTAACTTCCTTAGACCCATCCCTCCATATTGCGTAGGCATGCAAACTCGATCCCAGTGCACTAGATGGGGCTTTCTCCTTTCATCATTAGAACCTTATATAAACTTTCTCATTCTTTTTTCAGCATCATCGCATATTCCAACTAGTAGTAGGGTCGTTTGCATAGAGTATATAAGGAGAGCTGAAATAACTGCCTAGGAAAAAGTTATTCTTTTAGCCAAAGAAAGAGTATTAGCTTTCCAAGCACTAAGTCTTCTTTAAACTTTATCAAGGATATGTGCATAGGTTGTTTTCTTAACCCTCTCATGATAAAGTGGAACACCTAAGTATTTCCCCAAATCAGTGGTAAAGACAAATCCCAATTCTTGGCTGATTTGAGAAGATCTTGTATGATTAATATTTTTAGAAAAATACACTCTTGTTTTCTCCTTACTAACTTTTTGGCATGAGCTTGAACAAAAATCATCAATACAACTTAAGATGCTTTCCACTTAATCTAAAGAAGCTTCAGAAAACAAGATAAGATCATCCGCAAAGAACAAATGGGATATTAAACAGCCATTTCTACATATTTTGATAGGCTTCCATTAACCTTGCTCCACTGCTTCTGAAATACAGTGAGCAAATCTTTCTATGCAAAGAACAAAGAGATAAAGAGATAAAGGGTCCCCTTGTCTGATTCCCCTAGAAGGGCAAAATGAGTTTGATTAGTTTCCATTCCAAAGTAGCTTCATACTGCTTAAAGAAACACATTGCATGATCAATATAATTAGTCTTTGAGGAAACCCTACTTCTTTTAATGTATCTTTAAGAAATTCCTAACTTATTCTATTATAAGCCTTTTCCAAATCTATCAAATTCCATTCTCATCTTTCAAAGCCATAATTTTATTTCTTCTTCATCTTATAATAGTAGAAACATGAAAGAACTTTGTATTCTTATCACCATAAAAAAGCCAGTTGCATCTTAACTTTTGAAACCACTGAATCTCTTCTTGAACAAGAATTTTTTCATATTTAGTCCATTATTTTTTCTAGAGTTCTTCCAAGAATCGATTAGGTCCCTCCTCTAGTTTTCTGTCAATGCCCTTTAATCTAGCCCATAGCCTTTTCTTCTTTCTAACTACACTGCCAAACATATTATTTTTCTAATCATTTATCTTAGTTGTAAAGATATTCACAGCATTCCTCTAATCTTTCAAGTCTTTCCAAGTATCTGAAGCAATTGTTTGAAATGAATCCTCCAAAAGCCAAGCCGCTGAAAATCTAAAAAGGTGATTTCTGTCCATAGAATTTTCTATCCCTTTAATTTTCAATAAGAGAGGTCTATAGTCAGATTTAAAGTATGCCAAATGGTGAATTTCTGTTCCTGATATTTTAATCTCCAATCCATGTTACAAAAACCCCAATCAATCCTTTCTTTAACCCCTCTTCTTTCCTATGTGAAGGTCGGACTAGAGAAACCTATATCAAATAGACCACATGTCTCTATGCAGTTAGCAAATTTCCTCGTATTACTCCAATTAGGTTGTCTTCCTCCTAATTTATCTCTAGGAGACAAATATGAATTAAAGTCTCCAATAATACTCCATGGACAATTTACATAGTTGGCTATTCTGGTTAGATTTTGCCAAAGAATTTCCTTTTCATGGAGTTTAGGACTTGCATAGGTAAATGTCATCAAACTTTCATACTCTTCAAGAAGAAAATAGATTCTTGTATGAATAAATTGACTATGATTTTCCAAATTTTCCACTTTCACATCTTGCACATTCCAAAGCAACCAAATCCCTCCTGAATATCCAATAGGATCAATTTTATAAGTACCATCAAATCTTAATTTTTTAATGATATTATCAGCTTTTTGTCCACCCACATGAGTTTCAAACAAAGCCATAACTTTAACATTATATATACATTTTAAATCCTGAATTAATCCAGGAAAAGATCTCGCACTAGTTCCCATACAGTTCCAAGGTAGACAAGACATATCAAGATAATAAAGATTAAGAAATATCGTTAATTAAGGTAATAAACCTTAATACCTCCTATAGCCTCAATAGTTGAATCACCCTCCATCAATTGAAGATTTCTGTTAGCTTTCCTCATGTGTTCTTTAAGTTAATTTTTGTCAAGTGGTTTAGGAGGTTCTCTACTACCTTCTTTTCCCAAACTAACTTTGAGTCACCAAATTTCCCTGTGTTAGAATTGGTTTGAGGAGAGATTCGAGCTGCTTGAAAGTTTTGTTTCACATTGAGCTTTTTCAAAGAGGAAAGCACCAAAGGGGCTTTAGTTTTTGCTACAATAATTTATTTTTTCTGTACACTAACATACTCTTTCATTTCTGGAACTTGGTTCTCCGTACCTTTTTTTGGGTTAGTCCTGCTTTGTGAGGCTTTATCCATATTCGGGCTCATCTGATGATGTATCCTTTTTGTTTGTTCTTTCTCATATAAGTTACTAGCTTCTCCCATCTGTCCTCCTTGCTTATCAAAAGCCATCATTAAATTTTTAGTATTTGGAAAAACTTCCATTTCACTTATCTCTTTTTCATTAGCCAAGACATCAAAATGAGAGTTCTGGATACCCTCCATATTTCCTTCCTTGCCCAAGACGACTGTGTCTTTCCCATATATTTTGTTCTTTGTTAATTCCATATTTTTCCTTCCTCCCATTCTATTATATCTTTCCTTATTCTTCTAAACAATCATCCATGCTTCAAAGGCTTCATCTCCCACTTCAACCTTATCATTCTTCAGATCTCCAAGCATTTTACAATTTCCAACATTCCCTTATCCTTGACATTCTGCTTCCTCCTCCATTAAACAAGCCTCTTTTCAGTGACCATACTTGCCACACTTAAAGCATGTAGCATGTAACCTTTCATATTCAACCCTGTGAATTTTTCTTGTAAGTTTAAATTTCGAAAGAAATTATTTCCATAGGTTAATCTCTATATAGATATGAGCAAATCTAGCTCTTTCTATCACAAAATTTTCCTCCAATTCACCTCTTCTCAATGTATTGTTGTTAACTTTCAAAGTTCTCACAAAATGGTTGCCCAGTCTCCAAAGAAAATATTGATTATAGTACTCAATTGGAAGACTAGGGACTCACATCCAAATTGCAATTTTCCTAAGTTCATCATCAAAAGGATCAAAATTCAACCTTCACCTCTAGATTATCAGATAATGATTGGAAACCATCCATGGACCCTCACGTAGTACATAATTATAGTCCTGTATATTAGCAAATCTCACCAAGAAGTAATCATTTTCCATATCTACGAACTCAAAACTTCCATGGATACCCCACAACTTTTGCAGTCTCTATTTCAAAATTTTTAGTCCTAATCGTTTTCCCAACATTTTCACAATAAGAGCTCTTCTCCATGGTTTACATAATTCTAACCTTTCTTCTTTAGAAACCATTACATTTGGGCAGTAAGCGTCTTCCTCCTTATCTTCCTCAATTTCCAGATCCTCTTCCCAATCCTCCAACTTATCCATTTCCTCCTCTCTAACAATGGGTTTATCTTTTGCTTCCATTCCTCCATTAATTCCCAATAAGGTGTCTTTATATGACATGACAATATGATTATTCAAATTGCCCCCTCCTTTATCAGACATTTCCTCGAACACCTAGTCTCCATTTGGATTGAGTTTATTTTCAAGTTGTTGATCAGAATTCTTATCTTCCATATGGTCATCCATGTAGGCTTCTTCTGTTCTCCTCCTTTAGCCTTTTTTTTGCTCCTTGCCAG
The DNA here is from genome assembly GCA_020226215.1 of Sindora glabra. Taxonomy (NCBI): domain Eukaryota; kingdom Viridiplantae; phylum Streptophyta; class Magnoliopsida; order Fabales; family Fabaceae; genus Sindora; species Sindora glabra. The sequence continues at coordinate 46,276,385 of CM035227.1, read as the reverse complement.
CAAATCTTCTTCCTCGTTTGAAATTTGAATGGATTCTTTTTCACTATCCATTTTAACAAACAATTGGATCAAAAGGAGTTCCCACCGGTAAAATCACTTAGGAGCCACAGTAATACGAAGCTCCCCTCGAAGCTCCTTCGTGATTTGGAGATTTTGTTCTGCAACCAAGTAGTTTAGGACGAAAAACTTGAGTTGGAGCTCTAATAGCAAGCTGCTATTTTTTTTTTAAAGAGATTTGATATACCTCTCTTGATAAGTGTTGAAAGCCACACTACTATAACTTCATGGCAATAAGAATTTATATTTTTTTAAAATAATTTGATCATGTTGATACCGTTTCATCAATTCCCTACTCAAATTTATGGTGGAATAGCACATGCTGATGTTTTAAAAGCGTCTAAAATTTCATTCAATTTTTTTTATTATCTTACATTACATATGATAGAAAGAAATAAAGCACTCTTTCTATAACTATATTTGCTATGTTTAGGAATAAAATAGGGATTCTATTTTATAACTATATTCGACATACCATATATACTGCAGGATTGAGTTAGAAAAATAGGTTTTAATGATAATAATACCTTTAAAGATAAAAATAAAATATAAAATTAAAATTATATTTATATGAAATATAGTGTTGTCAATTTTTATAACTTTATTTTTATAATTGAACATACAAAATTATAATTATCAATATTATAATTAAAAAATATTTTTGTAGTAAAAGATAAAAATTCAATTTATCAATTTCTTATATTAAATGATTTTTATAAAGACTCAAAATATTTTATTTTAAATTTAATTATCAAAAGTATAATTAGTAAAATATTTTAATCATATAATATTAAAAAAACACATGTTATTTATTGATAAAGAATATTATTAGAATAATAGAAATATGTAAGAGATAAAAATATAAAAAATTTATTCAATAAATGATAAAATGATGATTCCATCAATTCTACTTTCAAATAAAAATTCTATAGATTGATAGAATCTCTGTTATTTGAGAAATGGTCATTATGTGAAGTTTTACATCTAATGACATTAGGAATTAAATGTAAGATCCATAAAAATGTCTCTTTTTTAAAACAGTGAAGCTGAAGGATTGGTCTTAATTCTATAATATAATAAGACTCCCTTATTCAAAATGGCCACATCATCTATAATATGAGGAAAACAATGGGAAAACTCTCAATCTTTTTTATATTTTGGAGGTGAGTGAGATTATAACACAGTTTACAAATGATTGAAATTTTTTAAAGATATGTAAGAGGCTTCACTATTATAGAATTCGCATGTTTTTTTATTAGTTAATTTTATTATGTATTGAATAAACTTAATATTTCCATAAATTGATCATATTAATCTATTGAATAAATTTAATATATGCATAAATTGATCATATTAATCAATTGTAAGCAATTAGATTGAATATTTTTTACTGAAAAAAATAAAATTTAATATAAACCACTAAATACTTGATGCATAAAAAAAAAACTCACTTCTCTTACTTTAATTTAATGTCTATCTCCTTTAACAGAGCAAGAATTTTCATTTAAGAATATTGTATATTTGCATATAGGAGGATTTCATATTTTGGGTTCTAATGGAACCGATACAATTGAATTTGAATCTGTACGCTGTCAGAATTCACATCATTATTAAATGCAAAAGTAGGTCTAAAAGAGGAGTGGGGAGGCTATACAAGGCAATAACTATGTCTTAGGACAAAGCACAAGAAGTAGCAGACGCAAATTCATTATAGCAATATTCCAAGTTGTTTAGTCCTGGAAAAGCTTCGGGGGTATGGATGCAGGACAATGCTTCTTTGCCACGAACTTGAACTGAATGCAGTAACAATTTTGTATCAGTAATTCACTAAACATTCGAGTGCTAAAAACACCCACCGCAACTGTAATTTCGTATTAGACAACACCTCATCAGAAAAATAAAATAAAATAAATCACACTCATTTCTTCTATAATTTAATTTAATTTGATTCCATTCGCACCTATTTTATTTCTAAAAGAAAATGAGGAGAATAAATAGGTCTATATTTTCTAAAATATAAGGATTTGAGTTTAATTATACTAAACCTATGGAGAGGTGAGTATAATTTATCCAAAAAAACAACTAAACTCACATATGGCAGCTTAAGTGCCACCAGAATTGTTGAAAGATGCTACGAAAACAAAGAAGGTGGCGGCTTAAGTGCCAGATGCAAACTCACATCACTCTAGCTACTTGATATGAATAAAAACCCATCTGGTGAGTACTGACTTGTATGCTGACTCTAACTACGAAAAATGTCTAGCCCAATATATCCCACAGAATTCCAATCATAAATAAAATCACAGAAGACCTTGTATTACTAGTTCTGGTTCTGATTATCACTTAATCACCTAAACATTTGTACGATATTAGTCAAACTGCAAAAAATAGAGAACAGAAAGGAATGTGATTTCAGATCGCTTTAATTGTCCAGTTTTGCTCCATAAATACACTGGGAGCAAGGTGTATCCTCACCTTATGCTGACTGTATTTCTCCCTGATGGCAGGTAAATTGTAACTACCCTGACAGCACAACCAATGCAATTCCTTGACACAATCACATAAATCTGATGCTTGGTAAGATGTGTAATGCCTTAGTGAAGAATTCTGATCCAAATTACATACACAAGTGCAGAGCGTCATTACATAAGGCCATGAAAAAAATATATAAAGGGCAGCAAAGTTAGTGAAATGGCATACACACCCAAGGTTTCTTTCTAGGAAGTAGTATGAATTTTGCCAAAAAGGTGGCTGATGCTGCTACCAACGATGGTGCATATCGAAGCATGCTATACTCTAGAAGAGATAGCTCAGTAAGATAGTCTGCCAAATACTCCAAGTGCAACATTGGAACCTAATATTAGAATGTACAACCATCATAATGTATCAAGATTATGTAACCCTGACTTTAAGAGAAAAAATGGAAAAAGGAATTGCACGACGTCTACCAATTGCATACCTCGCAGGTTCGTTGGGCAACAATAACGAAGCGCCTGAATCAGCATGACCAGAGACCAGAAGTCAATAACAGAGATTGTACACCCATTTACCCTTGCAAATACAATCACAAGAAGAAAGCTAGACAAAACCTCAAAAAGCATCTTGCTGTTGGTGCAGTCAGTTCGAATTTCAAGAAATTCAGAACATCAGATTCCATCTGTAAAACCTGCAGTGATTTGTTATGCATATGAAAACAGAGACATCAAAACCTGAAATTCTGAATTTAAATGATTAAATCCAAACCTGCTTCCTGGAATATGTATTATCAGTTATATAGCAGAACTCTTCCACCTTAGGGGGACAGATCTCTTCATATTTTCTGATAAAACCAAAACCAAATGTTACAAGGTTAACGTTCTGGGGAACGCAGTACATACGCATGACGAGGCAGGTAAGACGGTAAGAGATGAAGAACACACACAGAACCGCATGCAGAGATAAGACATTGCTTGACAATCAAACATTACTAGAAAAGAACCCTACGCAGCAATCATCATGCAGGCAACACCAAGCAATTGCAGTTGCTGCCTATTCATCAAGTTGCCAGAAAGATAACGGTCGATGTAGTTGGCTGTCAAAAACAGCGTATTAGGTAGAAGCCTGTACTCCTCAGCAACCTACAATATCAATACAAATTAAGTTGAAAATCCGAAATGGGGAACTATTGAAACATCAAGAAGGAATATGCTGAAAATATCGAATATGATTATTTATAACGAAAGAGAAAGTCCTGCTAATCTGGATATTACAAGACTCCTTAATAGTGTATACACAATTCTATAAAATTGGGCAAATGGAGAAGGGATTCCAGGATCAAGAAAATCACCCTCGCAATACCATCAAAGACCATGGTTTACCTCCACAAGCCAATCAATGAGTATTGCCCGCATGCTGGCATTGATATCCTTCTGTATCTTTGCCAGGAAGTCTGCAGATGGCCTTTTACGTTCCTAAGAACCAAAATTAAGCAAATATAATCGATGAAAATAATTAGAGAAGGAAGAGAGATGAGTTAAAATTCTAAATGAAACATACAATTGCACAAATCAATTCAGTGACGCCATTCAAAACATAACTTTCTATTATGAGTATGATAGATAACTCTTATGTTTGAACTTTGGAAAATTATATTGATTTTTGAGAGCCTCTTAATCTTCTAAAAGTACATAGACTTTTAAAAATCAAGATGGTTAACATATCGTGGTGTCATTCCAACGTCCTTGAAGGCAGAAATATAGTATCCATTTCCTAAAGTTGGACTGCACCCCTATAATAAGCATCTAATATTCCAGTAATAGATTTCATTATAGCCGATTGGATTAAATATAAGTAAGGGAATTCAAATCATTTTAACACACATTATCTTATAAAAACTGGAATTTTCATAAAAATTGTAAATGATTAGTAAAAGGAAAAGAATAAACTAAAATGACTAACCTCGGATACACGCAAATATTGATAGATTTCTTGAGCAATTGATGCACAAAATTGTGGGTCCTTGATATTGTCATCAATATCCACGACTTCACTTGCTTCTACCTTTGTGATGCCATCACTTTCACATATTCTCCCTGAAGTCAAGATAGAAAAACTGAATTTAAGATTTAAGGGAGCAGCAAAACATTCCTGATCTTAAATTGTAAATAATGGGGGAAACAAATGGCTGCACTTTTCAAGGCAAAGGTTTAAGGGGGCAGACAAGATGCAACCTTTGATAAACAAACCTTCTATTTTTGAGTTGCCTATAATGTTGAGGAAGCTATTTGTCTTCCTCTCAATTGACTTAACTGATCCAATATCCTCATTGCCAATATATTCAAATTCTGGACTATTCAATGAATCACATGTTGACATGCTGTCATCCAGTGAAACAGAACCACTAGTTGAAGCAGGATAAACAGCACCAACGCTGCTCTGAGCAAGGAAAGCTCCAACCCCAGCCTTTGGTTTACTACTTCTGGTTAACCCTGTTCCCTTGGAAGAGACCAAGTTACTTGACTTCACAGCCACTGAAGTTTGCACAACATCCCCAGAAATATCATTTTTCTGAGAGCTGGTAACAGATTCCTTCTTTGTCTTGACAGTTTTGGACAAGCACGGAACCTTTAAGAAAAATAACAATGTCAGTCAGTTAAATAAAGAAATCAAAACAATGAACCCTTGTTCTGTGAATTCATGCACCAAGCAACTCATAAGGTTCTTAGAAAAAAAATAAGGCAGAATTTTTTCATTGACAATAGACCTAATTTCTGTGAAGAATATGCAGTAGACCTGTAAGTGCTTAGTGTAATAGCACATCTTTATATAAATTTATTGATCATGCAAAAGCTAAAACCAATTCTGCGCCACAAAACACTTCATTGAAATCCAACTTCAAACTAAGATAAATAATTTGACCATATATAATCAACGTTACTAAATGTCATCAACAAAAAACTTTAGAGTAAGGTGAAGATCATGTCTTGTACTCCAAGTTGTGTAAACGTTAAATAAACAAAGGTTAATTAATATCACCCATATATTGGTTGTTCTGAAGTAATTTAACACTGCCGTAGGCTTCGTTGAAACAGCAGTGAAGGTCCTTGGACCAGTGAGAGACATTTCTTTTATTGGTTACATCCTCGAGCAAAACAATTCAATGATCACATCAATACATAATTCTTGTGTGGAACAGTCTCCAGCCAACATACATTCAAGTAATTATAATCATTTTAGTTAAAACAGACTTCGCCACCACTCAATCGGTTGCCAATCGGCCCCATTTCCAATTGCAAAGTTACTGAGCGCAATAAATAGGCTGAAAAAGAATAAGCGCATATTCAACATCATCACTTCAGAGGAAACTAATCAACTAAATACTTGAAACCACGTATAAACAAAATTCTACCAATCGCCAATAAATTAATAGTTTTAAGGGGTTTGTCAATACCAAAGGCTTCAGTAAAGCAGCAGTGGAGGTCCTTGCACCAGCCACAGCGACATTTCTTTGACTGGTTATGTCCGCCAAAGCAGGACGCTTCTTTGTCAGATGGGTTTTCACTGCCGTAACCTTCTTGTTGCTAGCATTATCAGAAATTAACGACCTCTTCTCCGCGGATGAAGAAGAAGACGGATTATGCCGATTCCGGGTTGACATTGTGTGCTGAAGCAATCCTAACCTTATTTTCACTGCAAGAAACATCAATTTTGATCGATTTCGTCTCAGGAAGAAGCACTAAAACAGATAAAAGAACCCCATTAAAAATTAAAAAAGGGAAAAAAAAAAGGAAAAAGAAAAGTATGAAGTGAAAGAAGATGAACCTAGAAAGTGATTGGAGAAGGATATAGGCAGTGTCAGGAGCAGTGTAGGGTTTGACGTTCGGAGGATTTTTCAGCGACGCAAGCAGTGTCACAAAGGATACAGGCAGAGCAGGAAGTTCGTTCAGAATTAATCTTGAAAGCGCGAAACGTGTGGATTGTAAATTTGGCCGTTAGATTTGGCAGCTAGAGATCTGGCCCGTCCATTGTTACCCGCTGCATTGTTTCGGAGTTCTGCGTAGGAGGGAAATATTTTGAATATGTGGCATAATTTTTTTTCCCATGCTAGAAAGTTTAATAATTTTTGTTGAGAATACCTTGGATAATTTTTTTTTTGAGGATATTCGAAAAGAAATAATTGAATACTTTTAATTGTTCAAAATATATAAAAAAGTGATTATATATTCTAATATAAAATTACAAAGCTTCTGTAAATGATATATATATTCAATTAAAATTTTATTGGACATCACAATGTCTGATTTAATGGTAAGAAGCCTAGGAAGTAGGAACTATATGGTATATTAAAAAAATTTGGTGAAAGTACGTTATAATAAATATAAACAAAGCTTCCTATTTTTTATTTTCTTTTAAGTAATTTCAAAAGTTTATTTAATAATGAAATTTGATGATGATAATTATGACCACAATGACAATAACAGTTACTAATTTTAGTAATTTAATTTTATTTAAAATTCAAAATTTAAAAATAAGTTACAATAAAATAAGCTAAAAAATAAAAAAATTCTTTAAAAAAATAATTAATGAAAATGTAACATTCAACTCATTTTGTCTTCATTGCCACTTTTTTAGTAATAAGATTACTAATAAGATGTTAGTTTAGTAGAAAATATGTTGGTTTTAAACAAACTTTAATTTCCAAAGTGATTGTCTATTTTACTTAGAGTGCATTTTTTAAATTTTCAAAATTTTAAAATTATCCTTTGAAACCTTACATATTTTTATTGCTTTTATTATAAATATGAATATTTCAACTTCTTACTAAGTATATTGGATTTGATTTTTTTTAACAATATATAATACTAATAAATATAACACATAGTTCAAGTCATCCACATTTTCTTTAAAATCATTGAACCAACTCATTAATTAGTGAATCTTAAAGGACTCGTGCTTCCATTTTAGGGCCTTAAAAAATGCAAGGCCATGACCAACCTAACCTCTAAAACTTGCAGCCTGCATAAGCTAGCCTACTATTGAGTAGGACTAACTTATGAATATTTTTTTTATATTTTCCAAATTTTATATAGGTCAAAGTTTCAATCCATAAAAAATTAAACTTTCATTTTTCATTTTTATTTATATAAAGTTGTATTATGAATAATTTATATATAATATGTCACGACCTAAACCCAGTTGTAACTAACGCAAATCCCCACTTCCAATATCCACCAACCAATTACTACACTTAAGACTCATGCCATCTCAAATAGGCATCTAGCACCTATCTATCACTAATGAGTCCTATCTTAAAGGCTCTTTCAATGCTAAGCAATATGCCTACATTGCTACCCTTTCCACAAGCATCCCTCTACTAAGGAGTCTAAATAAGGTGTAATGCTTTCCTAGGATACAAATAACAAGCACACATTGTAAGTCTTGAGACTTAGTGATGGAGTTAACACATAAAGAAAATAACCTACACACTCCAATAAATTATAACAATTTTCTTTAATCTATAATTTAAGGAGATAACATGTTATTGTTATAAAAAAAACTATTAAACAATTACTTTATCATTTAAAGTTACACATCCTTGGATATTTGCAATTATATCGAGGTATTTTGCTCAACCAAATACCTACTAAATGTATTGCAAGTAATGTAATCATTGAGCTTTACTAGTTTTTGAATATTCGTAACAAGAGAGCAAAGCTATCACAAGTATTGTAAATATGTAGTCAAATGCAAGTCATAATAAGCATAACATATATCCACCTCATTACTCCTAGTTCACATTATATCATCCTTCCTTTGTATCTTTATTCCTCCTATATCAACCTTATACCATTCCCTTATTTACCAGGATATTGTTAACCTACATTTATATATTTTCCTTCTTTTCTTCCTACTAGTGTTAAGGTAACAACCCCTCAATAATGCAAGTATATGATAACTTTATAAGTGCATGTGCCATATCAATACATCAATCTAATTTCTTATGTTACATATTTTATGTTTGATTAAGATCATTGTATTGTAAGGTACATGACTACTCATTATGCTAATATCATGACAAGTCATAATTGAAATTATTTCTAACACTCCTAACTCTCTAAGAGGGCATCATAATTGAACAAGGTTCAAGCATATGACTATTATTGGAGGAACGACTGGTTACTTATCTTTAAAATGATAATCTGATGAACTTTAGGGAAATGGGCAATCATTTCTATGCAAATGGCTAATCGTTTCTCTAATTTTTTGCAAATTTAGGGTCACAAGTTCATTATTTATTTATGGTTTTAACCCTTATAGATTTTTTTCTTAACCTTTTCCTAGCTCATCTAGGCCTAATTTTTTAATATAGGAATCCTAGTCCAACAATTCTCTATAATTTCCTTATATCTAATTCACTTTAACATTAAAAATCTAAGAACTTCCTAACTTAGTGCCATTATTCATTCATTTTAACCTAAAGGATAAATCCAAGATGTTAAGCTATAAAATCCACCACTTAGGTTAGGGTAGAATATGGGCTCATAATTTACTCCTTTAGTGCATGATTCCTTCAAGATTTCAAGATAAAGAATGGATTTAGTGGTCAATACTCTCCTAAAGCTAAAGCTCTTGAAGTAAACTATTGGGATAAGTATATCCTAAATACTTACAGGATTTCATTAATCATACCTTGCTTATATTGTTACTTACTTGTAATCCTTGCTTATATCCTTTGATTTCCATATTTTGATGTTTGGTTTAAGTGAAATGGAGAAAGGAGAAGGTTCCAACTAATGATAGAGGGAGAAAGGAAAGAAAAATAAAATGGGGAAAAATGAAAGGGGTAAAAAGTTTAAAAGAGCTTGAGGGCATTTTTGTCTAAAGATCTTAAATTTTTCTTCTTATGTTTCATTTCTTTTACCACTTGCCTATTTGGTGAGATTCCAATTAGGGTGTAATGTAATATTTTTATTTTGTAAATATTTTATGACTTATATTATATATATATAATTTGTTAAGGTTATATATAAATTTAAAATGTATTATGACTTATTTATAAATGAATATGTGGTACTTTTAAATGATTTTAAATTTTTTTATTATTTAAAGTTGAAATTTTTTAAAATAAATTAAAAAAAAGCCCATGATCCATAAAGATCAAATTAGGACTTTTAAGATGGAAGTTTATGCATAATGCAGACGAACTCGATCTAATATGTTTAACGATCAGCTTATACAAGCTGATCTACCACTAATCACTAACAACTCTAATTTTCTTTTAATATGGTATAATTTTTTTAACTTGTTTAACAACAAAAAGCTCATGTTTTTGTATAGATTTTGCCCTATGTAAATGCAACATCAATTATATATTAATTTATTCAAGATATAAAATTTCTTTTATTAAAATCAAATTAAAATATTATGCCATATAATTGTGAAGTATGAAAAGCATAAAGCTACCTATATTATCAAAAGGTTAACTAGATTAATTTACTGAGTCTAATCAAAAGAATATTAATCCAAATAAGTATGTTGAAAGGTATGTTCAATGTAAAGATTATTTCAATTATTATTCAAATGTCATAAAAAAAGCTAACAAATAATATATAAATCTTCTTAGGATATGCATAATTATGATGTTAAGGAGAAAAGAATCCTATTTAATTTAGTAAAACCTAGCAATGCATAATGTAGCCTTAAAATGAAAAGAGAGAGAGAATGACCAATGAAACATTACTTTCATGTAATATTTCTATAACAATATTATAACTATAAGAATATGTTTATGTGTAAAATGTTGAGGTAAAAATAAAAGGCATCAATAGAAGAAAATAGAAATCAAAATCATATGAAAAACATAAATATATTGTAGAACCAAAAGCATGGATAAAAATAAAATATTAATTTTCATCCATAGCTTATATTTCTTAATGGCATAAATAGTAGGATAGAAATCTCATTTGATGCCACCACCATTTCTTAAGTTCCTATGTTAAAATGACCTCACAATAACTTATTCAATGCTAGGGGAAAGGAAATATATAAAAAGCAAAAGTAAGAAAAAGAAAAGCCATATGAATTATTATATATAAATATAAATATTATCCAATGTCCATAAACTATAACATATATTACACCTAAAAATAAATGATATAATATCACATTAAAATTAAATAGATGGAAACTCTAAATTTCGTACCCATGAAAAGGATTAAAATTGGCAAAGTACATCATGAAATAACTAAATATTAAAGTAAATAGAAGAAATGATCAATACGTGATTAATTGTTTTAGAAATCATTACAACTCTCTTTTTTTCTATGACTCACAAAATACTAGAAATATTATAAAGACATAATAACTCACTTGTTAAACTAATTAACTAAATGGCTCTTACCTAGCATATCTAAAGCTACTACGTCTAATACTAAAGGTAAACTTTTCTAAGAAAATATCTTGATACCTGCAAATTAGGATAACAAATTCTAATCTCTTTGCAAATATTGAAGATGCGAAAAGGTAGCTGAGAAGGTTCACACTGACTGAATGGATTTAGAGCCCTTGATTGGTGAAAATATGTAGCATCCTAAATTTCTTAATCCGTGGCAATAGCAACCACTCTCTGAAAGCTAGAATTAATTCCTGATTTAATTGAGTATCGAAAGTGATACTGGCTAACAAATTGATACTTGTTGTCCACAACCCACATGGCATTAACAATACTCTCCTTTAATGATAAGGAATTCTTATTCTTAACAGATTTCCTAATACAAGCTTTAAAGAAAATATGAATACCTTGTTTTTTGACTGCAATTTCAATAAATCCCTAATTGAAGAAGTTTCATGCATTTTAAGTTTGAAGCTTGATTAGATATGGTATGATCCCCTTTTTTCCTTGGATATTTTTAGATCTCAACTTAATTGCAAAATCGATTCTTAATTATTATTAGCTTATGTTAAATTAAAAATAATTTCATTTTGTAAGATTCAAATAACATACAAATTGATGCAATTTGATATATGAGTTCGATTTGAACCTCGTCCTACTATTCTTTGAACCATTGAGAAAAGAACTAAAATTGAACACTATCTATTCGAATATTAGGATTGGAAGCAAACCATATTAGTTGAATAAAGGGGTATTTCATGAATACATTTTAGAAGATTCCTCAGCTTGTTGATAAAATACATACATTGAATCCTGAAGCATATGCCTCTAGAATAATAATAATTTAGTTGGCAGAGCTTCCTAACATACTTTTCATAAAAATAAAGTAATTATCCCTAGCAAAGTATCATTATTATTAATTTCTTAATTCTAATTAAGTAGAGTTTAATAGCTTTATTTTATCAAATATGTGCTAGCATAAAAAATTGTCTAGGCTAACCAATCCTCAATGTTTAATCTATCAATAAGCATGCTTAAAATCTCTTTTTAGTATGCTCGATTGAAATTAGAATAAACTTTGTCATTTAACCATAAACCTGTATTTGGAAATTTAAGGTCCACGACAATTTTGACCTCTTGGATACAAGGCAAGCAATAGGCCACCAAAACTCACTCTCGAATTTAACTTGATCTTTATTTCCTATTTGCTAAAATTGAATATTAATGACCAATCTTCTTACCTTCTAGATGTCTTTCTATCACCAAGAACCAACTTGTTTAGGTTTGTTAATTGTATTAACATTCTTCTTGCATATCCTCAAAGAAATAATTTACTAACCAGTATGTTAGGTTGAGAAATGATTCTCCAATATGACTTCATTAAATGCCTTTAAATTAATAAATGCTAATCCCTCTATGAATTGATTTTTTTTTATTTATCCTAACACAAAGTATGCATTCATTGATGGTCAGTCCTATCTCCTCACCAAAATTCTCTTATAACTACCTTAACTTTTTAAATATGGCACTGCTTTAGTTTTATAGTAGCCATATGATAAATAAGGATGCTTTGAAGTATGACTTTACACAAGATTTGTCTTCTGGCTTTAAATAATGATCATGTTTTCCACCCTTTCAATCTCTTATTAAAATTTTCTATTATTTACTAATTGACCCTATCTTTTTCTTTGGAATCATCAATTAAAGAACCTAGACATTTCCCTAACTTTAAAACCATTTTAACTTTAAAGATTGTAGCTAAAGAATCTTAAACATGACTTGGAATATTATGATTAAAGAAAATTTTGGACTTATCCCTATTAAGGCTGGACTAAGTACCAAATCTTGATAAGATATCATTAAGAGTCTAACAAAGATGTGGTGTAGCCTTAAAAAAATATAATCAAGTCATTTGCATAAAACAAATGACTAATTTTAGATGTTTTACTGTGAACTTTAATTTCTTGAATATTTCCCTATATTTTAGCTTATTGGATCATAGTTGAAAGCACATTCACACGCAGAATAAACAAATAAGGGGAAATTAGATCTTTTAGCCTTAAACCTCTAAAAAGTTTAATATGTTCTATTTTGTCCCTATTATTGATCACTTGGTAAGATACATTAGAAATAAACTCCATCAAAAATTGAATTTATTTCTAGGGAAAATTCATATGCTCCAAAACTTGTTGAATAACACCCCAATTAATCTTATTCTGTGCTTTTTGGAAATCAAATTTTAAAGTTTTCTAAAAATAATTCTTACTTCTTATCTTCCTTGTGAAATGAACTACCTTAGTAGCTATAAGAATAGTATAAAAAATAAGTCATCCCTCTATAAAAGCATTTTGATAAGGCAAAATAATTTTATCTATAATTTTTTGGAACCTTCTAACTAATATTTTTAGATATAATTTTATAGGTAACATTACATAAGATGATGGCTTAAAATCTAACATAATAGTTAGTTATTTACATTTGGGAATTAAGCAAATGTTGATTGAATTCAAGGATTTAAACAAATAACCTTTTGGCAAAAAAGAATAATGCATAGATAATGATGGGGCTTGAGATTTAGATGATTAAAGTTATAGATTACGTAAAAAAATTATATTTTTTCCTAATTAATTAAAGTGTTCTATTGCTTTTATATTTTGAAAAGGATGAGAAAGATACATTTATTAATTTCAAAATTTGATAACTTACTAAGATTTGAGAATTTATTAAAATTATTTTTCTTTTCCTTCATTGTCTTTTCCTCCATTAACAACAACCCTATCCTTTCTTCATTTTCTTTATTACTCCTTCTTTTACCCTTTTTTAGTCATTTTATCCTTAGTTTGGAACTCATGATTTTGATTTTCTTACATAAACATAAAATATTTATAAGATTCAATTCTAAAATGTTCTTGGGAGTTGAATGTTAGAGGAAGCTTAAGTAGCTTGAAGAGCCAGAGCTTTAGAAATAACCTTGTGCATAAAAATATTTTATAATTTAACTCCTAACTATAACATGTCATTATGGAAATTATAATCCTCTGTTAATCTTGAATAGAAACTAAACAGTGGGATCAAATTTGTGTGCATTAAATATTTAGGGGAATAAAAATAAATTATTTTAAATATGAAGTATTAAAATTATGCAATTTGTATTTTAGAAGGATAAAAATTATATTTAAGTTTAAATTAAGTTATACATCTTAATAATATTGACAATTCTACTCTTAGTAATCATACTTCCATTCATAAAGAAATAGAAATTGCATATGTTAATTTTGTAATGTTACATGTCATACAATGGAATGACATAAATATAAAATTGAACATATTTATATGGAAAAGTCTTGAATACAAAATTGGTCTTCCTAATATTCAATTTGAGCAAATTTGGCCCCTCTTAAACTGAGAATCTTTATATGTTAATTTTGTAATGTTACATGTCATGCAATGGAATGACATGAATATAAAATTGAACATATTTATATGAAAAAGTCTTGAATACAAAATTGGTCTTCTTAATATTCAATTTGAGCAAATTTGGCCCCTCTTAAACTGAAAATCATATTTTTCATCCTCCTAAAAATCAAATCAATTCTTTCATCAAATTGCAAATAAATGGAAAATGGAAGTCACTATGTACCACACATGTCATCATTGGATTGGTCCCTTTCTTTAGTTTCGTTGCATATACTTAATCTACAAATTATTAATATTTTTCATTTTTACCTTTTTATTATTTATTTATTAATATTTTTATTATCTCATTATTAATACATAGTATTATTATTTAATAATTTATTATATTTATTAATATAATTATATTTTTTATTTTACATAATAATGATTTATTAGTAATATTATTTATTATTATTTTAATTATAATTATTATTATTGAAGGTATTAAATCCAAAAATTCCAAATGAGAAAATTGGATTCCTTTCAAAAATTGATGAAATCATGATCACCTTATTTGAGGTAATCTAAATAAGAGAAAAATGGGGAAAAAACCAATGAGTCTTTTCTTAATCAAATACATAAAAAAAGAATAAAAACCCTTTATTCCCATTCCCTTTTTTTATTATTTCAAACCAAATAGCCTCTAAAATCTTGCAACTTTTTTATTAACTTCTTTATGAAAGTTTTGTAAAATTTATATAAAAATTATAAATTATAAATTTTATGAAATAGTTTCAACCTTTTTTAATAAGAACATTTTTTTAATTCAAAATGAAATAAATCTCCTTTATTTATATTGCTTAATTTGTTACTTAGAATTTGGTATAACAATAAAGAAAATTAGTTATTGAAATAATTTATTATATTAATAGGTTATGTATAATTTATTTTATGTTGTGTGACATCAATTTGTAATTAATTGTACATAATATGTTGTTGTTTAGAACTTTAGTTGATATATAAAGAATTAATTGTTATTTTTAAAAATAATTATTTATTTTTTATATGTCATCTAAACAAAGACATATTATGGACAATTAATTATTGGTTGATGTTATCCAACATAAAAAATTATTAAATATAAGAAGTGTTTAATTATGATTTTTAATAATTAAACACTAAAAGTATTTATTTTATACATCATCTAAATAAAAATATATTATGTATATTAATTATTAATTGATGTTACCTAATATAAAAAAATTATTAAAAACAACAAGTGTTTGATTAATATTTTAAATAATTAAATACAAAAAATTATTTATTTGATATATCATCTAAACAAAAATATATTATATTTAATTAATTATTAATTGATGTTATCTAACATAAAATAGATTATATATAATCAATTATTTTAATAAATTTTTAATAATTAATTATTTTTATTGTTATACTAAATAAACTCTAAGTAACAAATTAAGTGATATAAACAAAGGGAATTTATTTCATTGGAAATTTAGAAAAAAATTATATATTTTTATTAAAAAAGTTGTAACTTTTAAATAAATTTATAATTTATAATCCTTATATAAATTTTACAACACTTTTATAAAAAAAGTTAATAAAAAAGTTGCAAATTGTTATAGGGCCATTTAATTTGGAGTAATCAGGAAAGGAGAGACAATTGAAGCTTATTTAAAAAAATTCATTTTTTTTTATTTTCTCTTAATGAGATTGTCTTAAATAGAGTAATCATAATTCTATTAATTTACGAGAGAATCCAATTTTCTCATTTGAAGTTTTGGATTCATTATCTTTAATAATAATAATAATAATAAATGATATTAATAATAAATTATTATATAAAATCAAGATTATAAAAATAATAATTATATTAATAAATATTATAAATTATTAAATAATATTAGTAAAATAATAATACTATTTATTAATAATAAGATAATAAAAAATATTAATAAACAAATAATAAAACCGTAAAAATGAAAATATTAATAACGTTCAGATTAAGCACATGCAACAGGATTAAAGGAAGGGACCAATCCAATATTGTCATCTGTGTTATATGATAAATTCTGTCTTCCATTCATTTGAAATTTGACGGAAGGGATAAATTTTGAATTGACTTGATTTTTAGATTGGTGAAAATAAAAAATTCATTTTAAGGGGGTTAAATTCGTTCAAATTTAGTATTAGGAGGATCAATTCTGTATTTAAGTCTATAAAAATGATATTATCATTTTTTATTAATATATAACTTTTTAATTATTGAACATAAAAATCATAATTATCAATATTATAATTAGTAAATTATTTTTTATAGTAAAAGTATAAAATTGTCAAGATTTTTAATTATATAATTTTATATTAAAATTTATTTTTTAAAATTTTATTATTAAAGAGTAGATGTTGTTTTATTATTTATTAAAAAAGAATAATTAACATCAATATAATATCCTATTACAAATAAAGGTTTTTTTGGAAGGGACTTTTTGAAACACATGTGGCCATCGGTCTATAAGCTGGCTTGGGGATTTTATGCGAACCGAATTTAATGAAATGAGCTTGTAAAAAATGCAGGCTGGTTGAACCTAACGAACCATGACCTATGCGGGTCAAATCCATTTATCCATAGACTGATTTGTGGGTTATAAATTTTTTCCCTAAAAAAGGGCCTTGTTGCCTTAGCCCCAAAGGCCCGCTACCTTATCTATGTTTATTAACCCAAACGCCAAGCCATATTTTGTAACCACTAACTAACAAAAATGGAGTGTAGAACCACACAACAAAAAGTGATGACCCATTGACTTTAAATGACCCAGTCAAAAGTTTTTAACATTTTTTCAATAATCAATATTCAATTAACAAAACAAATAACAAATTCCAGAATTCATAATTGTAAATCCCTAGTTGAGCAGCTTGAGCTTAATGAACACTGTGAACTGGAATTATTGTCTAGACTGGATGTAGGATGTCACTTACCAACTTGCAGTGGTGCTATCCAACAATACAAGAGAGACGAGAGGTAGAGGGAGAAACGGAGTTGCAAAGATAGAGATGAGAGTTACAGAGAATGAGAAATAGAACAATAAAGGTAGGAAAAGGAGACCAAGAGAAAGGCAGAGACTAGAGAGCAGCAAAGATTGAGATGAGCTTAATTTTTATCATAATCTGATTGATTTAGTCTTATTGCCTAGCCTAGAAAAAATTCTAAATTCATAGGTTAGAACAGGAATGGCACATCTAGGTAGTGGGTATTGATAAGTCATGTAGCATTGGAGAATCTAAGACTAAGCTTCATTTTTTTTTCATTTTTATTTCTATATTGTTCTTAAAATGAAGAATTTTATTAACTAAAAAATTTAATATACATAAGGATTCCACATCTATGAGAGAATATTAAAGATTATTTATTGATTACTAATGGCTAATAATTATATAATTTATATGTAGATTTCATAACAACTCATATGATGTGATTGTGTATTATTATATAATTCTAATGTGTGCAAATAAGTTTATGGTCATATATTTTATTGTGTAGCTATACTTGAGGTTTAGGAATCATGTTTGGACTAAGAATGAGCATGATACTATTGATGTGGATGAGTTAGAGACTTCTAAAGAAAAGGTAGGTTCTAATTATAAACAAAAAAGACCTATAGCCACACATGAATATGAAATTAAGAGTAGGTTCTTTAAAGAAGACACTGAAGAAGTTAATGAACCTCAACTCAAAAAATCTAGGAAGAAAACTTTAATTGTGTGATAAGTTTTTAAGAAGGATGGGAAGGATAAGAAAGGTAGATCTATGGCTAAATATAAAGGGTGTAATGAGAGGTATATAGCAGGTGGTAGTAAATATGGTACTTCAACCCTTAGTCATCATATGAATAAGTGTAAGGGGGTTAAAGCTTTAAAGCAACAAGACGTTGGAAATATGATAATTAATTATAAAGGAAAACTGAAAAGTAAAAAATTTGATCAATTTTTTTCAAAAATTAGTGGCCATGAAAATTATAAAGCATAACCTCCTTTTCTCATATGTGGAATATAATAGGGGTAAGAAAGTGCGGAAGTACTTGAATAATGATGTGAAGTTTATTTTCTAGTATACTTTTGCATCTGATGTGTGAAAATTTTATTTGGAAAATGAAAAAAAAATTGAAAGAACAATTGGCATAAATTCATGGTAGAATATGTTTTACTTGTGATTTATGGACAACATATTCTAACAAAGGGTATATTTGCTTAACTGCTCACTATGTTAACTTGAAATAGAAGGTAACTAGTAAAATTCTTACTTTTTATGATATGAAACCTCCACATTTGAGGTTTGAATTATCTAGGAAAGTAATAAATATCTTAAAAGAATGGGAGATAGAGAAGAAGATATTCTTTTTAACATTAGACAATGCTTCCTCTAATAATAATATGCAATTTATTACGAAAGAATGATTTCACTTTTTTGATGCCTTACTTTGCAAAGGTGAGTTCTTTCGCATTAGATGTTATACTTATATCTTAAATCTGATTGTTCAATAAGGATTGAAAGTGACCTCTATTGCTAATGAGAAAATTAGAGAAAGCATTAAATATGTTAAAGCATTAGAGACTAGGATAAAGGCATTTGAAAAATGCATGAAAGAGACTTGCCTTGGCACAAGTGCATATTTAGTTGTAGATATGCCTACTAGATAGAATTCTACTCATTTGATGCTTGAAAGTGGTTTAAAGTATATGCATGCATTCTCTATACTTGCTTATGATGATTCAAATTACATATCTTATCCATCAAGTGAGGAATGGAGTAAAGGAGAGAAAATATATGAATTTTCTAGGCCATTTTATAATATAACAAAATTGATATCTGATTCACATTATTGTATTGCTAACTTATACTTTGCCTAAGTTTGAAAAACTGAGTTATTTCTCTTAGAACATTTAAATGGGGAAGATGAGGTGTTAAAAAAATGACTTCTCAAATGAAGAAAAAATTTGATTAGTGTTGAAGTTAATATAATATTTTACTTGCAATAGTGGTCATTCTTAATCCATATGTGAAGCTCTCAATGTCGAAGTGATATTTTTCTAAGATTGATCTTTTTGGTTTTGAAGAGAAGGTAAATGTGGTGAAGAATAAGTTATATATGCTTTAAGAATTCATTAATTCCATCACATACTCAATGTCACCAAAGCCAACCCTTAGAGAGCTCTTCAATACAGGTTGGTTCTAATTCAAATGTCGATGTAAGTTATGTCTAATAGGTGTGGGCTTTTTTAGTGGAAGATGATACGAATGATATTATCACGAGTTCCAAGTCCCAATTGGAGGCATATTTGGACATGTCAAAGCTTGATTTTTCTACTAATAAAGATTTGGATATCTTGAAATGGTAGAAAGATCATGGTGTTAGATGGCCCATCTTGGCTAATATAACATGTGATTTGAAGAATGTACTAATAACTATCGTGGCATTAGAATTAGCTTTTAGCATTAGAGGTCATGTGTTGAACAAATATAAGAGTCATCTTCTTCCTAAGAGTTCAAGCTCTCATTTGCACACATAATTAACTACATGATTTTTCATCTTATGGTAATATTTTTTACTTCAAGAAACTAAATTTTTATTTTAATTTATTGATAAATAGTATATTAAAAAATAAAGAATCTCATTATTCATTGATATGTAGGTTGCGAATATGAGGAAGAAGATAAAGATGTTGTATTGGATAATGGTAATCATGTAGTAGAAAGACAACAACTAAGGTACAAGACTTCCTTGCAATACTTGCTCATTTGGCTTACATTAATGCACAAGTTAGATTGTTATTTTTTGTATTATGGATTAATGTTACCTAATTATCTCATGTTTTTCAATGGATTATGGAGGAGATTAGAGATCAAAGGGCAAGATGCATTTCAATGCTTCTTAGTCACCAAAAAAACATACCTCCGTCATTTAAATGTTTAAACTTTGTTATGCTTTTATATGTTGAATTTAAGACTTGGAATATGTTTCAAACAATTAGAAATGTAGTTTATAAATTTGTTATGTTTTAATGACTTAAACTGGATTTTCTTGCCTAAAGGTATGGTTTTCATGGTTTAAATAAATTGTATAGGTAGTTTTTTTTTACTAATTTGGATAGAAATTCAAGCAAAAAAATAATTTTTAAGATGCAACATATAATGAGGATCCTTGGCTTGAGGAATACAACAGGGTTAGTAACTTTATCTATAGTCTATAGGTGTTACAATTTGTAATGCAGCAATAAAAATAGTAGCAAAAATTCTTTTTATTTCTTTTTTTTAGTTTGTGCACATTTTTTCCTTATTATTATTTTTACTTTGTCTAATCTCAGGGGCTTGGAATGCATTTCTTGAAATGAATAGGTTTTTCCCATCCTTACTACTTTTTCATGTCGTATGTTGATTACTTATATTTATGCAAGTATATGTTGTAGATTCTTTAACCATGTTATCTATCTGATGCAATAAATTTTTAATAGAACTTGGTCCTAGTTTGTAAACAGAACTTTTTCTGCATTACCCTAAATAAATAGTCGATCCATCCTATGCCTTTATTAATAAATTATTATAAGTAAAATGTCAAAACTTAACGATCAATCAGAGTGAGCATTTTGTTTTTCGTAGTCATTTTCATTATTACTAATTATTGATAAGTGTATACATGGTTTGTGCACCTTGGGCTTGAGATTGTAGCTTATACTTCAATGGTCAACTAGGATACTTGTGATCATTTAATGTTTTTATTAAGATGAGGCAATTTTTTATGGATATTTCCTTTAAGTTAGGAAATAGCTTCTCTCTAGTTCTTTTTCTTGTGGTGGTGAGCATTATACTTAATTCATTTTCATGGTAACTTACTGCTAAAATAATTATATATCTTTTGCATGCTGAAAGTTATTTTTAAGTTTGAGAAATTAAGTTTGACTATCATCAATTATTGTTTTTCATTTTGATTGGCAGCTAATGCCATATTTACAAAACATTTTTTTACTTCCTTATTCTAATTAGTTGTTTATACTATTTTGACTATAGTTACTACCTTACCTCTTGCTTAACTTTTATTCTTCCTTATCCTACTCATTGAAAAGTTAATATTCACAATTGCTTGTTAGTGTAATAATTTGGTTCATTTGCATTACAAATCCTTAATATGTTCTCTTAGAACCCTAAAGATATTTTTCTCTTTATTCCAGTGTTCACTCTTCTGACTATTTTGTTATAATACAAAGCAATAAAATTGCAAGCTAAAACAATAGTCATTGTTGGGTTATTAGAAAATTAGTACATATGACTACATTATTACTTTAAGGGAGTAGGAGCAGGAAAAGCTAGGTGTTGTTCAAAAATAATAAGGCTGACAACATTTTGTTGAAACATTGTGCCTAATCCACATGAATACAAAATTCAAAATGCATAGATGCTTAGCAGAACTATTTAATAGTTTAATTATAGGGCGTGTGATAATTAAGCAATTGAAGCCCCTTGAATGTGAAAAATCGATTCCACTGGTTCCATACTTTAGTCTATATCTAGATGTGGAAAGATTGTTAAGTACCTTTTTAAAGTTCCTTTCTTGATTATAGAATTATCCTTTTCCCCTATTTTCTATTTTTTCCCTTTTCTTTTTAAAGATATAAGGATTACAATAAAAGAATAACACTAATTTGCTTCACCAGATTTGTTCCTTCAATATATATGAATGGTAGTAGACATATTCTAGCATAAATAACAAGAAAGAAGAAAAGATGAAAAATCATGATATGGCAACTCGCTGCATGCCTTAAGATTAGCCACCTTAGGAAAAATGCACACGCTCTTATGAAATTGGTCCTACATGGTTGGATTAAATATTTCTTCTTGATGTTCATGTCATATAGCAGGATAGAATGTTTACAATCTTCTTTTCTTATTGTCATATTCATGCCCAAAGTGATGGATGATGAATTTAGTTAAGGTTTGTGTCTTATTTTCTTCCATTCTGTTTCTGATTTGTAAATAAATCTCACCAGTTTATTATCCTTGATGATATATATGATGAACATCTGGTGGTTTCATATGTTCTAGCTATAGATTTCAAATTGAATATTTGGCTATGTTTTTCTTGTTATGTATGGTTACTAGTTATAAAACAAAAGGAAAACAGTGCAACATACAACATTTTATTTCAATTGTAAGGTTCAGACAGAGTGAAAATTGATCTACTCATTTAAAGCTAAGCGGAGTATACTTTGTTAGTGTCTATGTGGTTTTGAATGAAGATTATTTTAATTTATCCTTACTTTTTAGTTGGACTGGTTGATTGGGAAAAGGGGGAATGTATGATGCGGGTTGGCCCTATGGGCTTCTGTTGTGGACCAAACCAGAAAATATAAGTCTGTTTAGGATGTAGGCCTTAACAGATAGGGCTTAAATGAGCCTAGCCTGTAAGCCGTGCAGATTGAATCGTTAAGCACTTACTCTTACACATGTTGGGTTAGGAGAAAAAAATTTCCTACCTAAATTATTTCATTTTTTTCTTACTTTTTTAATTTCTTTTTATCCTATACCATCTATTATTTAAATACTACTAAATATTATAAATTTAATATAGTATGAAATTTTTAGGATAAAAATATTTTAAATAGTTAAAATTTCATTTAATTAAATTAATTTTTAAATATTATATACCAAATTAAGTATATATCAATTAGGATTTTTCCAAGGCTTTATATCTTACTATTTCACATTCTTTTTCATTTTTTTACTCATATTTTTTATGATTCAAATACTATTGAATAATATAAATTTAATATAATAGAATTTCTTTTTATGATAAAAATATTTTAAATAAATTAAATTTTTTATTTAATTAAATTAATTTAATTTATTATATATTTTAGTTTTAATCTTGATTATTTCATGACTAAGACATTTTTTTACCCTTTATTTATTCTATTTCATATTTTTCCTATTTTTCATTTTCATACTCATTTTTGTTGCTTATAATTCACATATTAATATCACAAAATGATATATATAATACTATATATTTTTAATTTAAATTTTATAAACATGTCAATTGAGATTTTGTTTAGACTTTAAAGTTTATATACTATATATCCTATTTTTTTCTCTTTTCACTTATATTTTTAACAACTCAAATACTATTAAGTAATATAAATTTATGATACTTTAATTTCTTTGATGGTAAAAATTTTAAATAAGTTAAAAATTTTATTTAATTACATTAATTTATTTTATTATATATTTTATTTTTAACTCTTATTATTTATTAGCTTAGACATTATTTTTTTATTTATTTTATTTATTTTTTTATTTTTCATGTCTATTTATATTACTTATAATCCAAACATCTATATCACTAAGTATCATAGAAATAACAATGCATATTTTATTTTAAAATTTTATAAATAATTTGAAAAAATTAAAAAATTTATGTAAAATTATTATAAATTGAATCAATTAATTGTATATTATATTCTTCATAAACAATATTTGAATACTAAAATCAAATTTACATATTTAAAAATTTCCTAATTTTTTTATATAAATTTTTAAGTATTATATATGAAAATAAATACATATTAATTGGAGAATTTCAAAAGGGCTTAATATTTTATTTATTATTTTTCTTTATTTTATCTACTTCATTGTGTATTTTTCTTATTCTTTTTTTTTGCACTCGTAATATTTAAAACTTAAACACAATATTTTTAAGTAGTATGAATATGTGACATTATATTTTTATTATTAAAATATTTTAAATAAGTTAAGAATTTTATTTAATTTATTAATTTATTATATATCCTATTTTTTTGTTACTTTACATCTCACATATTATTTCTTATCTTTTTATTTTATTGGCTATATGTTTTTCTCTTTTTTTATCAGTAATCATATTATTTATAGTTTAAATACTAATATTATTAAGTAACATAAATATATAATATATTTTATTTTTAACTTATTTAAATATTTTAAATAAATTAAAACTTTCATATAAAAATTATTAATAAAATTAATAAACTACATATGTTTAAAAATAATATTTAAATATTTTTAAAATTTATATATGAAGATTTTTTTATTTTTTATAATAATATTTTAAGTATTATATTTTAAATTAAAAATATATCAATTGAAATTTTATTAAGGGTTTACAACTTACACACTATTTTTCCTTATTTCATCTACTTCAATATATATTTTTATTCTTTTCATATATTCTCTCTTTTTATTTAAAGTCTAGAGGCAATATATTAAATAATTGATATATAATTTAATTTATATTTTATTATAAAATTATTTTTAATAAATAAAATATTTTATTTAATTGAATTAATTTACTAAGTATTCCTTTTTTAATTTGCTTTGTTTTATATTTTTCCTTTTTATATTAAATAATTTTATTTATAGTTTAAATATTTACATCATTGAATAATTTAAATATTATATAATTTATTTTATTTTTATTATAAGAAGTTTCAAATAAGTTAAGATTATAGAAAGTATTAATTAAATTAATTATTTATGCATCTAATTTTCATTAAAAATATTTAAAAATTAAAATTAATTTTATTTATTATTATTATTTTATTAATATCAAATTTCAAATACTATATTTCCATTTAAATATATATTTTAAAAAAATTTAACTACATTTTATAATTCATGTACTATCTCTCTTCTTTTTATTAATTGCGTTGTATAACATAATTAATTTAGAGTGATTTTTTATTTGCCTATTAAAATATTTTATATAATTTTTTACTTTATTTTTTATAAAAATATCTAAAAAATGGTAAGAAATTATAAAATACATTAATAAAAAAAACTTGTTAAAATATTTTATATAATGTGTTATTTTTAATTTTTATTTTTTATTTGAATGTAAAACCTAAAAAAAAATATATTGAAATATATTGATATAAAAATATCTAAGAAATGATACTATTTTAACTAATCAAATGGTATTATGTATGTCTAAATTAATTTGATTTATTATAAATTAAAAATTATTTATATTTTTAGTGAGTACAATGATATTATATTATTAATAAATAAATGAAACAAAAATTTATATTAAAATGTTAAATAAATTAAGAAATTTCTTATCATGTAATAATATATAAATAAGCAGTGGTATAAAATTTATTTATAAATTTAAATTTAATTAATTTTATAACTTAAATAAAGGTATAAAGATAGGTAGTAAATTTTTTGAATATATAAAATAAATTAATAACACTAACACATTTTAAACAAAATTCATAAATTATGCAACATATAATTATAAAAATCAACTTTTTTTTTCAAAAAGATAAAAAAGTGACCACAACTTAGGACTAATTATACTATTTTTAGAAGTTGTTTTATCCGTCTTAATAGTATGTATTGAAAGTTCTATTTTCTAAGAAATAGGAAAGACATGGATTGTTTAGTGAGTTATTATTTAAGCAATTAAGGAAAATAGGACTTCTTAGGAAATCTTACTTCTCATATAGTATAGAAAGTTGCTTACCTACTTTTCCCCTAGGTAAATTCTACTTTTTATATTATTTATAGATACAATAATAAAATTATCCTCATTAAATTTAATTAATGACAACTAAAATTTATTAATTTGTATTGTAATAATTTTGAGGATATAATAATTATCTTAATACTACTTTTTAAGAGATTTGAAATTGAATCAAATAAGATACATGAAGTTACTTCTTAGGAAGTATTATTTCCTACATGTTAACTAAATAATTTTAAGTATTTCTTAAGAAGTTCACATAAGGTGTTATTTTTTATGAAGTTTAATTTGACACGAGAAGTTATTTCATGTGCGAACTAAATGACTCCTTATTCATTGATTTCAAAATAGAGTAATACTAATAGTTTAACATTTATTTCATGATAAGAAATATTAAAACGATATGCAAAGAACTTAACTAATATTAAGTTAAAAGAATAAATAGTGTTATTAATATAGTATGAAAATTATATTTTTAAATAAAAATTATAATTTTTATTGTAAATATTATTGTAATAAAATATTCATTTTCTGTTCTAATTCCATATTATTTTCATGTATCAAACATAATTATAGAAAAATATTTCTATTTTACTGTTTATTTTTTTATTTCTTCATATAAAATATGACATAAATATTCTTTTCTTTTATCATTAGTATTTAAAATTACATAAAAGTTAAGTACAATGATATTTAAAATAATAAAAATACATATAATTTATATTTTTCTATATTTCAATATTTTTTATAAATTAAATACTATATTTAAATATGGGTTTAAATTATTATATTTTTAAAATTTTATTATTATTTTATTAAATATTAGCTCCTATATAACATAGGCTTGATTTGCTAGAAAAATATAAAGAATAAAAATGTAAAAAATTCATTCCACAAATAATAAAATAATCATCCCAGTATTTTTATTATGAAATGGATATTATTTGAAGGAATAAATATTTTCATTTTATAATACCTTCTAAGAGTGCTTAATGAGCTTTGAACTCATGAGTTTAGCAAACCAATTTGCAAGTTTTTTACGAATCAAACCACATAAAAATAGGTTTGGAAAACGGTAGGTTTAAATGGGTCAAGTGCAATGGATCATAATCAAAATAAATTGGGCTTGTGCAAGCTATGGGCCGACCTGTGAACTAGTTACTTATTTATTTTTTTAGATAAATTATTTTAACCTTTTTTAAAATTTAATCTAATTATATTTTACGAAAAAAAACAAAAACCTCTCCTACTGCTAACAGAAGTTGACAGCGTTTCAAATAGAAATGAAAATGCCTTTTATACCTTTTTTAATTAAAAGGTTAGGTGCCCACAGGTTAGGACCCCAAATTAGTAAGACTTGAATTTTTTTTTGTTTAATTTTTTACTTTTCTGGTAAGAAAATTTTTCATTTTCAACGATATTTAAATTTTTCTTCGTTATAAATATATTTTAATTTAATTAATTTTTTATAATTTTTAATAAATGATGTATAAATTTAAAATAATAATTGTTCCATAATTTATCAAAGGAATTAAGAGCTAATTTGTTACCGGTGGAAAAAAATTACAATAATAAAATTTCTTTAAATTTATTTCTTTGTAATTAATCCTACTTCTTTTCTTAATTATTTTTTACGTAAAACTTAAATATTTATGATATCTTAAATATTGAAAAAATTATATACTCGAATTAAAGAAATAAACAGATGATAACAAATTTAAAAACCTGTATGAGTCAATAATAAACATAATACATCTATATTATTTATGGTAGTTTATAATAGTTAATAATCATTAGTCATTAATTGTTAGAAATAATTATTATTATTATTTTAGTTAATTTATTTATGTGATAATTTATTGTAAAAATACAAATCAAATTATAAATTATAAAATTACATTTTTATTATTTAAGGTAGTTAGTAATCCATAATTTATTAAAAAGATAATCATTACTTAAAACCATGTAAACATTACTTTTTCTTTGAAAATCATATTTCATCTTGATATTAATCACTTCACTCCTATATTAGTTATCTTTGAAAAAATATTTATAAAAATTAAAACAAATAAGTTAACATAAAAGAAAAACATTTGAAGATTCTGAATGCTTAATTTCCCTCTCCTTCTTTCTTTACTTTCATCTTCTTCATCATTTAAGCCACCACAAAAGATTTACTAAAAAAAAAAGAATCCTTCTTTCTTCTATTTACAAAACCTCAAAATCGCTCTTTCTTCTTTAAAACCCCTAAACTTCAAAATCCCTCTTTTTTTACTATGACATCTAAAATAGAATAATACATTTTCAAGTTAAGAATTAATCACCAAAACTTAGCCATACCATTCAGATTCAAATCATAGATTCAAAACCATATAATTTCTTCAAATATAGCAAGAGTAGAAAAAGAAGAGAAGAGGAGGAAAGACTTCTGATATCCTCGTTTATATTTGCAATTTTAAGTTCTAACTATTGATATTCTGTCACTGCTGCACCACCATTAATGAAGACCATTGGACTTTGCGTTGTGCAAATGCAAAATAGCAAAAAGTAACTTTGTTGTTGTGTTTATTTTACATATTACATGAGTTTAATCCATATGGGTTGCTTTGGTGCTAGAAGGAGAAACCCCAGTAATAACAAAAATTAACATTATAAACTATATTTAACTTCAAATATATATAGAAATGATGCATCATCTTTTTATAAAGTGTTTCTTCGATAATACAAGACCTTAAAAACATTTTCTGATGTTTCAAACCTAAACAAGGATTATAGGATGAGATTTTTTATGAAAGTCCAAAAATAAAGATCTAATAATCCATTGCAAATTCATCCCTCACATCTATTAGGTTAAAGATTTTGGATTGTGCCATTTTGTAGGTGAAAAGATAGGAGTTTTTCAAAAAATAGAAGGTGAATTACAATGGATGTTGAAGAAAGACAAAAATGCTATTTCGAAGCTTAAAAGGCTATTGGTTTCAAATAGAGATCTTTGTGGTTTTTAGGTTTTCTGAAATAGATTAATGAGGGTTAAGTTTGAACTTCAAGAATGTTGCAATGTTGGGGAGACAAATTAAAAACCATTTTCTTGGAATAAGACAAATTTATAAAGTACATCCAATGAGTAAATTGAGTCATTCCCTGCTAGAGTGGTTGATTGTTTGTAGAGGATTTAAGGAAGTAAATTATACCTTAGTTAGGATTAAGAGTATTGACTCAATTTAGGAAGAAGTTAAAAGCATTTTCAAGTATAAGTTGATAGGACATGTAATAGTAAGTTTAATAGGAATGTCTTTTTGATGCCAAGGTAGTGTTTGAACATAACCTAAAAAATTTAAATTTTTGAATTTTAGATATTCCAAGCTTTGAAGAAACTTGAGATAATAGCGAACTTGCTATCTTTCAATCCTATTATTATTTTCTAAAATTCTAGTCTTATTTTTAAATAATGATGCACATGATGTCACATAGGCATATAATAGTATATAAATCACACATATAGTAATTTAAATCCATTCGAAACTAACTATATCAAGTTTCTTTCTAATGGTAGCAAAACTTATCTTCATGAAAGGTTTTATAAAGATATTTGCTAATTGATTTCACTATTTTCAAATTCAGGTACAATATCTCTTCTAAGCATATCATTTATGTTTAATTTCAATATGTTTTATCCTAGAATGCTGAATAGGTTTTTTAATGAAATTTATTGCTTTTGTATTATCATAAAAAATCAGGATATATGAGAATTTTAAATTGTAATCTTCAAGTTGTATTTTCATCTATAGGATTTATGTGCAATAACTTTCAATTGCCATGTATATTGCTTCAGTTATTAACAAGGTAATTGAAGCTTGCTTTTTGCTATGCCATAATACAATTTTTTATCCTAAAAATTAACATGCTCCATTAATGCGTTTTCTATCTAACTTGTATTTTTCAAAGTCAGCATTTAAATGTCCAACTAGATTTAAGGAACTATCGTTGGGATACCAAAGGCCATAGTTCATAGTTCCTAGTAGAGATTCAAAAATTCTTTTAATAATACATAGATGGGATTTTTTTTACATTTAATTGTTATCTAGCACATATGCAAACACTAAATATAATATCTAGTTTGCTTAAGGTCAATTAAGAAAGTGAACCAATTACATCTCTATGCCGTTTTTCATTAATCAACTTACCATTTTTTTATCTTTGTCTAGTTTTATGGATGGATTTATAGGAATGCTAATAACTTTTGCATTTTGTATCCTAAATTTCTTCAAGAGCTCACTTGTATATTTTGCTTAGTTTACAAATATTCCTTCTTTTATTTACTTTACTTAAAGTCTAAAAGAAAATGTGAGTTCTCCTACTTATTTCAAATTCACTTTTCATTAGATTTGAAAATTCCTTACACAAAAAGTCATTAGTAAATCCAAAAATAATGTCATCAACATAAATTTAGACAATTAGTATATCATGCTTAATAATTTTAATGAAAATAGTTATATCAACTTTACTTCTTGTAAAATTATTTTCAACAATAAATTTACTAAGCCTTTTATACCAAGTTCTTAGAGCTTGTTTTAAATTATAAAGTGTTTTATTAATTTTGAAAACATGATTAGGCTTTTCTTCACTTTTAAATCTAAATGGTTGTTTTACATGAACTTCCTTATTTCGAAAACCATTTAGAAAAGCACTATTTACATTCATTTAATAAAGTTTGAAAATTTTGAAATATAAAAAAGATAATAGCATTCTTATATTTTCAAGTCTAGCAATGAGTGCATAAGTTTCATTATAGTCGATACTTTCTTATTGATTGTACCTTTATGCTACAAACCTTGCTTTATTTTTCATCATATTGCCGAACTAATCCAATTTATTGTTAAATATTTATTTGGGTGTAATGATTGGATGATTTGATGGTTAGGGTATAAGTTTCCATACTTCATTTTTCTTAAATTGATATGACTTTTCTTTCATGGCTCTGACTTAACTTTTATCATCAAAAGCATTTTATTCATTCTTTGATTCTATATGTGAAAATAAAGCTAAGTTAGATTTATCCATTTACATGAACTTCCTCATTTTGAAAACCATTTAGAAAAGCATTATTTGTATTCATTTAATAAAGTTTGAAATTTCTGAAATATGCAAAAGATAATAGCATTCTTATAAATTCAAGTCTAGCAATGAGTGCATAAGTTTCATCATAGTCGATACTTTCTTGTTGATTGTACCTTTATGCTACAAATCTTGCTTTATTTTTCATCATATTGTCGAACTAATCCAATTTATTTTTAAATATTTATTTGGTTCTAATGATTAGATGATTTGATGGTTGTGGTATAAGTTTCCATACTTCATTTTTCTTAAATTGATATGACTTTTCTTTCATGGCTCTGAGCTAACTTTTATCATCAAGAGCATTTTATTCATTCTTTAATTTTGTATATGAAAATAAAGTTAAGTTAGATTTATTTTTAAAAGAGGATTTAATTCTCATACCTTGAGATAAATCATTAATGATAAATTTATTTGGATAGCTTGAGTGATATCTCCATTCTCTTGGTAGGCTTTCTTTATCCATTTGAGGTGTATGTTGATGCTTTTTAGCTTGATTATCATTAATTTCATCATATTATTCTAAATAGTGACCATCTTGCTCATTTCTAGCATTTTGCTCAAAATAACAACCTTCTTACTCATTTGAAAGAAGAGTCTTGGACTATTTTTCTTTAACTGTTTCGATTTGTTTTTTTTATGCTTGCTTTTTTTAGATTATTTAAGTTTCATCATCGGCTTGCTTTCTTAAATAAAATGCATTAGATTCATCAAAAACTATATGCATAATTTTCTCAATTATAAAGTCTTTTCATTGGATATACTATATGCTTTGCTTATGTTAGAGCATAATGACAACAACAACAACAACAAATTAAGTGAAGTTAGTTACATGGATTGCACGATACCAGTGGGCTCTATCAGAAATTAGATTTTTAGTAATATTATTTACCGAGAGATCGCCTTTTTATAACTTTCCCTAATATCCTTTTTAGCCTCCTTCTATAGCTTTTCACAAGGTTAAAGACTATGTGATTGACTTTTCTCATTGTTACCTTAAATATCCTTCTTTGTACATGATGAAACCACCTTAATCAATTTTTTTTATCATTTTCTCCTCAATAGGTGCCATGTCAATATGCCCTCATATGTATTCATTTTATATCTTGTCCTTTCTTATATGACTACACATCTATCTTAACATTCTCATTTTTATTACCCCCATTTTTTGCTCTTATTGTCCCTTCAGAGCCTAACATTTAATACCATAAAGCATAACTGGTCATATAGTGATTCGATAAAACTTCCATTTAAGCTTAATAGGTGCTTTGCAATCATAAATAACTCTTAATGTTTTTTTCTATTTTAACCATTCAGCTTGTATCCTCTGTATGATATCTCCATTAATTTTTCCATTACTTCATAATATAGATCCCAGATACTTAAATTTAGATACTTGTAGTATGACATACTTTCCAATTCTTACTTTTAAATTATTTCTATCTCGCTTCTTGTTAAATTTGCAATGCATATACTTTGTCTTACTTCTTCTCAAGCGAAAACTTTTTGATTCCAATGCTTATTTTCAAAGCTCTAGTTTATAGTTAACTTCTTCCCTTGATTCCTCAATCAAAACTATATCATATGCAAATAACATACATTTAAGGATAATCTTTTGTATATCCTTGGTAAGAATATCTAAAACTAGATTAAATAAGTAAGGACTTAAAGTTGAACCTTGATATAAACTTATCCTTATAGTAAAATCCTTTGTTTCTCCTTCAGGAGTTCTTACACTTGTAATTACTCCATCATACATGTCTTATATAGCCCAGATATATGCGACATGAACTCCTTTCTTTTCTAGAGCCTTCCACAATATTTCTCTTGATAGTCGATCATAGATTTTTTCTAGGTCAATAAAAATCATATGTAAGTCTTTTTCTTTACTTCGATATCTTTTCATCAACCTTCATAGAAAATAAATAGCCTTTTTTATAGACCTTCTTGGCATAAATCTAAATTGATTCTTTACAATCCTAGTCTCATTTCTTAATCTACGCTCAATCATTTTTTTCATAATTTCATAATATAACTCATAAGTTTTATCTCTCAATAGTTTGCACAATTTTAGATATCTCCTTTATTCTTTTATATAGAAACCAAAATGCTCATTTTCCACTTATCTAGCATTTTCTTAGATCTCAAAATCTCATTAAATAACTTAGTGATCCAAAAGATACTTTGCTCTCCTAAACATTTCTAAACTTCAATAAGAATATTGTTATGACCAATGGCTTTACCATTATCTATCCTCTTAAGAGCTTTTTTTACCTCCTTAACTCAAATCTTGCAATAATAAGCTAAATTTTATTCGTATTCTTAGATTTTTAATCCTTCCATATCCTTAATCAATCCTTCCTTATCATTAAAAAACTTATAAAAGTACTTCTCTTATCTCTTTTTTATATCTTCATTTGTGAGTAGAACTTATCCTTTTTCATCTTTAATACACCTTACTTGATCCAAGTCTCTTAATTTTCTTTTCTTATTTTTGGCAAGCTTATAAATCTTTTATTCTCCATTCTTTATCCCTAGATCTCAGTAAAACTCTTTAAAGGCTTTAGATCGTGTCTTGCTTATTGTCTTTTTAGTCTCATTCCTAACTGTCTGATACTTTTTTTAATTTTCAGCACTATTATACACATGTAAGGCCTTAAAACATTCTTTTTTGGTTTTAATCTTTTCCTACACACTTATATTCCACCACTAAAATTTTTTATCTGTCAGTCTAAAACCTTTTGATTCACCCAAAACTACCTTAGCAACTATCTTAACCCTCTTAGCCATCACATCCCAAATATGATTGGCACTTTTTTGTACTTTCCAATTATTTTCTTGCAATAATATTCTCTTAAAAGTAATTTTTTTCTCACCTTTGAGCTGCCACCACTTAATCCTTGGATTTATAACTTGTCATTTTTTTTTATTATGGGTTTTAAATAAAGATCAAGGACCAAGACCCTATGTTGTGTAGTAAGGCTCTTCCCTAGAATTACTTTGTAATCCTTACAGATTTTTTTATTTGAGCTCTTTATAAAAAAGAAATCAATTTGTGATCTTGAAGTTCCACTCTTGTACATGATTAAATGTTCTTCCTACTTTTTAAAATAAATATTCATAATCTTGAAATTATACACTACTAAAAAATTAGGAATAAATTGTCCCTCCTCATTTAGTGCTCCAAAACTAAATCCTCCATGCACTCCTAAAAATTGCCTTGTTTGACTACTAACATATCCATTTAGATCCTCTCTGATGAAAATCTTTTCTTCTTGTCAAAATCCTTGAACTAACCCCTTTAGGTTTTCCTAAAACTTCTCCTTCGAAAGTGTCTTTAATCCTACTTATGTTGCATAAGCGTTAATAATATTGATAGTCTTCCATACAACTATTAATCTTAAAGATAAGATCCTATTACCCGTCTTTTTTACATTCATCATATACTTCTTCTAATTCTTATTTACAATAATACTAACTCTATTCTTTTCTCTAACTTTCCCTGTATATCATAGTTCAAATTCTTTAGTGTCTAGCTCCTTAGCTCTTTCTTGAACTCATTTAATTTCTTGAAGACACTTGATGTTAATCCTTTTCCGAATCATGGTATCTACAACCTCTAACGATTTACCTGTTAGTGTATTGATATTCCAAGTACTGAACTTAATTATGCTCTTCCGGACTAACTTCTTTACTTATATTTATCTAAAAAATATGAGAACTCTTGCTTATTTAACACTACATTCGAACACCGATGCAATGGCTCTAGCTCATTTAACAATATACTCAAGCTATACAATGTATTACTTCTAGGTAATAACCTAGTATTAGCACAAATAAATCATCCTGTGTGATCTATAGATAGGATTTCGACAAACTTTTACGTTAGTTGTCAAATGCCTAACATAACCCAGAGAGACAAATACCTACATTTGGGTTACAAGTTGGTGTTACCTAACTCAATAAAAGAAGAAGAAGAAGAAAGAAAGAAAGAAAGAAAGAAAGAAATTTAATCCATCATACTTCTCTCTGCATACTGTCAGTCTAGAGAAACTTGGCAAGATTAACAAAAATTCCTTCACCATTCCTTGAGTCAAATTTTATAAATTTATCTTTTCTATTATTTAAAATAAAACATTTGCATCCAAAAGTATGGAAATAACCTATGTTGGTTTCCTCCCTATTCATAATTCCTGTGGAGTTTTCATCATAATAGATCTTATGAAGTATCTATTTGAGATATAACAAGATGTATTAATAGCTTCAACCTAAAAGTATTTTACCAAGTTATTTTCGTAAAGCATGGTTTTAGTTATATCTTATAATATTTTATTCTTTCTTTCCATAACTCTATTTTATTAGAAAGTTCTAGAATAAGAAAAGTTATGATCAATGCTATTTTTATCACAAAAAAATTTGAATTTTTTATTTACAAATTCTCTATCATAGTCATTTCTAATATTGATAATGCAAACACTTTTTTCATTATGAACTTTCTTGTAAAATTTCTTAAATATTTCAAAAATATCATCTTTATGTGTAAGAAAATACACCAAAGTACATAATCTAAAGAAATCATCAATAATAACTAAATCATATCTTTTTCCTCCAAAGCTTAATGTTTTGATTGGATAAAATAAATCCATATGTAGGAGTTCTAGTAGTCTTAAAGTTACAACCACATTTATAGGTTGGAAAGATGATTTCACTTGCTTATCTTGTTGACATGCATCATATATATGGTCTTTTTCAAAATTTATTTTTGGAAAACCTATTACTAAGTCTTTCCTTGAAAAGTCTAAAATGAAATGCATATTAACATCATTAAGTCTTTTATGGTATACCCAACTTTCATCATTAGTTGATGTAAGGCATTTTAAAAGGTTTGAAGAAATATCTTACATATTTAAAACATAGATATTATTAACTCTTTTTCCAAAAAAATAAAATTTATTCCCTTTTTTGTTTTGAATAAAACAATGTGAGGATTCAAAATAACTTAATAACCTTTATTATATAGTTGGCTGATGCTTAGAAGATTATGTTTAAATTCATCAACTAAATTGACATTATCAATAGAAGTAAAACTCATATCTATCTTACTTATACCAAAAATTTTACATTTGGTGTTATCTTTGAGTGTGATGAATCTACCATTGATAAGTTTGAGAGATGAGAATCTACTTTAGTCTATAGTCATGTGCCTTGAACATTCATTATCTAAGAACTAATCATCCTTTTTTATTATTGATTTAAGACACACCTATAATAAAAGATTAATTTTTCTTAAGTAACTAAATCTTTCTAGATTCTTAAGGGTTAGTTGATACTTTTTTATTATTTTATTTTTTAAGCATCCAATATTAGTTTTTCTTTGTAAATATTTTTTTTCTTAAATAGTATAAAGAGTAATATACCTTTTATCTTCATAATAATTACAAGTTACATAAGAACTTAATGGATGAAAAGCTTTTACAAAGAAATTATTGTAATATTTATCATAATATGAATAAAGATATTTCAATTTTTTTTCCAAAGAATATTTTTAAATACTTAAAAAGAGTATTTAAATTATTCTTTCCTTTGACAGATTGTGTGAGATCATTTGTTAGAGTATTTATCTTCTTTTTGAAAGAAAAATTTTCCTTTTTAAGATTTGAAGATTAATGTTCTAACTTGAATTTTATTTTATGATTTTTTATTTTTTAAAATTTAATATTATTTGTTAAAGCTTGATTTTCTCTCTTTGAAAGATCTTTTTCTTTTACCAAATCTTATTTTTTTCTAATTTTTTAACTAATTTTGTCATAAAATTTAAGTTCTTTTTTGAAACTTGATTTTCTTCTTTCAAGTTTTTAAGAACTCTATTCTCACATTCAAAGTTTCTAAATCTTTTGTCCAAATTTAATTTTCTTCTTTAATTAAGTTTGAATTTTCTTTTTGCATTTTGAGAAAGTTATTTTCTTTTATTAAAACTTTATTTTATTTTTCTAGAGAAAAATATTTAGCTAAAACTTTGTGAAAATCTTCCATCATAAGATAAAGGAGATTCAAGTTCATCATCTGTTATCTTATCGTTTTCTTCACTTTTGGCTATAAAATGATAATTAGTACTGTCATCTACTTCTTCTTCTTTAAGTTCGAATGAAACATCTTCATCATCCCATGTTACCATTATAATTTTTTTTAGTTAATTTCTTAAGAGACCTTCTTTTTAATTTAAGACAATAATTTTTTTATATCTTAGCCTTTTACACTTAAAGCACACCAAAAGTTAGTTGCTTGTTTTTTTATTTTGCTCTCTTTTTTGAAGTAGTCTAAGTTCGAAACTATTTTTTTTTGTACATTTAAAAAATCTTTTTACCATAAAAACTAGTTTATCTTTTTGTTCTTTTATTTCTTGATTAAAATAATGCTTTTCTTCATCATTATCCTGTGAGGATGTTTTAAAAGTTATTATTTTCCTTTTATTTTCTTGATAATCTCTTATGTATGTTTTTTTTTCATATATCAAGAGTTTTCCTTTTAGCTCATCATAAGTGATTGTATGGAGATTATTTCCTTGTTGTATGGCATTTATTTTGGTTACCATATTTTTAGAAAAGTTTTTAAGATTTTTATCACTAATTCTCTATTGGTGATGATTTTTTATAATGTATGAAGATCATTGATGATGGCTTATAGCCTTTCAAACATAGGCTATATTTTTTCATTTTTTTCCATCTTGAATATTTCATATTCATATATAACCATATCTTACATAACTTTCACAAAAATACATGTAGAAATCTTTTTGAATTTATTAGGTGTTATAACACACATATAATAGCATTCATAAATTTAACATGTGTTACTTCTTTCTTGTAATTGGTATTTATCCATTCTTTCTCGGGCTTGAGTACTTTTATTTCTCTTTCAAGTTTTATGGATGCTAAATCAAGTTCTCAGTTAGGTGAAGGAAGTATGACTGCTTTAGTGATAGTTTAGACCCAATCAGGAGATGTTTTAGCTTATATTCCTACTAATGTAATTTCCATTACAGATGGCCAAATATTCTTATCCGTGGATCTATTCAATGTTGGAATCCGACCTGCGATTAATGTGGGTATTTTTGTTTCGAGAGTTAAATCTGCAGCTCAAATTAAAGCCATGAAACAGGTAGCTGGTAAATTAAAATTGGAATTGGCGCAATTCGCAAAATTAGAAGCTTTTGCACAATTCACTTCCGATCTCGATAAAGCTACTCAAGATCAATTGGCAAAATGTCAACGATTGCAAGAGTTGCTTAAACAATCCCAATCAGCCCCTCTCACTGTGGAAGAATAGATAATAACTATTTATACCGGAACAAATGGTTATCTTGATTCATTAGAAATTGGACAGGTAAGGAAATTTCTTGCCTACTTTGATAACCTTCCATACTTCATTATCAGTAGATTTAATGTAAATTATCATTTTGAACTTATAATAGTCATAATTTATACCATTAAAGAATGAAAGTTTAGTTATAAAATATCTTTTTGGTTTATGATTTTAGTTAAAAAGCTTTATTATCTACAAGATTTTAACTTATAAAGTTGTGAGACCAAGCTCTGAATTAATTAATAGAATTTATAGGTTAAAAGGAGATGAATTGGCTTTAATAAAAAATTAACAAAGAAAATTTATGATAAAATTTTTGTATAAAATTGTGAGACATAATGAAAAAATTCTTAAAATCTTAATGAATATATAGTTTTAAAAATATGAAATATCTCAATAAGAGTTGAAAATAGCTTGATTGTATTTCTTTCAAATCAAAAGAATTTCTTCAATTAATATACAAAGGAAAAAAATCATGTAACTTCTTTTACTGAGCAAATGATATTTTTGAAAGAGCAAAATATAAGTAAATGAATATAGAAAAAGATAGAATATCAATAAATTTTTTAGAGGTTTGATGGTTTAAAATAAATGGTTTTTAAATTTACTCTTCTTTTCCTAAGTTACCAAATATTACTTAAAGTATTTACTAACTTTTCATCAAGTGAAAACACTTAACTTTACAAGATTATCTCAATTTATACTAAAACTCTCACGACTACCTAACTTTATAAGATATTTCTAATTTATATTAGGATTTCAACAACTACCTAATTTTACAAGATTCATTAATCTTTACTTGGATTTCAACAAAATTCAAGAAGGATTTTTGTCATAATTTCTTTAAGAAATTTAACTAACTTTTACTTAATAATACTTTAAGAATGGATATACAAATTTTAGTTCTAGAATGAGAAAGTAAGAGAGCTTTAGTTTTGACTAGATGAGAGCAAAAAAGAATTTGCAAATTATAGTGCATTATTTTTTGCTTTGTCATCTTTAAAAACATGCAACCTATTTATAGAAAAAACTTGATGAAAACAACTTTGACTTCGAGTCATATTTCCTTTAACTCTAAGTAGCCTTAGTTTTGGTTTCAACTCACATTTGGGCTTCAAATTTAAAATTTAAATATTTAGCTCTAAGACATTTTTTACTTTATATTTGAAATTTGAAATATTATTCCATAAAAGGATGTCTTGTTTAAAAAGCTTTTTTAATGTCCTATATGTTGAATGTACCTTGTACGTATTATAAAAAATAAGATTCAACCACTTTTTCACCTAATTTTAATTTTCGTCCAAGATAGCAACTGGGTTGCTATGTTGCTAAAAGTGAATTCTCTTCTAGGATTTCAATTTAGCTACCTTATATTGCATGTATACTATATGAAACTATTTATCAAACTATAGAATAGATGTTTAAACTTCATATATTATTTTTTATTAATTTTAGCACATGTTGGACAAATTTGAATTTGAAATTCCCTCTCATTTTGATTTTCTCACTCTTTAACAATCAAGAGCTCACAATGATTATTAAATATTAATAATTGGATGTAGTCATCTTTCCTTTGAAAAAATATTAAATTATATTCGATAAGATAATTACTTAAAAAATAAGTTTAACATTTTTAAAATAAAAATAAATGAAAAATTCTAAAGTAATTTTATCACATGAGAAATATACTTTCATAAAAATTAAATTAGGCTTTTAAATATGGAAGTGTGATGGCTAAAGTTCAGAAAAACATTTGATGGCTTTGAAACTTATAGTTCATAAGATTTGTACACAAATAAGTTAGGTATATGATAAAACTAATAAGCTAAAATTTTAACTTATATTTTTCAATTAAAATGCTTTCTAATTAAATAAATCCACTTTATTTCATATTTGATTCCTCATTTATGACTTGGTAGAGTTTTTCTCAAGGTATTTCTGTATCAAAGGAGTTACTATTGAAGTTACTACTTCATCACTCTAATTATTGTTCAGAGTCATGGTAACAACAATAAACATCATTTACTATCACAATTGTTATATTTTTAATTCATGGCAATCATTCATATAATGATTTTATATTTTGTCTATCTATCATTTATCTCTAATAACTAACCTTTGTTCTTGCATAGACATGTTTTATTGTGTTATTAATTGCTATCCACCATATTAAGTTTATTGGTTTTATCTTGAAATTTTGCTTTCTCTTTAAACAGAGTAAAATTAAATTACTATATAAACTAATTTAGATTGTTTACATTGAGGGAGAAAACTCCTTTGAGATTAATTTAGATGTGCATAAATTTAGCTACATTGCTAGAAAAGGATTTGAAGGCTTTATTCAATGACTAAAGCTCTGTATTCTTAAATTAACTTGTCAACTTTATATTGTAAATATTAAGGTCACATCAAGAAAACTATGTAGTATCTAACATGTTGAATGTCCATAATAGCCAATAGATAGAACAAATTATTTATGAAATTATGTTTTTATGACTTAAATGAACTTTGAACATATAGTTTTTATGGTTTAAATAAGTTGTATAAGCAATTTTGTTGTTTTGGATAAGGAGAAGGTAATGAAATATAGGTTAATCCACAAGTTAGTCCGATAGTTTTGAGGTAGGGAATGGGTTAGTTGAAATAGGTCAGTTTAAGATGTGAATTTTAGTAGATTGAGCTTATATGAATCGAATCTACATAAACTTTGATCTAATCCAGTTTGTTAAGCGTGTTAAGCACATTTTTTTTAATTTAATTTCATTTCTTAGTAACAATCATGGAAGGTGTTTGGGAAATGACTTATCGAGTGACTTTTGGTTGGTTTATCCAAATTAACTAATTGACTTGAGTCAATAAATCATTTTTTATATTTGGTGTTCAACTGATTACTCTTAAATAAATTGATTTCAAAACATTGAGGGGGTAACATTTGAAAACAATCATTTCATAATATAACTATATTACTCTCAACTATTTCATAAAATAACTATATTACCCCTAATTAATTTTTGTATTTCCAACTTTATCTTTCCTATAAAAAATCATAATATTATTTTTACATGAAAATTAAATGATTATAATTATTGATTTCTTAAAAAATTAATAATTATAAAAAATATATTAATTTAATTTTAAATAAATATTTAATATATAATAATTTATAATAATATATTATTTACAAAAAATTTTAATCTAATAAATATTATGTAAAATCTAAAATGTTAAAATAAAAAAATATTCAAATAATTTATAAAATATATTCATATTTTTTTGTCATTTTACATACATATAATTAATTATAAATAATTAATTTTATTAAATATTTTTATAAAAATAATTAATTCAATTGATTAAATCAATTAATATAATCACCTAATAAAACGCTCCTTACAAGTTCTCAATCAGTTTAATCAATCTCATCCATCGAAACGCTGCGTTGAGAGGAGGAACGTTGGCAGACGCGGTATAATGTACTCTCCAACGAAATTCCAAAGCGGGAAAAGGCCCTATAAAGCGACAGGGACACAGCAAGTTGCCCAAAGGCAATCAGAAATGGCGGAAACATTGCAAAGCTCTCAACCATGGGTCGAGAAATAGTACCAATTTCTCCTTTACCTTCTTTTATTTTCTCAACATTTCCGATATTTCACTCTCATTTTGCTCAGTTTTTCTTCTCCTTTTCAATTTGTATCAGTCGCCCAAAGCAGGTGAAAGACGTATCTCACCAGGATGAAGTGGTTCGGGTGCTCACGAACACCCTCGAAACCGGAAGTGTAATTACAGTTTCAAAAACCCTATTCGTGATCAATTCCTGCTTTAAATTCTATCTGTTTCTGATGAATGTTCGCTTTAATCACTTCAATATTGGATTACAGTGTCCACACATGCTCTTTTATGGCCCGCCCGGAACCGGGAAAACCACTACTGCACTTGCAATTGCCCATCAGCTTTTTGGGTATGCTTTAACATTGGACTTATTATGGATTTTATTTTCTTACCCCTGCAGCAATATGTTTTGGAACCATCTAGGTTTATATTTTGGGATTAATTGATTGTGTTTTATACTAGAATAATATATACTGATTTGTACTTTAAGATTTGTTTGAGTGTGTGTATCTGCTATAATCATATTTTCAGTACTTTAAGCGCCTGTTCTTTTTCTTTAACTACACTTTCGTCTGTGGTTATTTTCAACACTATTAAGTACTGTATATCATTTTCCACTGCATGTTTTTGTCGGTTTTGAAAATATCTCTGATTTGGTAGTCATGTGTATCTAGCGTTCTGCTAGGCTTATGTGCAGATATGCCTTCCTGACCCTTCAGTTTATGCAATCGTCTTAATATTTTAGGGTCTTATGGCATCCTGTCATCTTGACAATATGCATCATCCTTATATTACAGGCCTGAGCTCTACAAGTCTAGGGTGTTGGAGTTGAATGCAAGTGATGACCGTGGGATCAATGTTGTTCGGACAAAGATCAAGGATTTTGCTGCTGTGGCTGTTGGTTCTAGTCAGCGTCAGAGGTATAACTGAATTCTCTTGTGAGACAATTGCTCTCCCTCCCTTCTTTGTCCATAATATTTTTTATGCCTTCCTCATTGTTTGTGTGTTCTGATGTTTCAGTGGTTATCCTTGTCCTCCATATAAGATTATTGTTCTAGATGAGGCAGATTCAATGACTGAAGATGCCCAGGCATGTCTCTTCTATTTTCCATTTCTAATTTTGTTTGTTGTGAGATGCAAGTGTTATGTATGTTACGCAACTTTCAAACTATTGTGCAGAATGCTCTGAGGCGTACAATGGAAACTTACTCTAAAGTCACAAGATTCTTCTTTATATGCAACTATATTAGCAGGTACCTTGTCTGCCTTGCTATCATTTATAAATAACTTATCTTTTCAACTTTATTGGTCCATATTTAAAATTTGATGTAGGATTGGTGGTGTTTTTTCCCCCCTCCTATTTAATACATATTTTAGTGCCCATGGTGGGCAGAATAATGCAATTCGAATAAATTTGGTTAGATCTCTATTTCAACAAGTTATAAAGTCAGCGTAAAACCCATTCTCATTTGTATGAATAGTAGATTAATGAATACATTATTTGTATTGTACCTACCATCCAGAAGAAATCTCAAATATTGAGGGTTTTCCTTTTTGAATATATTGGAAGATTTATAGGAAAATGACGAAGCTAAACGAATGCATTGATCTCTTTCTTTTTCCTTTTCTTCGTG
Source organism: Sindora glabra (assembly GCA_020226215.1). Taxonomy (NCBI): domain Eukaryota; kingdom Viridiplantae; phylum Streptophyta; class Magnoliopsida; order Fabales; family Fabaceae; genus Sindora; species Sindora glabra. The sequence continues at coordinate 46,232,766 of CM035227.1, read as the reverse complement.
CCAATGTTTTGGTTAAGGAGAGGTGAGCATTTGATTTTATAATCTAACTGGTTGTAATATATGTAGGATAATAGAACCACTTGCTTCAAGGTGTGCAAAATTCAGGTTCAAGCCACTGTCAGAAGAAATCATGAGCAGCCGAATAGGGTTCATCTGCAAAGAAGAAGGACTCAATCTAGATGCTGAGGTAGGAATGTTATAGCTTTCATTGTGTTAGTTTGTTAGAAATGGTTCTGACTTTTTATCCATAGAGGTAATGCTGGCATAGTGGTGACTTGTTTTACACACATCCTGTAGGCTCTTTCAACTCTGGCCTCTATCTCTCAAGGAGATCTCCGTCGAGCTATTACTTACTTGCAGGTGAGAGGCATCCTTTGATTTGCACTTCATGTCTTCAACATTGGAAATTTTATTGCTCTGACCTTGTTTGTTATTTCATGGTAACTACTTGAATCAGCCCATTTACTTCAATGTGCTTCTGCTGTGTTCTGCTCCTTTTCACTCATGCACCTTAAAACTAAAAATTCATAGAAGTAATTAATGGTGCTTTCTAGAAGGGGATCGACCAAAATGTGTTGATTTTGGTAGTGCTTAGAAGAAAGAATATTTTGGTTTTTGTAAATTTCCAAGTGTAAGTGTGTTGGTTCTCATCTATGATGCTTTCATCATGAAGGTTTGACACATCAAAAGAGATAATTGAAACGATTTTTCGTTTCAAGCATTTACACCTTTTTGTCTTATCTCTAGTTGTCATTCAAACTAATATATTCTTGATGTTGCAGTCTGCTGCACGCTTATATGGATCATCCATTTCTTCAAAGGACCTGATTTCTGTGTCTGGGGTAGGTTATGATACTGAAATTTTCTGTTTATGTATATTAAAAGATAATGAATCAATGGTAATATGCAACTTCAAGAAGTTCCCTTTTTGGTAATAGTAGTTTTTGCATACATTAATTATTAGCTTATATGGTGTGTGCATGTCTGATGGTGCTCTTTCTTGGAAGTTTTAATGACAAGTGTAATATTAGCTGAAAATGGATATTATTTTATTCACTGAAGAAATGGGTATTCTGTCAATGATCATTTAGCTTAATGGTACCGATTTAAAACTTCAAATTATGTTCTTTCTAGACGTGCATTTTAAATCTTCATGGGCATTGTAGTATTACACTTTGATATTTAAGCTCATGAAGTTGCTATTTTCTCAACAAGGCATGTCAAGAGTATATTTTGAAGCAGCGTGATGTATTTTCTTCCCTGCTGCCAACTTTTCTGAAAATTTGACAAGGTTAACTTATGGGTAGTTTAGTTGATAACCTTTTTTGGTCGACAAACAAACTGGTAGTTCTGATCATATTGGATATTGCTGCACATAAATTCTCTATTTTTTTCATCCTTCCATGTCCCGACTTTCAAAATAGTCTTGATCTGTCAGGTTATTCCATCAGAGGCTGTGCAGGCCCTTCTTGGTGCATGCAAAAGTGGTAATTTTGACTTGGCAAACAAGGAAGTGAACAATTTAATTGCAGAGGGATATCCAGTCTCTCAGATGCTAACACAGGTTTCATTTTTGCCTGCTCTATTGCTGAATCATTTATTTAGTAATTGTGATTTACTGATACAATGTTTCCTTTCAGTTATTTGATGCAATTGTTGAAGCGGATGATATATCAGATGAACAAAAAGCGAGAATATGCAAGAAATTGGGCGAAGCAGATAAGGTTACTTACGAACCTGGAATGACTTATTTGAAGTTCTATTTTCTTAGAATTGGTTAGAACTGTAGCTTAAGAGCCTCACCTTGTCAAATGATGTGCATGTATCTTATTGCTTGTGGATTTGCAGTGCCTAGTTGACGGTGCTGATGAGTATTTGCAACTTCTCGACGTGACTGGTAATACAATGCGAGCTCTCTGTGACATGCCAGAAAATTTTTCCTATGATGTCTAGATAGTAGTAGAATACTATCCACAGAAGCAGAGCATTTTCTTTTAACCCTAGGTAGCAGTCAGCTGCAAAAGTTCACACCAGCGAAGTGCTCTCACTAATGTTATTGAAGTCGGATTTGGGCCCCGTTTTTTGCTTGTGTAGTTAATTTGAAATTGGTAATACTGGTAGCCATATGCACTCAGAATGACTGGCCCATTAGGGCAAGTCTTCTGAACATTACTGAGAGTTCCAGACATCCTTGTATCCAAAATTAAGGCCATAGTTGCTTAAGCTGAAACCCAGTAGTAACTTTTCTTTTGAAACAACATTGTACCATTCGGATGTTAAATCTTTTTAACTTTAGAACTTTTTTGTATTCAAGAGGTTATGAAAATCTGCCTAATTCATTGAAGATTTTGATGGTAGTAAGCACGCTGAAGATTGCTACACTTGGGGGAGAAAAATATGGAAAATATTGATCACAACATTCTTGTTTCCCTCATGATGATGGTAAATAAATTGTTATCGATTTGTCGGTTAGTAATATTTTTGCTGTTCTTCGGATTCACGCCAACTGGCAAGGCAAATCATGATTACCTTGCTAGCTGTGACATTGAGAAATTCTTTTATAAATGTGTTTACATAATTTGCATGGTTTAAATTAATCACTTCTTTATTATAATCAAATAGTTGGGAAGAAAATACAGCTATCTATTTAATAATATTAACAAATGAATTAACATAAACATTGATTATAAAAAATTTTCAAGGATAAATACCCACATCCATCACTTGAGATAAACTAATTGTGAAAGTAAGTTTTAGATAATCATCTTATATTACTTGAAATTAGTAAGAAAATGATGAAATTAATTGACTAATAATATTTAAGTATATTTATACATCACATTGACATATTATTTTTAATCGCAGCATCTCCTTATCTTGTTTCGTTTTTTAATAAAATAATGTTATTTGTTTAATTTGTTTCTTTTTTTCACAGTATTATCATCCTCAATAGATAATCATTGTTATTAAAATCAAATTGAATATTAAACCTGATGAGAGTTTGATTCCTTGACTAGTGAGTCATTAGTTCAACTTTTTATAATATAAAAATATAAAAAATATACATCTATAATAAAAAATACATATTCAAAAAGTAAAATAATAATAAATTTATATTATAATTCATCAAAATATGATAATAAAAAGAAAATAACTTGAGATTACAAAATTTCATAATAAAATAAATTAGATATTTTGTAAAGGATAATAGTTCAATGTAACATAGTAATTCAACCAAATTAATTAAAATATTATATATATTTTTTTATCAATTCACATGTAGAATTGATCCGATAATATGACACATATTAAACCAATTATTGATTTACCGATTTACCAGCCGGTTTGACCTGGGATTAATAATTGTGGAGACAACTACTGGTTTAACATTAATATAGTTAATTTAATGAATTATGTCTTTTAAATATAAGAGAGCCATTTCCTTTTTCAAATATGAGTGGCGCCGAGACTGCTAGTACTGCCCATCAATGGTCCAATTTGTCTGAGGTGGACCTCATTTTTCATTTGCATTTTAACTTCATAAATATTAATCCTTTCTTTGAAGCCGTTGAATCAAACTTTAACCTTCGAGTATTCCATCGTTCTCGAGTGCTGGGACTCTGGCCAAATTCCCAATCATACTTCTCTCTTTTTCGTTCCATTACTTTCTTATTTTTGTGGAAGAATAAAACAATATAATTTTTATCCTGAAGTTTATTATTTTTTACTAAAATTTATAATTTTAAGTAAAAAATTTATATTTATTTATCTTTAAAATTCATCTTATTTATTCTTAAAAAATTCACCGGATCCGTTTTCCAAATTCTTAGTGCTTTGAATAAGGAGAAAGTCACTTTCTTATTTCAGATTCTCTCATGAAATGTACAAAAACAGTAAGATCATAATCACAGAAAGACATTTTTATCTTAAAAAATTTCCGGAAGTCTACAAGCAAAGCTTATATTCACATGATAATGTAGCAAAATCAACCAAAGTAAAAAAATATTCCAGAAAAGAGAAAGAAGAATTGGACCCACTATTTCAATCGGGCCCCACCAGCCACCACCAATCCCTGCCTTTGATCTCGCCCAAGCCAGCCTTACTGGGGTCATTCACTTCAACTATATAAATGGAGGGGGGCCTTCAAAGGCTTTGAACTTCAAAAATGGCTGTTGATGATTATTTCACGAAGCCAGGCGCAGTTCCATTCAAATGGGAGATGAAACCTGGAGTTCCCAAAACTGAAGACCAAAAACAAGAACACCATCAGAAACTCTCGCCACCATCATCGCTGCCGTCAGAGCAACCGGCGGTTCAGGCATGTAGCCACCAAACCTCATCTGAATTACCATCACCGAAGCTGAAGCCGCCACCAGCTGGGTCCTACTCCTACCTGTTTTCTCCAGTGGAATCACGAAGTCAGTCATTTCGATCAAACACTCGGATTCGTGCTGCTAAGTGGCGGTTTGATAGGCCATTTCTTGCCCGCCCTGAAATTGTGTCAACCGGGTGTTTCTTTGCGCCTTTGTTGAGGCAAATGCCGAGCAAAAGATTGATCGGGAAGCCACCGCTCGAACCCGACCCGGACTATACGTCGGATCTCGGGACAGTTGCTCCGTGGTCTTTATCGTCCAGGAAATACCTATACTCGTTACGTGAGTCCTCGCCGCTGTCATCTTTGTCGTCAGACCAGTCGTCGCCCCGACCCGTTGGGGATGCTCAGTGGGCTGCATTCGGACTACTCTGAAAGTACCCGCCATTTTTGTCATCGTCGCCCCCCCCCCCTTTTTTTTTTAATTACAATTTTCATCCCCTACTATAGGAATCAATCACATTTGGTCTTATATTCAACTTTAATCTGTCATATAGGCAACATTCGAATGCTTGTCAGTTAATATTAGTATTATTATTGTTTGAATTTCTTCTAAATATAATGATACTTTATTTTAATTATTTATATCAATATTTTGATTCAAATGTTAACAATAAATTGAAATCGTTTATATTTTAAAAATTTTATACTTATACTAAAAAAAACTCAATAATATTTTGAAAGCTTTAGCCCTTTCATAATTTTTGGATGTGAAATTTAATTTGATTTTTATCACAAGCACGTATATATACACAAGTTTAACTAGTGTTTGCTATACGTATGGATGAGGTTGGTAATGCATAACCATCCGGTTCAAACATTAAACATAGGGTTGAGAGAGGTTTTAGTGTTTATAATTTTAATCAATTTGTAATTTTTTTAATTTTGTATAATTATATTTTAAAACTTATAACAGTGTGTAATTAAACCTCTGTTGTCAACTAATCAAAATTTCCGTATCTACTAAATTTACATATTAGTATTTTATTTTTATTTACTTACTATGTTTGTCACATCAAAATTTATTTGTTAATCTCTTTATTTATAATATTTTTAGAAGGAAAAAAGAAGAGTAAACCATCTTTTTTATTCTTATGAAATTTACTTTTATTTATATGAAATATTTTGTACCAATTTTATTCTTATAAAATATTAATTTATCCAATTTTTTCTTAAAGGGATAAAATTGAGAAAATAAATATTTATAAAAACACTAGCAAAAAGATAAAATCAAATAATTTAATATTTCATATAAACAAAACTGATGCAAAACATTTTATGGAGATAAGGAGAAAAAGTAAATTTTACAAGATGAAAAGAGGATTTACTCAAAATATACATGTTAGTAAGTATTTTAAAAAATTCGTATTTTTTTCCTGAAATCATTGATGGAAAGCATCAAAAAGGGAGAATTCCACATGATTTTAAGGCTTCATTTATTATGATAAAATATATTTTTTGTAGAATATAATTATAAAATATTAAAATAAAAATTTATTTTTTTAATATTAAATATGAGTAATTTGACAAAAATATTTCTCTATTTTAAATAAAAATTTATTTTTTTCACTACTATGTCCTAAATATCATTTTTTTAAATTATCAATATAAATAATATGTACTCCATTTGTTAATATATATGTAAATAACTTTTTTTTATTATAGATAATAAATTTTAATGAAACAAATAAAGCCTAATTTTCTCCTGTTACATGAATTTAATACAAATTGACAATAAGAACTAAAGCACAAATTATTTTGAAGTTTGATTTAATTATATAAAATACATGTATAAATATTATATTAGAAATCCAATAAAATTATAAGGATAAGAACTTCTATTAACCATTATAGGTATCCATATGTACTTAAAATCCATGTTAAATCATTTGATTACGAGTACATGCAATAATCATTTGCATTTGAGCAAAATATGTAAAAGTCCATTTCAATGTCCCATTAAAATTCCTGGTCCTTAGGAGTGTTTTTGTCACTTTGTGTCAAATTGGACAAGGGTCCATCTGACGGAAGTTTCACGGAAGTTAAGGATTTAGATCAAAGTTGATGTAATTTTTGCATTACGGAAACAAAAATTACATAATTATTTTAAAGAGTATCTAATACTATCAACCAGTATATTAAAAGGGTAAAAAAAAAAAAAAAAAGAAAGTCAGTCTTTCTTCTTCCTTTTTACCGCTTTTCGTTTACCTTCTTTTTAGTACTCAATTCTTGTATTATTGACGGGATAAATACCACGAATTCCTTCAACTATTTTTTTGTTTAATTTTTCTTGGGTACAGTTTTATTTAAAATTCATACACAGCGCATAGAACCCTTTATACTAGCTTTGATTCTCTAAACGACGTAGCTACTATGCGATTGAAATCTGTATATTTAAATATCTCACATCTTCAAGATATTGGTTATAATTGTAACAAAGTAATTAGTGTTAATTGAGACCTTTGATTTTTAAAATTGAAATTTCAACTTTCACGATCGATAAATAGTAAAAGTAAAAAAAAGTCAAGTTGAAACTCCAATATTTATAATCATTTAAATTTTCTTATCACTGTACATTATTTTTACATTATCAGCGTTGTTAGATCACTCAAAAATTATTAAAACTCATTGCGATGGTAAGAACTTATGGTTTGTTTGGGAGTTAAAAAATGGAAGGAAAACCAAAGACCGGATAAATGGGAAGAACAGGGTAAATAGTGGATGACCAAAGGGAAAATTTCCTTCTCCATATTTAAATGTTTACAATGACAGATCTTTCATCCTTGTAACTCTGTCTACTTGCTATTTATTAAAAGAAACTAAAACAAGAACTTAAATCAGACTTGCAAAATTAAAAAAATGAAAAAATGATTGCATTCTTACTAACTATTCTTCATACATGGATCATTACACGGGTTTATTAGAAGAAGACAGAAGAGGAAATTAAAGTTAATAGGTTTTGAGATGCCATTATTCCCATCTCAAGCACATTTGTCAATGAGATGAAAACTGCATGCCTGTAATTCAGATGATTTTAGAACACAGTCAAGTTTCAAAGACACAACGCTAATAAACAAGCACTGGCCACCACAAACCTTAACATGCTGCATAATATCTGGACGTATTTGTCAAATCAATAACTAAACCAAGCTGGAAAGAAACAATATCAAAATGGATTCTATGTTAAGCGGTCATAGTCAGAACAGCCTTCCTAACCAAGATCTAATCTTCACAACATATAATCAAGGTGTTGCTGAGTACCTGGTTTCGTTGAACTTATTCAACAGTTTTTTCTCCCGAATGGTCATAGGTTGAACTGATGAAGTCATTCAAAATTCACAATAAGAATTGCTGGAAAATAAATTTAAAAATCCTTTGATGGAAAGAATGAGTTTACCTAAATAAAGAGCCCCCCCAAAAAAAAAAAAAAAAAAAAAAATTCCCCATGTTCCTTCCGAATTTGAACTTCAAACTCAGCCCTTGTCATGTGATTTTCCGGCTCAGACAGGTGCCCAATTTAGTGATAAATTGTCCATAATCTCAACTAGTGCATGAAAATTCAAATTCACCTGATAGAACTTCAAAAGATACAACTTGCTAAGAGATTAAGATTCTATTTGTTTCACTGGAAAGCATTTTCTTTAAAAAAATGTCATTCACGTGTATATTGATGGAGGGGTGTGCCATTTGTATTTGTTGCTTAAAAAATATATCCAAAATTATAGTAATGAAAGAAAGCAAATTCCTCTTTGAAAAATGGGGATTTACTTTCCTCAAAACTCCATCATACTTAACATTATATAAGTAAAATACTTTTTCTCAACTTAACATTTTATAATTATATTTTATGAAAAATACTTTTCGTCAAAACAAATAGAGCCTAAAGAATTCTATATCCTTTATTTCCATCTTATCATCCCTTCATCTTTAGAAATATTGAACACTGTAATTTCCACAAATTCCAACATGCCAAGGCCCAGAATGGAGCACAATACGAAATGAAACAAAACATGAAGCAAAAGAATATATGTCTCCAAGACACAAATTGAAATAAAAAAGAACCTGGAGCAAGGAAATAACTATTAGAAAACAGAATTTACCCTTGCATACGCTTTAACCAGTAATGGCCTGAATGTATCAAAAGAAATTATTCTTTCCTTCTCATCAACCTCAATTACCTTTTCAAAAATATATTCTCATGAATCTAGATTTAGCTTTCACTCTAAGATCACAATCATTACTTTAATATTCACCTTTAGCATCAACAGATGCTCACCAAGTAGTATTTAATCCTCACCTATAAAGTTCCAAAATTTTAGCATGGAGAAGAAAGTCTTGCAGATCCATGGAGAAAACCATAGTGTCTTTCTAAACAACAATTTTAAATAAATCAATCAGAGATCCTAAAGACGAAATAGGCCTCAAACCAAAAAAAATGAAGCTGACCCTTGCCTCTGTAATCAAGCATCACCCCAGCAAAGTCACTTCCTACCATCTTTTACTTCAATTCCACACTGAATACAGAACTCCACTAATACAAATGAATTCCTAGATTATTATGTAATACCTCTCAGGCAGAGAGAAATTATCATTACAATAAGCTAATAAAGTTTGTTAGAAATCTTTTAAGAGTATAAAAATAACCAGATTACTCATTCAAAACAACAAAATGAGAAGACATTTTATTTCAGGTTCCAAGTCAAGCCAACAAACCATAAGAGAAAACAACTACATGTTGTAAATGATGGGACCAACATAGCTGGATAAAAGATGCAGGCAATAAAAACAAAAAGGAAAAAAAAATTGCAAGAATCCTCAAATTCAAATTAAACCCATAAGCATTAGAAGAAGCACCAGGCAGGAGAAAAAAATATGCAGGAATTCGCAAGACCATCAAAAGGTTAATGCTTCCATGTGGCATATCAATCCCATCAAAAGACATTTATAGTATAAGTGCTATATGCTTCTTTTTCTACAAGGTGCACCTTTCATAAACTACTACATATTTTTTTTACACTATGATCAAGCAAACAAAAATTCTAAAACATACCACCCACTTCTTTAGATTTTCCAAGTTCTTTTACCTCAACATCAGAATTTTTTTTCCACTGGATGTTCTTTCTTACAGTGAGAGAGAGAGAGAGAGAACAAACATCTTACCAATACCCAATGTTGGAATAAACTACAGCACAGAAGTCTGAGACCTACTAAATTATTCCTTGCTTTTTGGTAGAAAGACAGAACATTTGAATCTGCAAACAGATTCACTATCTCCACAGGTTCCCCAGGAAATGAATTGCATTTTGCAGCTAGTTCAAACCAAACGCTGCAAAACAGTATCCATAAACCTATAAGAAACAAATTTCATTCTACTACCCAAAAAAAAAAAAAATCATAGTAAACACAAAATAGTAAATGATAAATAAGTGGGAGGATACAGAGGATGAGATGGAAAAGAGAAAGGTAGAACCTATAATCATCATCAGAGGCAATGATTTGTTCCACTTCCATCACAGTGAACTGCAAAAGTGTATGGGAAAAAGTATGAAACTGGAATTGAATTAGGACGGGAAGAGAGCATTGAAGTCATAATTTGAATTTGAATGAATGAACCACAGTTTAAAGCATAAACTTGAAACTGGGTTTGAGAAATCAAAAAGGAAAATAGACAAGCCAACCACAGATCTTGATGCAAAAATAGATGGTCGGAATGGAAATTTCTGAAGCAATCAAGAAAGGAATCTCACCTAGTAGGGAAGAGAGAGAATCTGCACATTCAAATTGAGAACCCCCACCAATTGCAGCACAGCGATGAAAAAGGGGACAGCAAAATCAGAACAAAAACCCACAATTGAAACAAAAATAGCAAAATCGAAGCATTAAACAAATCTGAAGAGGGAAAAAACTTATCCTGCCAACACTAAATGGAGATGTACTCCATTGATTCAATGCTTGGTAGGCAAAGAATCACGATCGATGCAAGAACTCTGTCTGAGAACGGAACAGTACAACTATGGAAACAAGGAGATGCGCCAGTTGTCATGACAGTTGGAATGCAACCCGCAAGCAAGAGCAAGGTGTCTGCAGAAAATGCTGTGAAATACAAGAAATTGATTGAATAGTATTGATTTTTCTAAATCATATGACTTATGTAATTTTTATTCCTTCATTTGTTGTTATCTATTTTAGGCATTAATTTTTCTGCTTTTATTATCTCTTACTTAATGCTTAATCACTTCTATAATCTCTACTTAATGCTCAATCATTTCACACACTGATTAACTTCCAATAAAGGACAATTCATGTGCGTTTACTTTAAATGACGGAGAGAAAAGAATGAAGAGTGTAAATTTCAAGTCAAAAGTTGTATATTCATTTTGTATGTATAACCATAATACTAAATGAAAAAGATTGACAAATGTCCCCATTTTTCTTTCAGTAAAGCCCATTTAAATTACATTGCATGATATGCAATTGAAAAATAAACCAAAGCTTTACATACCAAACAATGAGATGGAAGTTTTCACCAAAGTTTTGACAGAGCATGTAGATTTGTTGTAAGTTACAAATGTTAAATAGGCAGCTAATCCATACCAATTTTAGACTGTGAATGAGATAGACCTGTTTAATAAATAAAATTCAAGTTAAAGACTTATTTTGAACGGATAAGTGGGTTTCGTCATAACCTTCGGCGCAAGAGCACGATTCCTCCAAGATGTAAACTATTGGTGGCTATGTAACCTCTGTTAACTCAGAGGTCAAATCATGGATGACAGTAACTCATTGTTGTAAAAAAAATGTTCAGACAATTGTTGAAGATAAGAACCATAGGCAGCAATAATAACATCTAGGAGTGTAAAGGAGTTGAGCTAATATGAGCAATTGTATATTAAAGCTTGAACTCACCAAAAATAAATGAGCTCGAACTTATCAAGCTTGAACAATTCAAACTTTAAATCAAGCTTGACTCAAATATGAATCTAAATGCGTTTACATGAAGTCATTTATTTGAGTAGTGAAGTATGTCACTTGTCCCAAATTTCTCATTGAACTTGGAATATTTAAATTCGAGCTTGAGCTTGTAATGAATATGGACTTTAACGAATTTATACAATCTTATTTGAATAGCTTGTTATTTCACCTAAATTTGAGCTTATAAAAACTTATAATTCACAAATAAACCAAATGCCAGATTTTTTTTTTAATCCCCATTTACTTATCAATATAATCTTTTTTACAACCGACAAATCTATAAAAAATATCTAACAATTATCACGTAATTCTAACAATTATACTTAGCAAAAATTAACAAATACGAGAAGAATAATTACTTCAACCTAAACATCATATTTCTTCATACAATTCAATAATTACTAATGTGATTGTAATTTTTTTACGTATTCTATTATTTATATATAATATAGAAATAGAAATATATGTTTTAGCATTAAGCTTATTTAGGTTTGCAAACAATTCAAACCAAATAACATAAAATTTAAGCTTGGCTCATTTACAGTCAAGCTCAAATTGAGCTTTTTGCAAGCCCATCTCAAGTTGCTGGCGAGGAACTTAACTCATATGTGCCCCTCATAACATTTAAAGCTACTTATTTACTTTAAGCAACTCTTCATAATCAAATGCAACCATTTATAGGCCCTAGAGAGTAATGGTTTGTTTGGGTAAGAAACATGGAGAAAGAAAAAAAGAAATGAAGGGTCATCTTTCCAGTTTTAGAGTTTTTGTTTTGAAGGAAAACCTTCCTTCTCTTTCCTATAACTTCTTTGACTCATCCTCCTAACTTCCTCTTCACTGCAAAATACAATGACAAAATGGCATTGCATCATTTAAATTTCAAGACTTAGCCTAACTTGCAAATCAACCAGAACTTGAGTGAGTCCCTGATACTGGCCAAACAAATGGATGATTGGTAGTAGGTTGTACATTACCAGGGGCACTGAACATGGGATATGAAGTTGACGATTGTGGTTGCTGAATCATAGGTAAAGGCACCCTCTGCCCTAACCCAAATATTGAAGGATGTGGAACAAATGACATATGTGGATGAAATGGTTGGCTGTTGCCACATCCTAAGATGCTGGGCTGTGACAAATAATGAGCATTCATTTGCAGCCCAGGGCTTCTGTTAATGTTGTTAACCATGGATGAACCCTCATCTGATACATTCACAGGTGGAATTGCTCCACCAGTTCCACAGTGCACTGACATAATGCGAGATCGTTCAGCAGAAAACCTCTCTCTTGCCTGCTTCACTTGTTCACATTCTTTTTCCAACAATGTCTCAATTTCTTCAAGCTGCCTCCTCTTCAAATCTGTTCTTCTCAACTACCAATTAATACGAGCAATCCAACAACACAAATTAGCCATGTCAAATTACCAGTTTTTGACCATGCCATTAAATTTCCTTCAATTGTTTTGTTCAACTACTTCTGCAAACAATGTTTAGCAAGTGTATATATGCATGTGTGTAGACTCAGATATAGACTGAGGAGACCAGAATAATGTTGACTAGTTGAAGAAACTGACCCAAGATTATACCTGAATACTAACTAGGTTAGCACATAGCCCTTTAATTTCTCTTTCTTCATGGTCGGCAAAGAATTTTGCTTTCATTGCAGCTGCAGACAGGCCTGCCTTAGCAGCTTCTTTAACTTTCTTAGCAGATAATGGGGTGTCCTCTTCATATGGGTACCATGAACCAGGTATTTTTGCCTTATCCCCTGAATTAATTATAAAGTTTTCTCAAGAAGAAAATT